>OZ010571.1:41027488-41052488 GCA_963932145.1 Acanthosepion lycidas | reverse complement strand
AATAGAATTTTGATTTCCAAATGCACGCTGGCTCTCTCATTTGTCAAAATAAGTTCTTACTATACCTACACATTTATAAGTTCAATAAGTATTATATATTTAAATCTGGAGCGATAAACATGTTTATCCTTGGATAAAAATTCCTCAATCAGTGCGAATGCATAAAGTGGCGATAAGGCATGATAATACGTATTATGGTAAGACGATACGTTATTCTAGGATTTAATATAATATTCCTTAAGTTTTTATACGATCATGGCTCACCAAAATCTCATTAATTCTGAAGTGCTATGAATTATATGATGGTGGAGTATTTTTCTTCTATTTTTTTTTTTATTTAGACAGGTCATCATATAATAGCAATTAACAGATTTTTAGAGCAGTTTATTTCATAGCTGAAATGGATGGATAAAACGTGTAATCATGGCTTTCCTAACGAATGTATACAGATGTTCTAAATTCTCTCATATATCATTACTGATTCGACTTTCCTCGCCGTTAATGTTACTCTTCTGGTTATTTTAATCAAAATCTATGTTATTTTTATTATTATTCATGCTACTATTTAAATGTGTAGATATATTCTGTTAGGCATCGTCTAGATAAGATATTTTTAAAAATAAATTCCATTCATAGTTTGATCCTTTTTGTACGGTTTATCTACATTTTACAAGTTATTTAAAGCCAGAAAACATATTTAGATTTTATTTTTTACGCAATAATATTTTAGTGATACAAGGTATACTAAATAACCATTAGCTGGTGGAGGAGAGGTGGATTAATACCTTTCCTAAAGGTATTTGCGTTTAATTTATTATAAAAAACAACGAGAAATTGTGTTTGGTCTCCGATTAACATTTCTGTATCATTCTACATTACACCACTCGCGCATTTAAGTTTACAGCACCTTGCATCCTCAAACCGACACTATTCTAGTAACTGACCAGGTTTGACGTTATTTAATTTCCGTGATCTTACGGGGACCGGTGTTTCATATGATATGGTCGTAAGACTTAATCAGTTTGATATATTACTGATTGTATAAAATGTCATGAAATAAATGTTAATACGAATATATAAAAAAAATATGATTTCAATTATCAAATTAATTTTTTGTCTTTTTTTTTCCACGTTTAAAAGAGGATAATTATTACATATTCGCCAAATTCATTTACTCTGTTTTAGCCACTGAATATATTACAGCCATTTATAGGTAATCAAATATGGATCTATTGTGGTCTCGTTTGTATTACGTTTTATTTTTATTCAAAATTTTCTTGAACATTTTACAACAATAGAGGTGAGGTAGCAACATTTACAATACCTTCAATAATTTACAATAAATTTCTGTGTAAATTTTTGCGACCCCATCCTGTAATTATGTGAGTATCTTGATTCTCCTCGTTCTCTCGTAAAAGAGAAAGTTATCTTCAGATCATTCCTCTATAGAAACAAGCGAATAAAATAGTATCCCTCAAAGAGCATTATGCAAAGTAAAGAGATGTGCTTTGTTAGAAATTCACAGCACCTATTATAATGTGAGTTTTCATATATCTTCTCCTTCTCTCCAGCGGGACACTGTATGATTCAAAATGTGACATAATCCTGAGCTATCCAGTGAGGCATTGGCTAGAATCGAGCTCACGCTCAGCTACACACAAATCGTTGCGGGAAGCAGATACTGACGCTGAAGCATTTGCTCGGTGCTGAAATCGAAATGGAGCGGTTTTAACGAACGAAGAATAACAATTTAACTCGTTCACTCTCGATGGAACCCCTGGATACAGCAGTGGCACTGATACAGAGTGAACAACCTTTGAATCCATTGTTCAGCAGAAAAGAGGAATTTAGTGAAGCGGATATGTCCCCGCAACGAATTACTTTCTTTGTGCTTGTTACGCGGATTCGTGACCATGAGATGCGACTGAAGAATCAAGGATTCACATTCAGAAAAAAGAAGCAAGAATAAAATAGATTTGCTATCACTTGACGTGTATCATATATATATATATATATATATATATATATATATATATATATATATATATATATATATATATATATATATATATATATATATATATATATATATATATAATAATGAAAATTTTGGTAATCTGTATGGATAATCGCAAGGAGGATGTAATCCAGAGAGCTCAATATCATACCAGAGCAAATATTAATTTAATTTAATAAGAAAAGACACAACACTAAAGGTCAATTGATTATATTTTATTCCCCCAGGAATGTGTGTTTTTCCTTGTTCCTCAGATCACATTTCAAGCATAAGAACATTTTCGTGCTTGAAATGTGTCCTGGGGTACCAGGAATAAACCATCTTCACGTACACACACCCACACACACACACACACACATATATATATATATATATATATATATATATATATATATATATATATATATATATATATGACATTTTCTTTACTTGTATATTTCTTCTTTCTTTGTTTAGTCCCCTAATGTTTCGACTTCACCAGTGTATCACATCAGTGAAGAAAATCAGTAGTTCTAAGGCATAGTTCTCATAATCTATATTTTCGGACCATACTCTTATGCATTGTATTAGCTTGGTAGTTGCCTATAAGCAGGGTCTAGTTATATGCAGCAAGATTAAACCGTTTAATCTCAGCCTTAGCTCGTAAACGACACAGGTACTCTTGTTTTGCGAATCTTCATCAGAATTTTTATAACGGGGAATGAATTGGCTGTACGGATATACATGGATCTGGCTCTCTTCTAATTGATTTTGGACATAGTGTACATTTATCGTCTCAGCTTTCTTGCTTACTTTCTGGTCGTTGTATTTAATTCAGCGATACACTATTTCAAGATGTAATCCGACTTGCATAATCATTGGATTCTTTTGATACAGAATAGATTATATATTTTTTTCGATGCGATATTTGGAGTTTTACCATCCGAACTTTTATAACTGCATGATACTTACAAAGTCCCAGTAATGAAATTTGTAAGACAAATTCGGGGGCATCTTATCCTTACCAACTGCTCTCTGACAGATACCGGCAGTCAACATCTGCCTTAGGTTGATCTATACTATCGCATGTGAATTGTGTACGAATCTTTGCATACTTTTACTTCTTTATACGTTACATATTATTATGTTGAAGCCATTCCTTGCAACTGGGGTCGCAGGAGCGTTCATAGCAGTGATTATATTTTTCGAATTAAAAATTCAATGTTGGTTTCTACTTGCACTCATTAGTATTAAACGATGTGGTATCATCTTGCCAGAGATTGTTTTTAAGTGTCTAATTAGCAACATCCCCAGGGGTTCTAGGAGTAAAGTTAACACTGCAAATGAGGTACTTATGCCCGTTTGTGACGTATAGTTTAAGAGGAAGAGTTTTTTCGAATGATAATTGCAGTTCCGCGTAAAATAATATTTTGTAACAGAGATGCTGCGGTTTCTAGGAGTTTTCCTTATGTAATTTTTGGTGTCCTCCTTTATCATTCCCAATGCACCTATCACAACAGGGATAATCGTGTTTTTAAGCTTCCGTATATAAATTAGATGGCATGCTCCTTTTTAAAAAAAATTTTATAACTGTGTGAGATCTATTTGCATCAGTTTCCCTGTTATTATTGATTGGGACATTCAACAGTATAGGCACTCTATCACCATTTTTTGGCATCGTTCGTTGGTATATGTAGCATGTATCCGGTCTAAAATACTATCATTCAAACAGACATACCAATAAATATATTGTCCTATCCTGCTATTTTAATAATGTATTAGTTCACCAAAATAACTGGGAACTCATACACTTTGTGATCAGCAGTTTCATCAAAAGTATGGCATTAGCAACAAGTGGGATTCATTAGCTTTCTGTTAGAACTATGGTCTTTTTTGACATTGGAGATTAGATGGAAGACATTGGTATTGTGATGCCTACATACTGTCGAAATATTGATGAACATTGTCTAACGCTGCATCTTTTCTTTTTATATTCTTAAATCACGACCTTCTCCAAGAGTTGAAATATATTGGAAGAGTTAAGTCAATCATTTTCTTTATTATTATTATTATTATTATAATTATTATTATTATTATTATTATTATTATTATTATTATTATTACTATTGCTGTTGTTTTATTTATTTTGGTTTCTGATCTATATTCATTTCTATCCAGGTTCAGACCAGAGACCTAAGGTCAGAAATGGCATCATGACAATTCCAGTAAGCAGTTTAAAATATCGTACATATTTTACATAGATAAAGACCTTCGTAAGGTGAAGGCTGTACTTGTGAGTAAAATAGTTTATATTCTTTTAATGTATGTGTAAGAATGAGTCATTTAGAAACTTTTTCCAATCAAACCGAGCGCTCCAACTACAACTTGAATTGGCAATTTTCTCTTGTGTCACATTCTTAAGGTTTCGAATTCAAGGTACTTGTATTTTGATAGTTTTGTTGATCTTCAAAGATACATTGCAGTCTGCAGGGACTGCCGTGTCAATAAAGAGGCACATTTTGTCTTTTCGGTCTCAAATCACGATGTCAGGGCGATGAGCTTTGATTGTTCTGTATGTGTGCATTGTAAATTCTTATGAAATTGCTACAGGTCCTATCTCTTTAACCGGTTCATACCAATTTCTTGCAGTTTCCTAATTATTATTATTATTATTATTATTATTATTATTATTATTATTATTATTATTATTAATAATAATAATTATTATTGTTTTATTTTGTTGTCTGTTTAAATTCGTTTTAATATGTCAACTGTTTCTCATTCTCCGCTTGTTGGTGAAAAGATTTATCCATTTCTTCACATTGCAATAATCAATTTTAAGTGCATTACGTATTATACATTTTAAACAAAATTGACATTATGGATACCTTCTTCCTATCTCAATTTCGCTAAGGGAGAGAAGGCTTCAGCTAGCTGGTCACTCTTGTTGATTTAAGTCACCCTTCCATGGAACCTATTACGCGGCAAAAGATCTGTTGCAAGACCTCCTCACACCTATATTGACCAACTTGTAGATATCTCTGGATGCTATCTGGAGGACTTGCCGACAGCGATGTCTGTCAGAGATGGTTGGAGGCAAAGATCAGGAGAATCCGATAAGAATTCTCGACCTGATGATGATGAGATACTGGAGCAAAAATAATTTTCGGATGAGATATTTTTTAATCACACATTGAACTACTCAACGAAAGAAATATGTCCTATACCTAGTCATACAAAATTAACTGTTCCATCAAACAGTCAAAATGAAACAATTTTATTAGGTTGGTGCAAAGATAATGACGTAATAATGTCGTTTTTTGACGTTTAACGTCAAAAAACGACATTATTACGTCATTATTTTTGCACCAACCTAATAATTTGTAAAAAAAAAAAAAGAAGCTATTATGCACGATAGTTGTTTCGTATTTAAGTAGAATATGGCTCCGGTCTTACGCCAGAATAATAAAGTCTTCATTTTCATCCATAATTCCCGAACACCTGAAACATTGCTGGGTTTTGAATCTACATCATAATTGATTTCTTCGAAAAAGGAATCATTTTGCTCCAGCTTTATTCGCTTTCTTTTTTAGCCATATTTGCCGTATCTTATTTCAGTTTTTCTACTGATATTTTGACAGTCATATCTACTTCAGCACTATTTTCAGGACATTACCCAAATTATCTTGCATTACTATTATTATTATTATTATTATTTGATATAGTTGCCCCCATATTTCAACCAAATACATCAAAAGATTTTTGTTTTGTTTTGTCTGAGAAGATGCGAACATATGTCGTATTATGCTATTAGAGAGAAAAAAAGCTGGTATTATTGTCATCGACTGGATAAAAATCTACGAACTATATGAGAATTTCCATGCGTATTGTTTCTATTATTATTGTTATCAACATCAATATTATTATTATTATTATTATTATTAGTAGTAGTAGTAGTAGTAGTAGTAGTAGTAGCTGTTGTTGTAGTATATATGATATTATTTTATTATTCTCTGTGCAAGTAGAATATTGGTGACGCCTTTCAATGAGAGGTAATATAGTAATAAAGATATATGCAGCAGTTAAAATGATAAGAAAGTGCATAAGAAAAAAAAAACGCCTCAGAATTTTATAATTTTAATTATTTAAATGTGAAACCCTATTTATTTATTTAATTTGATTAAACATTGGCATAATTGTTTAATTCCTTAATTCGGCAAAAATCTATAGTTGTGCACTAGGTATGACAATGCACTTCTTAAAAAACGAAAAGATACATTTTAAATGAATTAAATACCTCCTTTGCAATTAAATATCGGTTTGTCCTCTGTCTAAAAGTCCGAATCCCTTTCTGTCCAATTTACTTTGCTCTTTATTGTAATTAAATTTTAATTAAATTTTTCAATTTCAATTTTGATGAAAAACGAAATTGGCGTTAAACTTATTTTATAAAAATTGCTTTTTAAATGCTTTGCTAGATTCGATATTTCAATTTAATTTTAATTGATGTTTTTAATAATTGTAATTACTTATTTGAATTTATATATTATTCAATTTATAATTTTTTCGGTTAAAATCTGGTCGATATCCATTCAAATTTCATTAAATTTAACTTACTAGTAAGTGCCATATTTTTTTTTTGTTCTGGTTCAGGATGAAGACTGACAGTATAATGAAAATTGTGTCCTTGCATTCTGAAACAATATGTTTCGCTATCATGTGTGACATTTATCCTTGCACCAAAGGCGACAAATGATGTTGCACAGTTGTTGTTGCAAACATTTTCCCTGTAGTTAACTAAACTATAATACTGGAAACTAATTCATGTATATGCATGTTCGAGACTAACTGAAATATTATTACTAACTAGCAGTAGAGCACGGCGTTGCCCGGGGATGTAACAGTAAGAGATAGATCAAGTATCGACCATCATAAAGACTGAAAGATAAAATTGACAAAGATTATTGTTTAAGGTTTTTTACGAATTGGTCAAACCCAAACTCAAACAAAAACATTGTTTTCAATCGTTATGAGTCTACTGATTGAATAGAATTTTATTATAAACAATTGTCTTGTAAATGGGATTTTTAAAGCATTCTGAATGTAAAAATAAAGAAAAAAAGTGTCCAAGAAACACTACCTGCCAAAAAAAAAAGTGAAGTTATGTTGAAATCGGTTGAAAAATGTAGGAAATCCGATCCCATATATAAACGAACACAGACACACACTCACAAACAACCTGGGTTTTATAAGTATAACTCGAAATGAGTCGTCCCCCTTTAATTAATGCCTCTTGATCGTGTTTTCAAATTGATTTTGTGCAAAAACAATTGTGTTTTTCCAATTTTTGGTGCTGTCAGAACCACCGCAAGGTAATTTTACTTAGTCCTTTGAAGTTTTATTGAAATCAGTTGAAAAATGTAGGAAATACGATCCAATATATAAACGTATATACACACACACACACAACCTGGGTTTTATAATAAGTAAGATTCCCGTAGATTATTATAACATTTACCTGTATAAGAGAAAATGAGTATTTTCCTTGAATGTTTCGTAAACATATATTTAGATCTCTAAGCTGCTGTTGTAAATATTTTTGGATAACACCGTCTATGTTTCCGAAACCACCTCTTCTCATGCAGGTGTTAATGAACTCCCTGTCAAAATTATTTTCACAAGAGTAATTAAAATTGAAAAGAATCACCCATAAGTAATTTATTTCTGATGTGAATGTTGGCGACGATCAAACAGGATTTTCGTTCATAATTTAATCTATATTCAGTGTTATAAAAAAAAGGGGGGTTGAAGATTCCAATGCCGCAGTTAGTTATGATTGTTGCTGGCCGTGAAGCACGAGTCATCTGATAGTTTTCATTTGAGGATGGGTTTCGCATCAGATCACATTCAAATTTCAGTTTATTCTTGTAATCAACATTAACCACTCACTTTAAGTCCTTAATTCTTAATATCCAGTCGTTAACATCATCTCGTTTTTGTATTATTCTATGTATTAAGAGCTCGACTGCTATATTCATGTTACACACTTTCCAATGTTTCTGAACCAGCTTTTTGGGATTTCGATTTCTATTTGCTTTTAAGCTCATTTTTTCTGGAAAAATCAACTAGTCTGTTTTTGTCTAAGACTATAATAGACTATTTCCTCATCTGGCTCGTGTGATCGATTAAAACAGATATTAGAATTCACTAATTTTCTTCGCTTTTTATTTTACAGAGCAACTTTGATTTGTACCTTAAAAATACAAATGGATAGCAGTTGTAACGTGAAGAGAAAATAATTACAAAACAGCACACACCAAGGGCTATATGAGTTATTTTTAAGAGAAATATTTTATAAATTTAAACCGACATGATGAATTACTGCAATCTAAAATATTTTTATGCGGATTACTGTTCTAATTGAAAAACTCACATTGTATTAGTTTGGTGTAAAAATAATGTCCTTTTCTCACATAGTAACATATGTGAGAAAACGACATATTTTTTCACCAACCTATTAAATATTTTATAATATAAAACTAATTAAATTCAGAAAATACACATGGACTTCCAGTCCTTCCCAAGTAAACATATCAGCTTTTGGATGGTTAAAACTGGAGTCAAATATGTGAGCAACGACAACATTTTCGCGAAAATATAAACAAAAAAATGAAAAAAAAAATTATATATATATATATATATATATATATATATATATATATATATATATATATATATATATATATATATATATATATATATATATATATATGTGTGTGTGTGTGTGTGAAAAGTGTGTGTATATAAATATAAATAAATATATATATAATATTATATGCGCGGTACTTATTAGAAAGCGCTCAATATCAGAGATGGAGCTAACATATTTGGTTGGATTGATGTGAGTTTGTGACCCTGGGTTTCACGCTTTTGCGATCGCCAGACACAAACTCACATCAATCTAACCAAATACAATAACTTAGTCAGCTTTAGTAAATCGATAGCAGAAAAAGTTTCAGGACAGATAACAAAAAGATTAAATGCATTAAGAGCTACAATGGAGAGGTAATTGTGGAGAAAGATGATCACCAGCGTCCTTAAATTATACGGTACGTAGAAGAAATGATGCAGAGCCTTAATAACAATAAAGACTTTTTGGACTTGTCAATGTAGAGGATTCGTTAATTAGTTACTCTTGCAATTTTCATTAGATTAATCGACATGCCAGGGCCTTAAAAATAACGATATTTTGGACTTGTCAGTATATAGGATTCATTAATCACTTACTCTTACAATATTAATTAGGTCAACTCAAATGCCAGTGTCTAAACAATACCAATTTTTTTGATTTATCAATGTAGGGGATTCGTTAATTAGTCATTCTTACAATTATCCTTAGGTCAAGCTAAATGCCAGAGCCTTAAAAATACCGATATTTTGGACATGTCAATGTAGAGGATTCGTTAATTACTTACTCTTACAATATTTATTAGGTCAACTCAAATGTCAGGGCCTTAAACATACCGATATTTTGGACTTGTGAATGTAGAGGATTCGTTAATTACTTACTCTTACAATATTCATTATGTCAACCAAAATTGTAAGCTCTGCATTTCTTAGTCTGTGCCAGACTTAGGATTAGCAACTAGAAATTATTCGTGAATTTAATAATCAACAAGTTGCCTGTGTCTTTTAAAAGCAAACCTTCAGAACATTATAATAGTATAGATTTCTCCTTGTTAGTGTCAATTCAAGCGTTATTGTATTCAGTGTGGGGGGGAATCAATTATTTGCCTAGAGGCGAACATATGTTTGCCCTAATTAAACAGAACAAAAATAAGTATCAATAGAAAACGAGAGGCTGAAGCGATCAGAGAATTTTATAATTCTTCTCATAAAAAAAAAATCAAAATCATATATTCTTTCCTTCAGTTCCCTCACATCTGGGCCTTGTTTACATCCTTCCGATCGATATATCAATAGCATCAGAATATTTTCTAATGAAATTCTGATACAAAGATAAATGAATGGTCTGATTTAGGTTTTCAACCATGATATGGCAAGAGAAGTAATATGTGGACTTTAAAATGGAATGGAATTGCTTCTTATAAGAACGATCAATAATATTGACTAACTATAATAAAAGCTGTCTTCGTCCTAAAGGTATTCTTTTTATTGTCAAGATTACGCTATTTCCAATAATCTTTCAAGCTGATCAATCATGGTGCTTGTCCACTAGCTTAATCTTTAATCTCTTTTTGGTTACAGAAAGAAAAAAAAAACATTCCATTCGATTGAGGTGGAATATATACGCGAAAATTAATATCTGTCCTTACGCTGTCAGCTGAGGGAGAGACCTCTATAATTTGTTTCACTAACTTATCTGAAAAAATTTGCATACCATCAAGTGCAAACAAAAATAAAGTTAAAAGAGTAGCCATGGACAAAATACCGACAATATTTTTTTTTATCTTTACCCTAGCTTATCCACTTGCTTTTGGCTTCTTATATACATCCGTTATTTTGCTAGGAAATCATAAAAATTATTCCACGTGGGTAACCTATCATTTGTCAGATTTTTTTTATAAAAATGACCAAAGAGTATTAGCAATATAAGGAAATGTATTATTTTCTCAATCTATCATGTAAAAACATTTTTTAAAATTAATAATATTTTAAAATATATTTCATAATTAAACTCAGCGTGCCATACACAGTAAATACAATTTCAGAATATTTCTATAGATACACAATGAAGTTATCTTGAAGTCATTTTTCATTGTGTGTGTATATATATATATATATATATATATATATATATATATATATATATGTGTGTGTGTGTGTGTATGAATATATATATATATATATATATGTATATGTATATGTATATATATATATATATATATATATATATATATATATATATATTAATTTGCTTTTTTAAGGTTTATAAACCTTTTGCAAGTTATTTAAAGCGGGAAAATATTTTGGGGATTTTACGCGTTTTTGGGATATAATAACGATTTACAGTTATATATCATACTACTTAACACACAATTGAAGGAAATGAGGCTGATTTATACAATTTGTAATTTTATTTGCGCGTATAACGATCCCGTTTTGAATTGCAGCTCCAGCTCCCCGATTCCAACTTCCGTACTGTTATCCATTACGCCATCCGCACATCCAAGCTTAATTTACCGGCTATTCCTAAGCGATCTCCCAACCAGGATGTTACTCAACTTCGATTATCATAGGATAGACTGTCTCATTGTTGCATCAGCCGCATTCTTATTTTGAAGAGAAAATTATGATATTAAAAAAAAACTATAATCGCATTTGAAATATATTTTTAATGAACAGAAATTCACACTTATACATTAAAAATTATTATATATTCACAAAGAGGAACAAAGCTAGAAAATAAAGAAATACTGTAAATGACAGTACTGACTAACTTCATTTCAAAACTTATAAAATCTTTGCTATTGATTGGAAAGAAGTCAGACATTTCATCCTTTGATTTAAAAAAGAAAAAAAAACATGATCAAAGAAAATGTCATCCTCGGTCCAATTTATTATCGAACTGAAACTACATTTTTAATGACTTAATTATGAAAAACACTTCTATCGTGGCCAAAAATTCTACACCTACTGATACACCTGATTAGGGTTTGTAGCAAAATCTTCCTGCTGCATCCAATTGTTTCTTTCCGCTATCATTAAAATCTTAGAGTAGTTACTAATAGAAACGTTGCAGTTATATTGTTAATAGAATAGCCGGTTGTATTTTTCAGCTCATGAAATATATGGATGTTTTTTTTTTTAAGTTTGATACATTTTGTTTATGTAATCACAATATTTTCAGTGTAATGGATGCAAGCATAAAATGACAACGAAGATTGCATTTCATACACCAAACCTTAAGTAGACATGAAAAAAAACACATATTGCGACTTAATCAATTAGGGCACACTCAAGAATAATAGAGTTCCATGCACTGTAATATTATTTGTGTTTGCATCGATTAATAACTAGAATATTCTTGTATTTTCTTGGAAAAATACAAGTTTATAAAAAAAAGAGGAATATATCTAGTTTGTAGCAATACAAATGGCAAGAAAACCCTTCATTATTCAGTAAAAACAAGGTTGCATGTAATCCCAACTGTTTTGTGGCAGAAATATCAAGGCGAAGATAATTTCGCTCTAGCTACTCTCATGCGCGTGGGATCTTTGCATTAAACATAAATTTGGATCAAATGTTTTTTTTGTTTTTTTCTCAAGGACCAAATGAATGCTTCTTTCTATGGGATTATGCAACGTTTAACTCAGAAATCTAGGAATAAACATTTTGAGGAATTCATTAGGAAATGTATAAAGTCACCTCATCATATTAAAAGTTGACAATAAATGTATATCGCTATTTATTTTATCGAATTGATATATCATCATATGAAGAGAATAAAGTATGTTACGAAAATTGTAAAATACACTTATTATCCTCGATGTTACTCCGATTATAATTATCTAAACTATGTCTTCACTCATTATGTAAGCAACTAGAAGAGCATGGAAAGTGTTATTTCCTACAATTATGGAAAAACCTTTACTACGCATATTAATTTCAAAATCACGGTTTTGTCAGTGGAGAAGGAATCTAGATATAAGTAGATTTGAAAGAAGACAACTTTCATTAAGACAATGTCATCATTCTGAAAAAAAAAAACTTCTAAAAAACGTACATACATTTAACTGTGATTTGTTAATTAATCCTCAAGCAGTCAAAGAAACCGATGTTGATATTTATTTCATTGGTTAAACACTCAGTTTAAAGTTAAATGCCGGTTATGATCAATTGAAGATTCAGTTCATACCAGCGTGTACCATCAATTGGTGATTTAATCTGGTTCTTATCCAACGACACAGTTGATATTCACTCTTGATTTGATTTTACATAACTAATTATGATTATTTTATAGATTATTAAAAACATTTCAGAACGTAATATGTTACTTATTTCCGTTTTTCTTTATTTAAAACAACTAACATAACATTTTATAACGGTTTTTTCTATCAACGTTACAGTTCGAATAATAATAAAGCTATACTATAAAAATTATTTTTCTAATTTTTTACCAGTTTGTACGTTCATGCAACATCTTACCATTGCATAAAGACTAAAGCATTGTAGCAATAAGAGATCATTCATAAGTTAGAAATAAATACCCCTTAAGGTGTTTCAATTGTTTTATTATAAATCCCGTCAACATTTTATTGTCAGAAAATGGAGTTATTTTCTCTATTTTAGGACACATCTCTTGTTTCTACGGTTAGCGTATGTAACAAATACATATATATATATATATATATATATATATATATATATATATATATATATATATATATATATATGTATCTTATGTTTCCACGTATAAGGCAAACTATAGATAAAACGAGGCCCCAAATTCTTAGCAAATTTTTAAGACGAGCGACTATGACCTATACGACGGGGCTGTAAGTGACGAGGTTTATGATAATCTGTTTGCATCAGATGCAGATGGCCGTAGTAATTTTGAAGATTTGTAACTATGCTTGTGGCAGTCTGATGTTTGTTTTTTTTTATTCTGTAATGACAATTATTTTATGGCGTCGTAAATGCTTTCTTAAGTTCGCCAAATGACCGTATAATGTATGCTATTCAAAAATAAAATTGTCCTGTAATGTTAAATGCATTTATTTAACACCACAATAATAAAAAAAATTAATTTGAAATATAGATTTTAGATCATTTAAGATTACGAAGGGAAAATTAGGACTGACGTGAACGCAAAAATCAATAATGAGAGATTTGTTTATATTACTTATTAATTGTGTAGGTTGCTCAGTGAAACTTTTGCAAATTGGTGTCTAATCGTCACTTGAATATGGCATTTCGATATGAAACCATGAACAAAGTTTTATTACATATATATCTGTAATCCAGTGAATTGTTTCAACTGGAATTATTTACATCTGTAATTACCAGATAGTTGCAGTTGTTAGCTTAAGGCGATCCGTGGAAATAACACACTAGCCAAATTACGAGGATTTAAGGTGATTTTTTTGTAACAGTTGTATTTCGTTGCCTAATTTTAAAGAATTAATGGTCACCTTATACGCGTAAAAATATATGCGTGTGTGAGTGTGTGTGTTTATGTGTTATTTTTGTCTCATAAGTTATCTCACATTTCTGGAATATCTAATCATTATGAACAACTGCTATGATTACTAATTTTTTGTATTTACGCTTCCTATTGAAAACGATCCAGTTTTTGGCTTTTTATTTCTCTATAGTCACTGCAATCATGTGTTAATATTTATACTAAATTCAATTTGTATATCAATACAGGCTCCAGTTTTAACTATCCCAAAGATTATATATTTGTTACGAAACGATCAAATATACATGTGAATTTTCTGCTTTTAGTTTATTTTATAATATAATATATTTATAATGTGACTTTTAAAAATAAAACAATAGTCCGAATGCAGATATTTAGATAAAGATAAGTCCTCCTCCTAGAAATTCTGACGTTTACATGTAGTTTCAACATATTCGCAAATGTGAAAATTGAAACAATTGATAATTAAAAGAATATGAAGTAGATAAAAAGTTTAATATATAAAATATTTAAAGTTAACCATCAGCCGTTATAAGATGCTCAAATACAAAAGTCGGTAATGAAAATAATATTTTCCTCTTTGTACAAAAATACATGTTTTGGTACATTGTACCTTAAGAAATATTGAAAGTAATTTTTAAAAGTTTTTTTTAAATCATCAATAAACATTCATTTAATCTAAATCGTTAAGTTAAATATTGACCTAATTAGCATTGCCACTTTAACAACCACAATAATCCCGGTATTAATTATAAAAGTTGAAATAAAACACGATAATTTTTATAGGTTTGTGAAATATCCGGTGGCATTATAGGGTTCTAAAAAGAATAATTTGTTTCCAAAACATTATTTATTAGATATATGTTTCTAAATGAATTATAGTGTTCCCGACATTTGAAAAAAACACGTATCAATTTCTACTAATATTCTATTAATATCTACCATTCCGAAAATGGGGCAGTGTTAGAGAATGGGTTAATATATATATATATATATATATATATATATATATATATATATATATATATATATATATATATATATACTAAAAACTTTCTTAGTACAGTGAATACTTCACATCTCTTAGACGAGATTTTTGTGATTGGCCTATTATTTTTTTAATATCATGTTTATTTCCGTCTATACTCAAAGGGGAAAATCTACAGAACACATAATTAGAAGGAAAATTGGATTTCCTGTTTTTTTATTGTATATAGAATTTTTTTCGTTTTATTGTATGGGGGGTGTTTTTGGTCTACTGATCATTTCTTAATTTCTAACAAAGTTCATCCTTACATCTTCTCAAACAATAGCTCATTAAAAAAAATATTGATTTAACACACAATACGGATAGAGAGCTGATAATATTAATTCAGACTGGAATTTCTCCTGGAAATGGGTTTTGAGGGTACATATATTCACTAGTGTTCTCGAGGTTACAGTACGGTAGATGACATAAATACCTTTCAAAATAAACGGATCGTCAACTCTAATATGTGTTTCCAATAATAACAATGTTTGAAGTAACAAAACCATGTCGGAATAAAAGCAATAAATTACTTAAATTTATACATACAAATCCATTTATAGTAGACAATTAATTCAATGTTCTTGTTCTTGTTATACCTCTATTGTAATTCTTGATAATGTTTCTTAGGGAAATTCTAATCGACCAGAAAAAAGTATATATATACATTGGGGGGAAATAAATATTTGTACACATGAAAAATTGTATTTTTATAAATGTAAAAGCCATAACTACAAAAAATTTTGATACATTTTATGTGTAAAGATACATTTTATTAAAAAATAATAATAAACATAATTCTTATTCTAACAGAAATTAATGCATTTTTTTTCATTTTAACTGATGGAAAAAGTATTCGTACAAAGCAAAAAAAAACCCCCAAAACAACAAAACATATTAACTCAATTTAATACTTTGTGGAATATCCTTTATTGAGTTCAACAGCTACCAGTCTATTCCTGTACATCTCAACTTATGATTTTCACATATTGAGTGGTACTTTGTCCCATTCTTCTTGGCATATTGTCTTCAAATTCTTGATATTGGTTGGTGCTCTTTTCCCAATTTGAATTTTCAATTATCGCCATAAATTATCGATTGGGTTCAAGTCTGAGGACTGACTAGGCCATTGCAAGACATCAACGTTACTTTCAGCTAACCATTTCCTTGTAGATCTAGCGGTATGCTTAGGATCATTATCCAGTTGGAAAACCCAATCAGGAGGTAGCCGAAGTCTCTCAACAGAACGCATTAAATTGTCTTGCAGGATTTTCTGGTATCTTTCGGCATTCATCTTGCCATCTATTATTGATATTCTGCCAACACCTTTTGCAGAAAAACAGCCCCAGATCATGATACTGCCACCACCAAACTTTACAGTTGGCAACGTGTTCTTTGGTAAGTAGACTTCACCGTCCTTCCTCCACACATGATTTCGATAATTATGACCAAACAACTCTATTTTAGTTTCATCTGTCCATAGTACTTGTTCCCAAAACGAATATTCTTTATCCTTATGCTCTCTAACGAATTTTAGCCTAGCATATCTGTGTCGTTTCAAGAGGAGTGGAGTCTTCCTTGGGATGCGTGATTTCAGACCGTTTTTGTGTAGTTCATTACTTATTGTACGCTTGGTTACTCCAATCCCTAATGCATGCAGATATTCCTGCAGCTCTTCTCGGGTAACCTGTGGATTTTGTTGGATCTGCCGTCCTAATATACTTGCTGATCCTAGAGAAATCTTCCTCGGAGCACCTGTTCATCTTTGGTTTTCGACGCTGTTACGAGTTTTAAACCTTGCAATGAACGAAGCAATTGTAGTAAAAGGGATATTCAGGTTGTTAGAAATCGTTCTGTAACTGTTCCCATCTTTCCAAAGCGACAAAATCTGTTGTTTTTGTGAAGTAGTCAATTCTTTACCATTAGGCATTATTAGAACCTTCTCGGAAGACTAGAAATTGCAGAATGCTCTGATAATGGTTAATAGCGTCAACTATAATAGCTGAAAACATTACTGGAACATTCTAGGATATACTTTTTCATAATTAAGTGATTATTTTTTTTCTAATAATTGATTTGTACGAACACTTTTTTGACCAGTTAGAATTTTTAAAAATGCATTAATTTCTGTTAGAATAAGAATTAATTAAGTTTATTATTAATTTTAATTGTATGTGTCTTTATACATAAAATGTGCCGACATTTGTTATATTTAAGGCTTTTGCATTTATAAAATACAATTTTTCAAGTTTACGAATATTTATTTTCCCCCACTATATATATATATATATATATATATATATATATATATACTCAAGTGTGTGTTTTTACGTGCGTATATTCATGTCTGTTTAAGTGATGTGAAAGATTGCTTCTTCACCAAGAACAGAACAAGAACAGAAATTTCCATTATCATCAATTACTCGTGTATGTATGTGTGTGTATTTATATATATATATATATATATATATATATATATATATATATATATATATATATATATATATAATTGCTCTACTCTGTACTGAGTACTCTTATGCATAGTAGTTATATATATATATGTATATGTGTGTATGTGTGAGCGCGAACGCGCGTGTGTGCATACGCGAAATGCTTCTCGAAAAATATGTTAACTGACAAATAAGCAAACATTTGGATGCTGGGAATATCGCAAAAAACAAAGTTTAAAATATAATGGCATGTCCATTATTTAATACGTTACCTGTCAAGACGTTAGAATAATTATTGGTAATCTTCGTCGAACATTAACATAAATAGTGTACATCTCAGACAAATCACCTTAAGTTCATTCCGGTTTTGCCTTTTCTTCTGATGTTTAAGCAGTTTCTTCATATTTGAATCAGGTAAATGAAAGGGAAGCCTTTGAACTTATATCTTATACCTGGATTTACACCGAACTAGCATCAGAATAAATTGAAAAGGTTAGTGTACGCCAGACAAAGTAAGTCTCAATGGGAGACCTTAATGTCAAAGTAGGCAAGGAAAAACATGGTGAAGTAGATGGAAAAATTTGACTTTGAAATCGTAATAAACGCTGAGTAAATATATCCAGTGCTGTTCGGCAAATGATCAGGTAGTAGCCAACACCTTGTTTAAATAATAGCAATGGCGTATATTTACACGGAGGAGTCCAGGAGGTGAAACAAAAAAAATGCAATCGATTATATAAATATCAATAACAGATTCAAGAATGCAGTTTTACACTGCAAAACACACCCAAATGTTTATTCTGGGAGCGAAAAACCGACATTGATATTAAAACTACGCTATGGCAGCACCAAAATTAAAATAGGATAGACTTCTAAAAGACCGTCATGTGAAGGATATATATCTTGAGAATTTCAATATTTGATACAATGGAAAAAAATAGGTTGAAATCTGGAATGTGACCTATAATAAGATTTAGTAACATCAGCAATTGAGATAATTCCAAAGAAAACTAGACAAAGTAATTTGGAATGGATGGCATATAAACTTCGCGACATTATGAAAAGGCGACAAAAAATGCCAAGGAAAGTCAAATAATTTAGAATGCAAGGGGACATAGAAACACCAGGAATATCAGCATCTGGAATGAAATCAGCACGGACAAAATTGAACAGGAAAAAAAACAGCATGACCTAACGGAATTGTAATAGAGATGGTAACAGTCTTGGATAATTCTGACATTGATAATATTACTGAAAATTATAATAAAAGAAATATAAAACAATAGTGATTTAGCGGAAGTCTAATGTAGATCAATTTTCCTAGCACTTCCTAAAAAGCCAGGATAAAGGAATGTGATCACCACTGGACACTTAGCCTAATGAGCCACATAACTCAACTTATCAACCGAATTCTGATGAATAGAGGGCCCAGTAGAATTAAATTAGAATTAGTAAAAGGACAGCATGACTCGATTACACCGGATCACGGAGAGTAATATTTAATCTCTGAATTATAACAGGGAGAGTAATACAAAGACAAAAGTATGTACACTCGTGTTTTATAGATGATGCAAAAGCGTTTGATAAACTATGTCACGAGAAACAGTTGAAAATGCTAGGTTATCTTGATATAGGTGGGAGACATATTAACCCTTAATCTATGCAGGAGGAAATCGCCGGCATACGGATAGAAAATAAATTCAGTAAATATAGGAAAATAGAAAGGGGTGTAAAAAAAGAATATCTCTTCTCACTGGACTTCAGCCTATATTCTGAGAAAGTTAAAAGTTCTATGTTCTACCAGGATTCATTATTGACAGCCACAATCCTAAGAGTATACAAGATATGGGGTTGACACAGTGTCTAAAACAGGCAATGAAAGGAAACTATAAGAATGACTAATGAAGTAAAGGAATCAAAAAACAAGAAGAAAGAACTAAACATAAATTGCAAGAAGATAGATTGCATGGTTTGCCAGAAAAATGAATATCCCAAAATGCAAATTCCAAATTGGACATACCAAAGTAGAGAACATTGATTAACCGGAAAGTGTTTGATAGAGGACAGAAAGTGCAATACCGATAACGGAAGATGCATTGCTAAAGAGAAATATATATTCCAAATGTAAGTCAAAGTAGAATAAGAAAAAAAAATGTTAGCAATAAACAAAACGGTACTGAACTGTTATTAGGTTGGTGCAAAAATAATGTCGTTTTCTCACATAGTAACATATGTGAGAAAACGACATTATTTTGCACCAACCTAATATTTGATATCAGTCCTCAATTGCAACAGTGAATACTGCAACATTTCGACAGAGATAAAAAAAAGAAACTTGAGGCGAAAGAAATGTGATAGTACACAAGGATGATGAGAATACCATGGACCGAACATATAAGCTTTGATCATCATCATCATCATCATCATCATCCTTCGACTCCCTATGATTAGTCGGAATTTATTGACAATCCTCCTAATTGGTCCTGCATTGCTGTCCCCAGATCCACAATGTCCAACCCTGAGTCCCCAGCTACCGTGTCTGGGAAAGTTAATTTTCGTAAGAAGACACTTCCAGAAGGATGTCAATAAAGATGATACAATTTCCCTGTACACTCGGTGGCAGTGGCAAGCAAACTGTAATCGTTTTTGTTTGAGCTTAAGAAAGATTGGTCTCAGTTCTCCGTAAATTGTGTTAAGTATTGTATGGGATTTCCAGCTGATGTTTTGGATTTTTCTAATTAGATTTGTATATGTCCTTCTAGTCGTCTTTCAAGACAAAGCAGATAATGCCCAAGTTACTGATACAAACAATAGAAGTGGTTAAATCAATATTCGAAAGGTTTGGACTTTTAAGTAGGATTGAACATTTGAGCGCCAAATCCTTTAAAGTTTGTTCTACACATCCTATGCATCTTTTTAGAAGACTTATTGGAGATCCAAGATATTCGAAATCTTCAACACTTTCGATAGATCTATTATTGAAGGGCTTCAACTAGGATGGTTCATCTATTAGCTTTAGAAGAAAGGTAAAGAAAATAGAAAAATATAGTTAACATCAGAAAGTGACAGCTGAAATTTCTCGAAGAGAAAGGGTTTGGAAATTTTAACACTCACAGGACAAATTGTTGAAAAGCCGCACAGATAGAAGCAACACATAACATACCTAACATCTTTAACATCTTCCATAAATGATTTTTTTTTTGTCAGTCCTTAATATTTTATTTCAATGACACATACATCAGGAGAGGATAATTGTTAAATTTTTAGATGAGCACTCTTCCGTATTGATCTTAAAAGAATAGTCCCTCCTGGAGTTGAAATATATGGTGTCAATGCTGGACCGCCCGACAAAGTGACGGCCTGCTAACTTACATGTAAGCTGAGTACAGACTAATGCATTGTTAATGCATTTTGTATATTTTTACATACATTACTTACTTACCGATAATTTCCTTTATTTACTCTTCTTTCTTCATAGAATTCACTCACAATAAAGCAGTAAAGCCACAAGTGTATACTGCTTATGAAAGAATTGGAAAACTGTAATTTTACTAGTGACTGAAAACAATAGAGTGTATTAAGGAAGACGGCCGTTCGCGATAGACATTGCATTTACATTTTTTAAGATTGAAGCTCTCTGAAAAGCATCGTGCCGTAAAAGAGATCGTTGCCAGTCTAGCACTGGTATTAAATTCATAAGGTCTATGCATCATAATGAAGATCTCATCTTAATAATTACCATAAATGTATGTGTATATATATATATATATATATATATATATATATATATATATATATATATATATATATATATATATATATATATATATATAACAGACATAGAAAGACAACCTTATAGCGGTAGGAAAGTGACTGAAGCAAAGATGCGACTTCAGGGCCAAAAATATTGCTGATTCTAAATATATACACCCCTGGTCAAAATCTCAAGACCAGATACAAAAGGGTAAACCAAACAAAAAAAGAAAAAAGAAAATACTGTTGCTTTAATCAAAATATATTTGAGAAACATCTTTTACGTTTAATTTGAAAATGTAGACATTTTAAGCTTTTAATTAATTTAAAGAAACATTGAAAAAAACTTTTTTTCTTTGGTCAAAAAGATAAGACCATGGAAATAGAAATAGCAAATACTGAACAAATAAGTCACAACGACAATTTAATTCTCAGTATATCCTCCAACTTTGCGAATAACTTCGAAAATTCGTTTTGGCATACTCATTATTAACTTCTGCATGAAGGTGGTTTATATTAAACACTATCGAGAATTTTTGGGGATTGATTGCAAAGGATGTTTATAAATATGGATCACAATTTGAAACAGTGGATGCTCTTTGTGCTGCAGTTTATGCATCCTGAGGGATCATCCCAAGCACCCTCATGCAAATTCTGGAGTGAATACTTCTCTATTGTACTGAACCAGACTTCTTAGCAGCTCGTTTGCTAATGAATTCGATATATTTTTTTACTTCATGTCAGCTGGGAAGTTCGGAAAGGCGAAACTTTTCATTCTCCTGGGAATTAGAATTAGCCATGCTGATAGAAAGAAGAAAGGGGTCTTTCAGATGATTAATAAAGAACTATTTTGTTTTGTATTCTTTGCTCTTCTTAACAACAATCTGATAGTTTTTTTTTTTTTAAATCCGTCAATTTGACCTTTATGAACTGATTACATATACTATCGAGACAGGAGTAAATGGATATGGTATCATCATAGATACTAAATTGAGAACTGATGCCATTGAAAATGTCGTAAATGAAAATTTAAAACAAAGTTAAAGCAATTACACATCCCTTGTGGACACTTGCATAAGTCTGAAATGTCTTGAAGAACGGCAGCTTAGGATAACATTTATTTCACGATTTGTTAAGAAAGACTGAATCAGTTCCAAAATTTGTCTGGAAACACTGTAAATTTACAACTTGTGAAGAATACCTGTATGGCAATTCCGAACAATTTTGAGATGTTCAAAACAAGATGCCGAACTTCACCGTTTCTATCAAATGTTCGATAGATTCTTTCCGCATTTATCAAAAGTATATCACCTGTATACTTTGATAAACAAAGCCATATTACTTGTCTTAAAGATGGCTTGCGATGTGATCTGCCGAACCAATTCAATATTGATTAAACTCTCTACTAACTTTAAGTAAATGCCATTTTCAAGAGAAATCGGTGGACAAAACATAATAATTCATTTTCAAATCATGATTCTAATTCCACATATGCCCGATCTTGTAGCCTATTTCATCAAGAAGTTCTTGAGAGATTTCAGTTTTCCTTGTCATTGTGAAACGTTCGCACGTAATAGGTATATATTTACAATGACGGATTAATAATACACGAAGACGATTTAAATATTCGCGCCTTGTGTCTGGCCTGATATGATGACCGACTTGACACTTGATTCCTTAATTTAAAATATAACAGTTAATTTAAAGCAAATCTGTAGATATCGGGAGTTATTTAGTGCAAAAATTATGTGAATATGTAAAGAACCAGCATTGAACCCGTCTTTAAAGAGCATGGTATGTACAGAAACATATACCCATACACACACGCCGCACCCACATTAGACCCCTCTATACTAAGGAATTATCAATATACCACTGGCAACAGTTTAAAATTCTGACATTCTCCTTTACTGAAAATTATCAAATCGATATTTTATTTACATGATTTTCCTATGAATATTCCGAAACTAATTCATTCAACTGAATTCCGCTCTTCAACTATTCGTTGTAGAATTTCTAGGGATATATTTTCAACAATGTTTGTGTAAGAGTATTTTTGACATTTACGTAACGTATTTATTGCCATTAACCAACTTTATGCGTTGTCTTCAAGCACTGAGAAAAATACAAATTTTCAATTTTCTGTTGGATCTCATAGAAAGAAAAATATGTCATGTTTTACTTATTTAACCTTGGGTAGTTTTCTTAAAATATTTTTGGGCATGAAGCAAAGTTTAAACCTACTTTGCTTATTGGATATCACATAGAAACATGCTTTCCGTAGTTATGAATTCATACGATATTTAGTGGGAAAATAAAGATATCATATTTATCATCACAAAAATGAAAGATGTTTAAATTATAGCTCAGCCATTGGTAAGAGAGTCTCAGAAAAGTATGGATTTTTTCTTAAATTCTTGACAGAAGAAGGAAATGTCTATGTGATATGGATAACGTATTTATGTAACATTTTCTACTCGAGTTCAGTGTGCATTTTTATATTCTTATGTCTTCATTTCATCTTACCGGTATCTTCTTTTGGTCAATGGCCGTCATTCTTTCCAGAAGAGGGTACTGGACTTTGTCATTTCTACGGGGTTGTTTTAGACAGCCGCTCAAACACCAGTTCGACTTACGGCCGCATCACGTTGTAACACTAGTTGACGTATGATCATGGATGTTAAGAAATGTCGAGCCGGGTTAGTAATTGCATGAGTGACCCCTAAAGAATGCCAGGTGCTGTAAGTGTGGATGTTTGGGTGGTTTAATGAATAATGACTCAGGATTGTTAATCGGAGAGTCTAGTTCCAATTCCCGTTGGGTTCGTTATAAACACTTACGCGTAAATATCCTTGGAAAAAGTATGAATCCACCTCCTCTCCCCATGTATGGATTAATTAGTACCAATCTTATCAGTTACAGTTGTAAAATATCTTTCTCGCTTCAATCAACCGGGAAATGGTTGGCATGTTGTAGACAATCAATAAATGAATCCTTCAAAAGACCAACTCACAAGAAAGCAGGCTCTGATGACCGGCAACATGGTTCATTCAAGACCTGCCCAGCTAATTGACAGTTTTACGACATCGTTTCAATGATTGCTTCACTCGACGTCTCGAATTTATCAACGATCTGAGTCGCGGTGAACGATGAGAATGCAGTGAAGAGAACAGACCCTTCGGCGCTGCAATCACGGTAAGTAAACCATCGACCAGCACGTCAGCAAGGGAATCACGTGCTCGAGAAAGCCGGTAACATTGCTGCGCTTCATTTAACGGTTACGTCCTATATCTTCTAACGTCAATTTCGAAAACAATGTATATAGATGACAGCCGATCAGTCTCAAACATGTCTAGGCTAGAGATAACACGTATTGTTGAAAACTGTGAGGTTGAAAGCATGCCTTTTCCTCTATCTTTCTTTATGAAGATAATATAAAGGCAAAAGCAGTCCTCGGTGGAACTTGATATGTACACACCGAACATAAAATAATAGAGGCCAGGTATTTATCATAAAACCATAAATAAGAGAACAGTTTGAACATTACATGACATAAAATTTTCAGTTAATCTAACGCTAACACTTTGATAATATAAGATATTGACCTA
>OZ010571.1:40982488-41024988 GCA_963932145.1 Acanthosepion lycidas | reverse complement strand
GCAACATACAAGTAAGAAGCCGTTTCGATGATATAATTGCATTCACATTCCAACATGAGGTATATATGACTCTTTACTGAACCTCTTCCGGTTGCGAGTTTGATGGCCAGTAAAACTGATATAATCGATGGCAATGGTAATAATAGATTCTTCTTATAAGGAATCTTTCTACATATCTTAATTTACATTACTAATTTTAGTAGACATTCATAAAATCTTTCGCTGAAAGAAATTTATTCCGTTTTTTGATGGGGTTTATCATCATGATTATTCCATTATTTTCGTTTTTGAGTTAAAATATTATATCCATTTTAGATGTTTCTATTGTTGGAATTTTTCAAATGTAGTTATTTCTGCTATCCGGTATGGTTCTTTAACTGGGTTTCCATCGCCTCAGTCCACACGCTTCGAAAATATATGGTTTTCCGCAAAACACGTAGGCTTCAATTGCTCAAAGCAATCTTTACCCATTGATGTTCGAAAGCTGTAGAATACAACTATCCTTTTCGATATTTCTGAACGAATATGACGCCATGTATAACAATCATATGAAAGACCCGATATTTTTCTTTTCTGTTACGAATTCAATAAATAAGATTCTACGTAGATGTTTATATTTACAATACCATTCCTCAAGCAGCAGGTACATTTAAAGTTTGACTTAATATTCCAGTGTGAATTAGTGTTGTTTGTAGCGTTTGGATTATTCAATCAACAAGTATTCAACTAATGGTACAAGTCGTATAATACAGAAGAATAACTTGGAATTAGAGACAAGTATCTTGTGAAAGCAGCAATTTGCAATGTTAAAGAATTGAGCCAAGTCTTCACCTTGAAACAGATAATTATAAGTGGTTTAACTTTTAGACTCTAAAAACTAGTTTCCCGCCTTCATTCAGTGATTCAACAACCAGTTTTATTTACATTTTTTGTTCAGCCGTTACAAAACTCAACATTTCTTCACATCCCAGCAGCGAAGTATAAATATATTTAAAACGTTAACTTTCCAAATATGTATTTTCCAATGCAACAGTTACTTCTGTATCAATACAAGAATGGGAAAGTCATTTCGTAGAATATTTCGTTGCAAGACGAATGAATGGCGCCAACGCTTATTCAGATTCCCAGAGATGTACGCATGTTTTTCTTAAAGATTTAAAAAATTAAATTTTCGCTTATTCATGCAGATATATAACAGTGCTGTATGAAACAAATTTAATGAGTTCTGTTCTTTGAATTGCAACTTGCAAACCTAAACAATGCGGTAACCTCTTCACCTGGAAGCAAATAATTGCAAACATGCCTTCTTCTATACTAAAAAAAAATGTGTTATCTTCTTGTATGTACAATGCAATGGGTGATTTGGTATAATCAGGTAGAGGACATGTTTTAGGTTGAATTGCCTCATGTATAATTAAAAAAAATGGTTCCGCCACTTTGCCCACCAAGTGATAAAGAAAATAATTTTCGGTGAATGAATTTATAAAAGAAACTAATTGTATCTTTTGCACTGAATATTGTATCAGTGTGCTTTTTATAAAAATTATAAAAGGTTATTTAATTAAAAATATTCATTGCAGTGTTAAATAATAGAAAAACCTCTTCAACGGTCAACAGATAAGTATAAACACTTTAAACATATAAAAACAAAGTAAATATTAAAATTTGTTAAACAGAAAACAAAATAATAATACAAAATAATAATACAAATAATAATAAACGCAAGTACATCTCACACATTACGAAGAGATTAACTATGTGAAATGTGTGTGATCTGAATTATCTCTTTTCAAAAATGATCAGTGAAATATTTCATGAAAACATGTCTGACATTGTCTTTCTGATTGGGATTCGGAATGAAATGTCTATAAAACAGAAATCAAAGGAAATAATAATAATAATAATAATAATAATAATAATAATAAGAAGAAGAAGAAGAAGAAGAAGAAGAAGAAGAAGAAGAAGAAAAAAAATACAAATGCATATACCCACAGACATAACATGGTAGCGACATATGTGCACTGGAAGATATGCAAGAAGCAGAAATTCGAAACCGCTGAGGGATCGTATGAGCACCAACCAGACACAGTTACTGAAAATAACGCCCTAACTATCCTCTGGGACCTGACAATTCAAACTGACAGGGAAATAAAAGAAAAGAGAGAGATATTGTCAAAAAAGACCTGCTATTCAGGAAGTGTATTTTTATTAGCATCGCAGTACCATCTGAGAGAAACACCTCCATGAAAGGTATGGAGAAATTGTCCAAATACAAGAACCAGGAGATCCAGATTAACAGGATTCAACGAATGGAGACTGAAACTGTACCAATAATAATCGGAACTCTGGGTCTCATCAGAGAAGAAATGGAAAATTTTACTAACATTGTCCCAAGTAACATCAACATACAAGTTGCCCAGAAAATCACCCTAATAGCAACATCTCATCTACTAAGAAAAGTACTATTAATTAAATAACAATTTTATTATATGCCCTAAGGACAATAGTTTGGACCGGGCTCTACAGGATATAAAGCAGGAAATGTAACATGTACATTTAATAATAATAATAATAATAATAATAATAATAATAATAATAATAATAATAATAATAATAATAATAATAATAATGAACCGTTTCATGGCCAATACTCTGCCCGTACCAAACAATCTGACGTAGCCAAAACACTTACCCATCAGTGGCTACGTAGTGCAGGGCTGAAAGCTGAAACTGAAGGTTTTATCCTTGCTGCACAGGACCAATGCTTGCTAACTAGGAATTATCAAGCACATATACTAAAATATTGTGTTAGACCTAAAACGATTGATCATCTTGTATCAGGTTGCACGATATTGGCACCCACTGAATATAAAACCCGACATGACAGAGTGGGTCAATAGCTGCACTGGAAAATCTGCAACTTCTACGGGAAGGAAACTGAAAGAAACTGGTATGAACACCACCCAGACCTGGTTACGGAGATAGGACCTGTTACAATTCTATGGGACTACACAATACACACTGACAGAACAATCAAAGCCAACCGCCCAGATATTGTTATTAAAGACCACAAACAAAAACAGTGCCTCCTTATTGATATGGCAGTCCCTGCTGACTGCAATGTATCTTTGAAGATATTCAAAAAGCTGTCAAAATACAAGGACCTTTTGTAGTTGGAGCCCTAGGACTGGTTGGAAAAGATTGCAGTAGACTAATTGAAGGGATTCCTGGAAGTCCATGCATCAATGAGATACAAAAAATTGTTCTGACAAGTACAGCCCACACTTTACGAAGGGCTTTATCTATGTATTTTTTTTTTTTTTTTTGTCAGTGGAAAGTCTCATGATGCCATTTCTAACCTCAGCTCCCTTGGCAGGACACGGAAAGAAATGTGTAAACGCCAGAAATCAAAGAAAATAAAAATAAAAATAATAATAATAATACGAGCAAGTAATAATTAAAATTGTATTGAATTAAAGTAACTTGTAAACTGGAAGTTATAAGAAAATTGAAAATTGATGCAAAATTTCGCAAACAACTCACATGGAATGGAATGCATCACCCTCAGGCAGGTATTGACGGACGATATCTGACAAGGATCAGGGTATCAAGCTATGGTTCAGCTGGAATTGTCTTAAATCATTTCAGCAATAGCAATTACGGTTAAAGAATTTCTCATGTTACAACTCGTATTAGTGTAGAAAAAATAACTAAAAGTCCAAGAAATTCGTACAAAGATGTCCTCAAAAACACATGACCCAATGGATAACCACATTGGATAGATCCAGTGACTAGATCCAAAGAGTTGAGTTCAATAGCAAGCACAGTGGTGATAACAAAATCATGAATATTTAAGTTAAAGGGAAATAACTGAGACATCCGGAAGAGGCATGGCACGTGACATTAAAACAATCTGTGGACGAAATAAAGAGTTCAGTTCGAAATTACAATCATTTGAAGAAGGCCGAAACGTACAACGGCCGAAACGTTCTGAACATGGCAATGAAGATAAGACTAACAGTCCGAATAGTATAAATATTTCAAGTAGTAACAAAAAATATCTTTATTCTCTATAAAATCTAGTCAAGGATCATGGAAGAAACTTCGGGTTAAATCGTGGGAAAGCGCTAAAGTAGATAAAACTCTAACAAAAACAGCAAGAAAACAGAATGAATAAGTTAATAATATAGCTAAAACGATGTAGAAGAAACCTGGCGTCAAAATCCTCTACATATTAATAGCTAGTTTCTTTCTCGGAAGCAAATATTTTCATGTAGATCAATTCACTACCTACCAGTAGTATATAGTTCAGGGGTTAAGTATGCGACTGTAGAGTATATTTCTGCTGCACGTGACCAGAACCTGCTTACACAAAATAATCCAAGCTAATATATTCCATAATAGTACAAACCCAAGATGGAGCTTCTAGGGTTCAATACATTGAAATCATTGACCAGCGTATCTCAGGATGCTTTTATTCATACCCAGTGATTACAAAAAAAAAAAAAAAAAAAAAAAAAAGACCGTCATGAGAAGGAAGATCAATATCTGTATTCTGTCATCTACTGAAAATAAACGGCTTAACAGTGGTATGAATATCCTTGGGAACTTCTAGTTGAAGGTGCGAATGTTACAAAATTCTGGGATTTTCTATGAAACAAATCTAACAATAGACACACTAATCGCCTAGAAAAGAAAAGCGTTTACACTGATTAACGTGCCATTACCAACTATCAGTTATATCTGTGAAGGTTATTTTTAATAAAACTTAGCAAATTCAAAGACCTTGAAATTGAAATAGAAAGAATATGATCCCTCATAACTAAAACTGTCCCTGTGGGATATTTCCGCATGATAAAGTAATACAATATCAATTCAACAAAATTACTGGTGAACCATCAAGACAGGAAAATCAACAATGCATAGCATGTGAAGAGCTTTAACTATTTAGTTCTATTTTTTCATTAAGTGGAAAGAACAAAAGATCATAACCTTCATTTACATCAAGTCATTGTTCTGACCCGGTCTCTGATTAAAAATTAAATGGAGGTAAAAACATGTTTATTAATCAATGTCTTAATGATTCGGCAGGTAGTGTTCCCGTGTTTTCTGATTCAGTGGAAGTGGTAATATGTACACATTTTCTATAGATAGTTTAGATTAAATATCTCACCCAGTAGGTTGGATATGCCGTCGCACTGTGTATGTTTGTTCAGAAGTGGGAATTGTATGGAATAGTAACATGGAAATGTATCGATGCTTGTTTATTATGTTTAAAAGTTGGCTCAGTAAAATCCCTTTGGGTGAAACATCTAAATACTTAGTTGCATCTTGATTCGGTGATCGTCTGTGTGGTCTTGTCTACTCGATCTGAAGTTAATTTTAAGATGATTCCACCTGTGAGATTTTATTTTCTTTCAAAATAAAAAGCTACTATCATATATTTTCTATGCATGTAGCTGTTATATACTTATCATTCTGCTATTTATAATGGGCTTATTGGATTGTCTATTTGCATCCTACCATCGATTTTTTGTTTGAAGTTTTCTCATACAATATTACTACTAGTGATAATACTAATAATGACGATTATGGAATTAAGCAAGGTAGAAATATCAGTCTGATTCAAGATGGTAGCTTAAAATAGGGAGCTTAGGAATTACCTTCTTTTATGGAAGTTTCTTTATATAATGCAGGATTTTGTCGCATAATTTTATGGTATAATTTTAAACGTCTTATATGCGATCAAATCCGGTAATCACATGATAAATATATAGTGTGGACTCGAGTTATTTTTCTATTATAAATATTAAAAAGGTCTTATTATTTGATGAGATATTTCATGAAATTGATGCTTACCCACCTTTTAATATTGGATAATTAACTGTTACATGGCTGGGGTGCTCTTCACGAAAATAATAATAATAATAATGATGATGATGATGATGATGATGATGATAATAATAATAATAATAATGATAATAATAATAATGATGATGATGATGATAATAATGATGATAATAATAATGATGATGATGATGATAATAGTAATAATAATGATTATGATAATAATAATGATGAGGATGATGATGATAATAATGATGATGATAATAATAATAATTATGATGATGATAATAATAATGATGATGATGATAATATTATTAATAATAATAATAATAATGATCATGATGATGATAATAATAATAATAATGATGATGATGATAATAATGATGATGATAATAATAATGATGATGATGATAATATTATTAATAATAATAATAATAATGATCATGATGATGATAATAATAATAATAATGATGATGATGATAATAATGATGATGATAATAATAATGATGATAATGATGATGATGATAATAATGATAATAATAATGATGATGTTGATAATAATAATAATAATAATAATAATAATAATAATAATAATTGAAAGAAATCAACATTGAATAAATATGTATGTATCGTAACATCAACCAACCACACAACGACTCAAGATCCTAATGACAAAAATATCAGCTATCTTTATTGTTTTTAGGTATTTATTAAATATGATTGAAAATGTAACAAGTTTACAACTATGATAGAATTTCTTATATAAGGGCAATTTCTTTCTAGACTATACCCCTAGAAACTACCTCATGTTAAGCGTTTTCAACCTCTGGCAACTTGTCACAGATCAAGTCAAAGAGAAAGAAACGAGAACAGGTACAGGGCCTTTAAACCGGTGACCTTTCCGGTTGCAATACATTCTTCTGCATGTGCTGCGGTAAGAAATAGAATATGAAATGAATTTCTGCCGCAATATCTAGTGTAGGATTATAGAAAAGTCGTGATAAATGCTCCTAAATCATTTTTGGCGAAGAGAAAATATTTATGCGTATGTAAATAAACAAATAGAGACAATAACAAAGTACATATAAAGAAAACGAAACCATAAAAATGTTATGTTCAGAGGAAACCTTTAATAATTCAAAAAGTAAGTTGAACAACATTTATAACATTAAACGCTACACGCTGGGATAAAGGCTGCAGAATTTTCGAGAAGCTTAATAAAAGAGATTTATTACTAGTCTCAAGATCCAGGATTAAAAAAAAAATAAAATATAGATTTTTCTATTTTAGAAAATTGCGTTACTTTTATTGAACAAGAAATATATGTCTTGTATTCTTTTTTATTTTTATTTTTCGCATTCAATTGAGACATCTACGCGGCTAAAGCATAAAAATTCTTCAACTACCATCACTTAAAAAAAACTTTTCACCTTTTTCAAAAAGGAATGGCTGTTTAATTCAAAATGTAGTGGTTGGTTATTTAACTTCTTGCTTGAAAATTAAAAAAAGCTGATGAAAATATCCTTATATATAGACATAAGAAAGGTATATATATATATATATATATATATATATATATATATATATATGTGTGTGTGTGTGTGTGTGCGTGTGTGTGTGTGTATGTATTAATACTTTTATCTTCACATTAAGAATAATCAGTCGCACCTTCAAATAAATTTTTGTAATATCATCTTAATTCTGTCAATTTTATGGTGGCTATTTGTCAAATACTTCTATCAACTATTATTGACTTTTCTCGATTTTAGCTGACGATATCCAACCGAATCAATATTTCCGATACAATGTCCAGAATGCATGTTTATGTTCAAGCATTTTCGATCGTTTCACACATCACATGGAATTGCATTTCTTTCACTGTAGTAGCCAAGAGGATGAAGGCTACATCATGGATTTTCGAGAGTGATATAATACAAGACAATTCGAATATGCTCGTAACATAAAGGTGATATTTTTCTTTACTTTTGGAAAAAAACTTTTACAAAACAATAGGTCTTCGAAAATCGATCGAATATGTATATTTAATTTGTTATTAATTCATATGTATATTCATTATTTTGAAGAACTTAGATTATGATCTCATGAATATGAATATATGTGTGTGTATATTTATATACATATATATATATATATATATATATATATGTGTGTGTGTGTGTATATCATTATATATATATATATATCTGTGTATATCAATATATATATATATGTGTATATCAATATATATATATATATATATATATATATATATATATATATATATATATATATATATATATATGTAGTGTGTGTGCGTGTGTGTTTGTATATATCTATCTCTATCTCTATATATATATATATGTTTGTGTGTGGCGAGAAATTCGACTGAAACAGCTTCTTCACACTAGACCATGTTCCACCGATCACTACACTCTTATCCTTTTCAAGTTTAGAATCAGACGCTATCCTCCCCTCATATCTGTATACATTAATCCTTACTGTAACCCTGTACCTGGAGTGACTGCCGAGCTTTGTACATGGTAACCCTTAGTGCAAGAAAAAAATGAAAAAAAAGTGGGGAATGTCGAAGACAACACCAAGCGGTTACAGTCTGTTTCATGCCTGAATGTAATGGCCTAATAAATGTGTTGAAACATGCAACATTTATATTTACTTAATTTTGCTCAATCTCTCTATTGAAAAAAAAATAACCATCAATATAGCATACCATAAAATTATATGTTGTTTATATGTTGAAATTCGTATGAAACATAATCTCTAGAGAGTAATGGTCGGGATACTGTTTTTTGCGTGATATACCCTGATCTAAATGAAGATGTTCACTTCTCGGATAAAAATAGTATATGCATCCAAAGAATAACTACTATACTTGCAAATAATAGGAATCGTGAATATGCATGATATTTACCACGCTTTAATAAAAAAACTAAAAAAAACTAAAGCATGATGAAATATCGTGGTAAATCGTGTATACTTCCTTTCAGAAATTTGAAACTTTATAAATAAACATCATAAAAATAGCTATAGTGATAATTATGTAGAAAAAGAATGATCAATCTATGCGCGTCTGTATTCGTTCGCGTATGTTTCGATTTCTATTCTCATGCAACGAAAAAATACTTTATCCGCAGAACCAGATTATCTTTTCTCACTCGTCGTCTCGGTTCTCTGACATCCAAATATACTCGTTAAAATTTATGTAACTTCAATAAATTCAAATTCTTCACCCTTAAGATGATACGCCACGACGTCTTCGAATGTAGCTCGATCCGAAAAATGATATTTCTAATATTGGAAACTGATGTAAAAATTGACCTACTATCTGCAGTTAGTTGTGGCAAGTAATGTCCTGTTAATTTTAACAACACCGAAACGAAACTTCTCTCAATTAATCATCTGAGAGAACTCGTTCTCTTTCCCATCAGCGTGACTGATGCTAACGCCGAAGAGAATCACACATTGAGCCTTCTCTGGTTAATATCCTTTGCTTATATGAAGTGGAAAGTTTATATTGAATTCATTGTTAGTTCAGCTACTAAGAAAGTTTGTTCACTGTGTCGTGATAGACAATTTCTCTCTCCAGAATCTATCTTACCTATCTATAAGCCTACAATTTTTACATGCATAGAATATTACTGCCACATGTGATGCGGTGCTCCTGCTATTTATTTACAGATTCTTGATAAAATCAAAAGTATAAGCAACATTATTGGTCTTAACCTGGAGTTACGTCTTCAGTCATTTCCCACAGCCGAAAAGTTGCTTCCCTGTGCCTTTTTCTATAAATACATTCATGCAAATTGTTGCGATCGCGTCTTCGCTATGTCACTTAAACTTACTAGATTGGCCAGAAATTCTCCTGAATTTCCAAATGAATTGACTAAACGTAGCCGTAAGTTCCATGATATCAGTTTAGCCTTTCGCACTTCTCGTTTCTGGAACATTCTTCCGGATCCATGCATTTCCACCAACTTAGATCTTCAAATATTTAAAAGCAATAACAAACGTTATCTACTGACTTCTTGATTATTCTTCTATTTTTCCCGATCCTTAAACATATTTAAGGTCCTCTACTCAAATGAACATCAATATATTTATTGTAATATGTATTTATGCATATAGCAATATATTTATCGGGCAAAAGAAGTTTAAAATATTTTCTCAATAGATTTAATCATTGATCGACAAAATATGTTCGTGGAAACAGAAATTTAATCAAACGCAACAATATATTAGCAATAAAAACTATTCGAATTGCACGGAATATATTTTTATTAATTTCTTCAAAAGGTTCTGCTTGGTATTTTTTCCTTTTCTATTTTGAAAGACTTATATTTTCATTTCATAGTGTGTGAGGAATAATGAATACTTAAAATAACATTGCCTGCATTCTATAGAAATAATTTTGCATTTTGATTTTCCAAGCGTAGTTTAAATGTAGCACAAGGCCGAAAGTATGGGGCACCTGGTGAGTATTGATTGACGACTCAGTCATAATATTGTAGCAAGAAAACTTTGCTACACATTGCACCAGGTCGAGCTACCCAAGCACTGAAATAAAAATAAAAAAAAATAAAAATTGTTTTTCAAAAAAATATGTCACTCAATATCATATCTGTAATCAACAAAACAAAATGTGAAGGAATTTATATTTTTCAAACTTCATTTTATAAAATTAATGTGTGTGTGTGTATATATATATATATATATATATATAAATATATATATATATATATATATATATATATATATATTCACACACACACGTATATATATACACTCATATATATATACATATATACAACACATATATATATACTCATATATATATTTATATACATATATATATATATATTTATATACATACACACACACACACACACACACACATATATATATATATATATATATATATATATATATATATATATATATATATATATGATAGTATTAAATATTATTAGAAGGATTTGAGATAATCATAATTAAGTAATTCAACGAGTCTAGAAGAAACCTCAACAGAATGCAGAAAGCACTGGACGGCCGTTTCGTCCTATCTGGGACATCAGCAGTACGCATCCACTACAGAGAATCGAACCCGCAGTGTAACTTATCCGAGTTTCCATTACCCATGAGATAATAATTTCTATCACTTGTATATCGTTGCTTGAACCTGCTTCTCATGCTCTGGATGGAGCGGCTTGTGGATAGTAGTCGTGGCTCGTAGGAGCACCAGTTCTATATGTAAGTGAATCTCTGATGATTTACACCACGGAATTTGTGAAGAGCGGCGATATATCGGGTCTAATTAATTACCTCTTCATCACCGAAGCCCGTTGTTATATCTGCGTCGTATCGTAACGGTCTGAGTTCAATTCTCAGTAGTGGATTCTCACTTCTGATGAGTCCCAAATATCGGAAGAAACAGCCGTCCAATGCTTTGTGCATTCTCTTGAGGTTTCTTCTAGACTCGATGAATTACTTAATTATGATTATCTGAAATCCGCCTAATAATTTATATTCCTTATATATATATATATATATATATATATATATATATATATATATGTTTGTGTGTGTGTGTGTGTGTGTGTGTTTGTGCGTGTGTGTGTGAAAATATACAGAAAATAGGAAAGAACTGGTTAGGTAAATAATCCAAATTTTTTTTAGTATTTTTGTTATTATTTTTATAAAATAGTGCTCGATACAAAAGTAGAGCATAAATATAATTATTTATTTAAAAATATGATTCCAACACGCTACATAAGAGGTCTCAAGTTTCAAAACAAGAGCCGAAAACAATTTAAACTATTTAATCATTTCGCCCTGGCTGTTACCATGGAAATTTTGATTTCAATTATGAATATGCTATTAAAACACGTAAATTTCTGAAATAAGTTATTCCAAAAAAAAAAAAAATTCGCTTGAAGATGGAAAAGAGCTTACTTTAATTCAATTTAATTCAAATAATTATATTGAAGTTTTCGGCTATGTTTTGAAACATGAGACCTCTTATGTAGCGTGTTGGAATCATATTTTTAAATAAATAATTATATATATATATATATATATATATATATATATATATATATATATATATATATATATATATATATACTTTTATATATATACTTTTAATATGTGCTATAGTTATGTAGTTATATTAGTGATAGAGCATTTGTAAATATAAATGTAGAGGCTGAGTTCAATTTTGGATCAGCAACAGTTTGTTTCACGCATGAAAACAATCTATAAACATATATGTGTGTTTCTGTTTGAGTTATTACTTATTTCATCAGAAAATCTTTCAACTTTGCCCTTTCCAATGCTCTCATTTCATGTAATACGCTTACGGCCCTATAAGGTTGAATGTGTAAGAGTTAGGAATTGTTAATCGGAGAGCCGAGTTCCAGCCCCAGCCGTGGTCACTTACACGTAAATGAACTTAGAAATTTTATCAATCTACACCTTCTTTACCAGCTATGGGTTAATCATTAAGATTTGTATCATAATCAATCATTATCCCAAACAAAATTCTTACAATCTGGAAATAGTTTCTGTTTTAAATAATCTGATAAAGGGTTGATAAATCGTAAAAAAGTATTCGAATCAATCAGTCCATGCAGTACCAACCATCAAGTGCGTAACCAAAGACAAATGTTCCGTTTTCTGCAAAATTTATTAAAGAAAACGAAAAGATCGTTCGAATGCAAAAATTGCACATTCTATGCACTATTCTTATAACTCTGTTCATCTTTCTTACAATGTCTAAATCTGTGCCATGCATTCATTGACTTTCCCTTTTTTGTCCGAAGATTTGAGATGTACAAAATACTTCCCCGCATTCATCTTATTTTTATTTCCTTGTTACCATTACATTGTTTCGGTCATTGCGTTCACTGGCTTGCCTCCCTCTTATTGCCTCCCGATCTGAGTTAAAGTAATCTCATTATTCTTTTCAGTATTCGAATTAATATTGCCATTTTTTCTTTCACCCTTTTATGAGAAAATTTATGCCTCAGATTTGTGAATTATTCCAAATGTTTTCGGACAAGAAGCCTGTACAAAACCAGCTATTCTCTTCAAATTCACCTTGAAAATAACCCAGATGTAGAATGTAAACAAATAAATCTATCCATGGGGCCTGTCGAAATGATAAGACTACACTGCAAACTTAAATCAATGAGAAATATTAATGTGATGGAAATTAATTTTTTTTCTTAAAATACTTGGAATAAGAAAAACAAACACACATAAAAAACTGCTTATCCATAGCGAATGTTATAAACGAAAAATAATTAATTAGCCTTGTTACTTACAATGAACAGAACGTTTTCCATCGTGCAAAGCAAATAGATTATGAGAAAAATATGAAAGGAAGGAGTAATATTCATTGCGATGTGAGAAATACAATGCCGCACAACTCGGAGGGCAGAATATGCACGAAACTACTCTAAAATTTCTTTAATGCATTAACTTGAGGAAAAGGTTAATACTGGCATAGATTTCGTTGCCGAAAACCCATGGGATTTCTTTTATTTTGTGGTAATATTTTCCAATAATTACCTTTCGGTCTTGCTGTGCTATCGCTTCTCATTGTTGCTCAACAACGACGCTATTACTAAGACGAAAATGGTAAAAACTTGTAACAGATGCAGAATATCTACGAAATGTAACATATTTGCATTTAAATGACATCTTTACGGCACCAGATGTGCACTTTAAGATTGAGGTTGTTGTCTATCCACAACCTGCTGTCATTTGATACTCTAAATATCTTTTAGGTTTTTCTCATTCATCTTTGACCTTCTTCTGCTATTTGCACAGGCAAGCATATTATGTAGGTTATGTGTTTCCCTTTCTTCCTCTGGTATTCAGTATGTCCTGCGTGTGTTAAATTCTCCTTCAGGTTTTAATAATATTTTTTTAGTTAGTTATAGATTCAATTATACATGAAACGTCATCATTGTTAAGATGCAATTTTAGCATTCCTCTTTTGAATCAGGTCTCCGTCGATTCTAATCTATTGCTTTGGTCATCTCATGCTAGACGAAACGTTCATTTCAAAAAGCCAGTATACATAGGTGAGAAAACGTACATTTAAATCAATACAAGATGAAGCATTATTTATTTTCTATTAATGAAAAATATTTCTAATCAGAATGACGATTATACAGATGATTACAGAGTGTGATGGTTAAATTGTCGCTATAATATTTTTTTTTAAATTTCACGCATGTGCATTTTTTTTTTTTTTTTGATCTTGTCGAATGCACAGTATAGTGGGGTAAGTTGGGTACTCTGACGCAATTCTCTCCACCAGAAGTATGGAAACAGCATAATGTACTGCTTGGCGCTGGCTCCAGAAACTCCAATATGTATATTTCAGAGTGTATGTGTGTCGATCTGATAACACTGCAGAGGAAAGAGTTGGGTGAAGTTACTGGTGATTACGAAGGCGTCTGGAGTGATTACTAATGATGACAACATTATGTCTCCATTCCTTTTCCCACAAGGCCTCAAACAAAAACACTGTAGCCTGATCAAGTGCCTTGTATAGATAGTGCTGTACAGGTTTGGAAGACTATATAATTGGAACCTGACTCTGCACCCTGCCACACAAGCAGTATAACATAGACATGAATGTCAGAGAATTTCTGCGACGACATCACCCCTTACACCTGGTTACCTAACTTTCCAGACTGCAATCCACTTGATTATTATGCGTGGGGCGCGGTTGTGTCCGAGGCCAACAAAACCCCTTGTTACATCAAGAATAAACTGAAGGCAAGGATTATGGTAGCATTCACCAACTTAAACAAGTGTACCATCCAGAAGAAATGCAGGAGATTGCGAAATTGTCTGAAGGCTGTAGTTGAAGTCAATTTCGATTTCATTGAATAAATGTACCATTTATCATTTCAAGATATTTTTCGGTAATTTTGATAAATATATCTGTTTATATGAGATGTCTGTCTTATATTCATTTTTGCATAATTTAGACGACAATCGCACCCTGTATATAATATTATGCATGCCAATATTTCTATATAAATCTGCTAATCATCAACCAATTTTTGTAAAGTTTTCCGTATATAGACATATGTTGATAATAAATAATGTAAGTGACAACTTCTGATAAGTTTTCCATTTTAGTTTTTTGGAATAACAAATCTGGGTAGATCAGGTTTTATTTTGCAAACAAAGTCCAGCCTGAAATACTACTGATGTATAAATCAAAATTCTATAGATAATTGAAATATTTTTTATTCATCTTCGAAATGGAGTGTCTCTTCAAGACATGGGAGATAAATCTTTCTCCACAAGTTACTATCTTTAATAGCTCTAATTAATGGTTGTCTATTTGCTTTTATTCTGCCAAATGATTACATAAGCACGTCACGTAGGTTATTTACAATTTCCTCCATACCACTTCCCTTTTATTATATACTGTGGTTTTCAAATTTTTCAATCCCTCTTTCCTCTTCATGTTTTGAAGCATACGCATTTTGTTATACACTTTCCCTTGAAACTATGTCGTTGCTCAAATGTTCAATCCATATTTCTCAGTATCCATCAAGAGAAGATTTCTCTTGCCTCATTATGTTTTCATTTGTGTCTGGCGTTCACCGTCATATAAGAGGATCGATATCACGTAAGAGTTTAGCATTATTTTCTTTGTTTCTGAAGGAACATACTGGTTCTTAATATTTTGCTTAGGCATTGGATGCCATCTATCGCTATTGCATTACCTCCATCAGATTCCGCCTTCACATCAACTGTCCTTTACTAAATTTCTACTCAGATATTTAAATTTTTGTACTTGCATTATGCTGATGTTGCCAATTCGTAGTTCCCACCTTGGGCTGTCCATTTTTCCTGACAACCATAAAATATTGTTTTTGTAATTTATGTTTGGTCCTTTCTTCTTACCTTACTTTACTATTTGAGTATGAGTTGCTTTAATATATTTTGTTTGCTAGCTACCAGTTCTGTACCACCTACATATATTACTTATGTTGTTAATATTGTAAAAAGTAATAATAAATCAATGTCGGACATCGAATTCTCTCAGGATTTCGACGCTGTCAGTTTTGGCGAGGATACACATCGTTGTCTTTCTGTTTTTGTGTATTTAATGGCTTGATGTTCTGTAGGCATCCAGGGGTTTTGCTCCTAAATACATTATACAATATAACTGAATTAATTATACATCTACCTTTGTAACTTAAACTAATTAATCTGTCTGGATGCGTTTATTTCCATTTTTCTGTTAATTTTACATACCTAATTCAAAATTTTTTTTCTTATATTTATAATTACGTTTATTTAAAAAAACAATGTTTTAAGCTACAATCTCAGTATGGAATATGGATTAGCCAATTCGATAACCTAACACAACTTGATTTATGTAACAAATGAAGATTGCGTTGTGTAGAAGAAATATATATTAATTAATATATGTTTGTTTAAATATATATATATATATATATATATATATATATATATATATATACATACATACATACGTATATATATATATATATATATAGAGAGAGAGAGAGAAAGAAAGAGTGAGAGAGAGAGCGAGAGAGAGGGAGTGTAAGAGAGACAAACAGACAGACATATACAGAGATAGAGAAAGCACGACAAAGAGAAAGAAAGTATTACCATTTGTGAGCCTGTGGTAAGAAAACAGCGAACGTTTTATAACAAACGAGCTATTATTTATACTAATAATAAATATACATTTTCTTCCTTACTGAGAAAATCTGATTTCAAGCACAGGGCAATCGTCAGTTGCTGACGGAAATATGACATTCAGCTTATGGCAAAAGACCTACAGGTGGGCTACCAAAATTGTATTACTTAATACAAACCCACAGACGCACGCTCGCACACACACACGCACACACACACACACATATATATATATATATACATATATATATATATATATATATATATATATATATATATATATATATATATATATATATATATATATATGTGTGTGTGTGTGTGTGTGCAAACTTTTGAAATAACTGCCCGCTAAACAGAACGAAAAATGTTATACGATTTCGGAAAATCGATGAAAAATAGGAACAATCATATTTAGATAGACTCTTTTCCTTATTTCAGACATCATCGGATGTTATTTTTTATAGTGATGTTTCTACACGTGCAATAGAATGTATGGTGAAGTTGAAATTTTAATCATTCTAATTTGTTTTTTATTTAAATATGTTTGGGCATATATTCAACCCAATTACTTTTAATTTTCTTTAGTTTTCATCATTTTATTATTAAATGTCCTACACAGAAGTTTTTAGTATTTAACATTTATATATCATTTTCATCCTCACTTACACGAACGCGTACACACACACACTCATATATATATATATATATATATATATATATATATATATATATATATATATATATACAGTGCTGTTCGATAAAACTTACTCACCTGATTTTTTGTTTACTTAAAAATTTTTCGACTATTATTTTTGGGGTCAAACTAATTATTAATCTTACTAATATAAAAACCCCTTCCTGACCACCTAGTAAAAAAGTTTAATCACTCTAAGGTAATCTATTGACAATTATAATTTTGGATATAAATGAGATTTAGAGAAAAACTCTGTGCAAAATAATGTCTCACTTATTTCCTGCAACTAGTAATCAATAGAAACATAACCGAACAGCTTTAAATAAAGAATAATAGATGTATAATTCATTTATAATAGGTAATATAGTTCGAAATATTTAATAATCTATGGGTCCTCCTTTATTTTGAATAACCTTTTCAACCCTTTTTGGCATTGACTTGATTAGGTTCTGGCAATTCTCATCTACAAGCATTGAATTCCATTCGGATATGAAATTCACAATCAAATCATCTTTGTTATTCAACTGCTTTCTAGAGAGCCTGTACTTAACAATGCTCCATGAGTTTTCTATGTGGTTGAGGTCAGGAGATTGGTGTCATAACTCTTACGTGCTTCTCATCAAAGTATTCCTTCATCAATTTTGATTTGTGACAGGGAGAATTATCCTGCATAAAAATGAGCTTGGTGGGGTCTATTTGCATCCTTTCAGCTGAAGGGCGTGGACAAATCTCTAAAATTCTCTTGTACTGCTCGCTCCTGAGTGTCTTTTCAATAGGATTTAAGAAACCCGTTCCATGAAAAGAAATACATCACTAGAACATTATACTGCACGGATGCTTGAAAGTATTTACTGTTAAATTCAAAGAATTTCTGATGTAATGGATTATGCGTCCACCTGTGTTCCCCCTCACTGGAACATGATTGGTTGGTGTCCGCCATAAATACCGATGGATGTAAAGGTAAGACTGAGTCAAAGAGCCTTAGTCTGAAAACTAAATCTATAACGACACACATTGTACTACGCTATTGATCTACACTTCTTACCTGCGACTACGACGCGTACCAGTGGATTACCGCTACCATATTCTACTTGGTTATGGTATCGAAAAGCACTTAGCTACTTTGTTCAAATATATCCCTTTCCGGGAATATCACTATCAAAGCTTCTTCTTCGGATTTTAGATCGCTTATTCTTTGAATTTAGCTTTAATTTAGTTTCAGCAGAGAAGATAAGTTTCTTCCAGTCTTCTACGGTGATAATTCTGTAATAGTGAGCCCATTCAAGTCTCTTGGCTTTGTTGGCTTTGCTTATTAGCGGCTTAAAACTTCGTGTACAAGATTTGTAGTCTTATTCTAACAGCAATCGATGGACTGTTGAAGAGGCAAGACTAAGACCTTGCCTTTCGCTTAGACTAGCTGCAATTTCTTGGCTAGTTATACTCCTATTCTTCGCAACTTCTCTCTTGATTACCCTGCCAGTTCTATCATCAGTATATTCTTTCGTTCCCTTGTTTCCTTCCTTGGAGCAGGTGTGGCATCATTATGTCCCATAAGCACTCGAGAGACAGTTGATTGCGAGGTTATAGCAATTTCTGCAATTTCTCTTGCCTGTTTTTGAGAGGGCAATATTAGATGCCTTAAGTGGTTCTGAGTGGCTATTTCAAGCTGTTTTTATACTGTATGAGGCTTTCTGGAATATTCTGGAATACTCTAGATTTAATTTAAGCTGTTCTAGAATTCTCTAGAATATTGTTCTGAGTGTATTGTAAAATAGTTTTCAATATTTTGTCAAAAGCTCTTTAAATTTACCAGTTTCATCATTGCAATGCGATATCTGAGTCACTTTTTTTGTACAGTTTTTTTTTTTTCTGAATCTCATTTATATTCAAATTTATATTTATCAATAGAATACCTTCGGGTGAATAAACTTTCTTCCTAGGTGGTCGGGATGAATTCTTTATATTACAATATATATATATATATATATATATATATATATATATATATATATATATATATATATATATATAAATGAGACGATGAACTACCTTCGTATTTAATTAAATGATATGTTCACATTTTATGTATATTTAAAATACTTGAAATTAAAATAATACGTAAAATTCACATACAAATAATATTATCCTGTCTGGCAATAAAACTTAATAGGATTTAGATTATGCACTTCATTCATTTCATATTTTAGATACATAAACCCAATACCTTATTAAATTTTAGCACCCTATCCTCTGTTTAGACAACTAGTTTCAAATTTAGTAAGAGAAAGGGTTGCATGATAATATAAACAATCAATAGTCTGTACTTCACGGATTTTATTTCAAATGAATAAAAATACGAACAACGTGATTCCAAGCAGAAAATCCCCTTTCTCTCTAAAGCAACCATACCAGTCCAATTCCTGCAACCAGTAAATCATTCCTCCTATCATATCCTTTTTGCATAGAAGAAAAAAAATCATTACACAAAGCTACGCCTATAAAAATACTGTTCATGCCAAATCAAACTATTTTTTTCACATAAAATTTATACGGTAAAACGAGGAATAAGAATTAACATATTCGTATATCTGTTTAAATATACCATATTATATACCGTGTCCCTTCAGGACGTAGTCCAGCATAATTCTCTACAATTTTCTATTCTTTGTAGCTCTTAATTCTATTTGTATTTTCACTATCACTTATTGCCCCTGATTTTCTATACACTTGCATAAGTTCTTTATCTCAATGATTTTTCTTGCTTTCAATATATCATTTCAGTAACATATTCTTCAAGCCCTCTCTCCTAAATATGTGTCTCCGAAAATGCAAATATTTATTTCTGAATCTAACTATAAGAAAGTTTGTTTTTTTTTTTATTTATTTCCACTTCTCTTCAAACTTCCTCGTTACTCACGTGTTCAGTCCATGGTAATCACGTCCTGATTCTGTAGAACAATATTTCTTTTTTACAAAAGAGGACTTTGTCGGGCTTCTTCATCTGTAAAGATATTGTATAGCATTCTCTGTCCTATTGATGGGCGGACATTACACGGCACACGTTTCTATGTTTGTAACAATATTATTTTTTCATTTCTTAATAATTTACTTAAGATTTAGTAAACATCATTCGCAATTTCAAGGGGCCTGTGTTCTTTGGTATCATTTTTTTCGCCCTCTTTTTAAATTTTTTCCAGATACTTATATATGCATATTGCTGGTTTTTGATGTTTTTATTTATTTATGATTGTTCTTCGTTCTTACAACTACATATTATATCATCATACAACTTATTTTCATCCTTTCGTCTCACTTTCTTTTATTTCATTCATAGGATTTTCTGCAGATTCCTTTAAATACCCCAGGAAATATAAAAACTAGTTTCTGAAATTTTGGCCGAAATATATCTCTGAAGTTTGGCTGTACCTATTTAGCAAATAATTAATTGAACATTTATTTATTAACGTCATATACACTTTAATGTCCATATATTTGTTTGGACATTTTGTGTATTTTTGTGATTGGCCATAAATATTGTACATGATTACAGTATATAATATTTTATTATAGCACGCTATATAGATCATCGCGTTTTCGAAATTATAGCGCTAAATATTCATGGTAAAATTAAATAGGCATGTTAATATCAATTTCCTGCTATATATGAGGAATATACTACCGATTTACATCAGAATAGCATAAAGCCCAAATCATTTTTTTTGTAGATTAAAGTTGCCTGGAAATCATAGGGGCGAAAAGTTGATCCACAATTTCAAGGAAAGAAACTGTTAGCATAGAATTTACGTTTACATTTATCCAACTCAGCTCTAAATTGATGAGACCTCATCGCCAATCTATATTGCGCTTAAATTCAAAAGACCGAGGCAATATAGCCATGATTTCATCCAAAAAATTACCATGAAAATATTTATAGTTAAGACAATGGGAGGTAACCTTAGTGCAGCGGGAAACAGATTGAAGCCTAGACGCCAAATCAAAGCCAACAATATTGCAGATTCTTTGGATTATATTACTAAGCACAAGGTAAATAGAAGGAGCACAGAAACGCATGTGGCAGTAATAGTCTAAGAATGACAGAATGGTAGACTTATTGATATATAACTTTGATTCCTGACCTACCAATTAATTCAATATAGTCTTTCCACTACATACCGACCGAGAACGTTAGCTGAAGTAGGCGCAAAGTGTCAATCTCTTGGAGGTCAGCATCAGCGATGTTGATAGAGGGCAGAAAGTGGTCACTCTGAGTAATAGAGAAGAGTTTAATTTTGGAGGCGTTAAATTTAACAAGCCTACATTTGACCCAGTTAACATCTGCCATATTGACCTTATCAAACTGAGCAGACTTACTATCGAGACAGGAGTAAACTGTTTTACATGAGCGTAGGTATAAATTTGAGCACTGATGTCATCGGGATTGTCATTAATGAAAATTAAAACAAAGTAGAAACAAGAATGGATCCTTGTGGGACACTTTCCTTAGTACGAAAGTAACAGGAAGAGTTACCGTTCAGGATTACTTTCATTTCACGATTTGATAGGAAATATTGGATCAGTTTAAAAATTAATCTGGAGTCACCATAACTTTTCAGCTTTTGGAGAAAAAGTGTATGGCAAGACCTGTCGAATGCTTTCTAGATTTCCAAAGCTCTAGCTCGATCTTCAGCATTCCTATCTTGAGCATGATAGAGTATTTCAGCAATTATCATCATTACAGCATCTATTGAATGCGACAAACGAAAGCCATATTGATTGTCTGAGAAAAAGCCCTGCGATGTGAGATGCTTAATCAATTCAGCATTGATTAGGGTTCTAGGGTTCTCCGAAATAGAAAGTACTTAAAAAGTTAGAATTTCATTTGAAATTTCTGGTTGTTATCTACGGTGGCATTTATGAATGTACTAACGTTTTTATTCTCTAGTCTTAAATCAAATGTTGATCAAAATTACTTCCAAAATAGAACAGGCTAATTCCGATATCTTCTTTGTGAGATTCGTCTGAAAGAAATATGCATTTTGTTTTCTTATATACCAACGTTAAGAAATGAAAGCTTTATTAAATGTAGATATAAATCTACTTGATTACAGTAAAACATAACATGTTCAGATAATTGTTTCAAAACTATGTTTATATAGTTTGCGTGTATAGATGAAATTATTATACATTTGACCTGGGGAAAATAAAAGCCTATTCCATCCTCGAGAAATTATCAAGATACATATTTTCTAGACACGTCTACCAGATTTTACAACACTTCTTTTACTTTTTCTTCTTTTTCTACTTCCCCCTCCTCTTTTTCCTTGTTCTTCTGCTACTTGTTGTTGTTGTTCTTCTTCTTCTTCTTTTTCTACTTCTCGCATCCTCCTTTTCCTTCTTCTTCTGCCCCCCTCCTTCTTTTTCTATTTCTCCCCTCCTCCTTTTCAATCTTCTTCTGCTCCTTCTTCTTCTCTTCAAGGTCTTTAATGAAAGTTAGAGAATTAAAAAAAAAAAACTTCAACTAGTAGGGACAACATAAAAGACCAGTTTTAGGAATAAAGAAGATATCGACCAATATAACATGGACTGACTATATAGAAAGTCACATTTGAAATTTCTAGAGTATATGATCAGGGAAAATGTCTTAGAGAAGTTGACGCTCCCAGCATCTATCGAAGGCAAGCTGGACAGAGCAAAGAATCGTTTAACTTACCGAACACGTTTGTGCAAATGTTTACACGAAACAGGGATTGTTGCGAGACAGTAAGAAAACGCAACTATTACTAAAAGCTAAAAATGACTTGAAAATGTCGAAAAATTAACGTATATCTTCCTAAGGTACCAGGCACATAGAATAATTTTTAGATTGTTAACGATCCCCAAAATTTGTCAGGTTGGTATGATTTCAGTTAAAACCTCATGTGTTTCTGCTACATTGTTTCATTTAATCATGGCCAGTGACGATCTTATCACATATTTTTATACAACATGTTTTTCAATAATCTTGTGCACATTAGATTGCACTGCCTAGGTTGTCAAGGACGAGGTCTATTTTTTTTTTTTTTTTTATTTTTGCGCACCGGCTCTGTGTTCCTTAGTTTTTCTATTTTTGTAGATTTCATGTTGCAGCTGTGTATTTTACTTTCTTCTTTATGTTTCGGGTGTATTTGCATAATATCCAATGTTCTGTATCATACTTTTGCATTATATTCTGTCGATTTTATTCGATTATTTCATCTCTGATCTCCCATTTTCTTGCTTCTCTTCCCTTGAGATGAAATCATTTTTGCCTATGTCACTCGTGTTTCCCTTTATTTGTTCTGCCCAATTGTCACTTTCCAGATTCGATGTTGTGACTGCTGAATAGTTTTCTACCCTAAAACCCACTATCGCAAATCTATTACTCTTTGAATTGCAGATGTTCGTGCGAACTGCATCCCATACCTTTACCAACGGTCAATAATAAATGTCGCGATAAGATGCATACATGTCTTACTCCGATTTCTTTATTTCGGTAGATAAATAATGCATTTTCTATCCGTGTTCAGCCGTTTTGAGACCAGAATATTTTCTACATTATTCTTAATTCCTTTCCAAATAGATCTAGTTTTAGTTACAGTTCAAGTATATCCTTGTCATGTGCCTTGTCTAATAATTCTTTGCCTTCTATGAAACATAAATGTAAATCATTCTGCATTTGTAATCAAAATTAATTGATATCAGTTTCTAGCTCAAATGACATTAACTAAATTTTCTTGACCTATTGACGGTCTAATTCTGCTTCGATTACTGTTCCAACAGAATTCGTTCATTAACTTGGCATAGCAGAAGTCTCGGTCAGTCAGTTCAGTGCCATCTGTGATACACACTTAGGCGATCATGTATCTTTCGATAAATGACTCACGAAGCAGAGTTTTTCTCGCAGGAGGTTTACATTTCTTTCTGAGATAGACTAGTTGCCATCCAAAGCTATAGAACCCGGTCTGTCCTACTATTTACCCATAGCTGGGGTATGAAGAATAGGATTCATAGCTTTCCCAAGGGTATTGCTACGTAAGTGAATGAAAAGTATTCCACTGGAATTCGAACTCGACTCTCCGATACCTCAATCAGAGCCGCTATAGATTAAAGCGCCGTGCATCCCAAAGCAGAAGACTACTTTACATATATAGCTGAAATAATTATACATTTGGCATGGAGACAAATAAAAGCGTGTTCGATCCTCGGGAATTTATCAAGATACATATTTTCTAGATAAAAAAAACAGATCTGACAATTGGCATACCAGAAGACTGCTTTAAATTTCTCGGAGATACACAAAAGCCGCCGAAGCCGCCGAAGCCGCTTCTTATGCTGTTTGAAAGATGGAGCTCGAAATTGATTTAACATAATAAATACATTCTCCCACGTTGAGCTCAGAATAAGAAAAGTCCATACTAGACATATATTTTTTACATAGTTTACATGATATATTTCAAGTCAAATACTGGTTATTCAGTGCTATATCCGTGATAAATGGTCACTCCCATCTCCTTTACACCAGAGATTATTAGTCAGACTATTAGATATTATCCTACAATATTGTCAATCAATAAGCAGTTCTTTCTTGGTTAATTAGAAACAAAGGTCATCACTAAGATATCCCTTGTGAAAATCGCTATTTCTAATCTCTCTGTCTCATTCTCTCTTTCACGAACACACACACCCGAAACTCTCTCTCTCTCTCTCTATATATATATATATATACATATATATATATATATATATATATATATATATATATATATGTGTGTGTGTGTGTGTATTAAGTTTAACCAATTTGTGATTGGAAGGAATAATTCCGAGGAGGATATAGATCCAGGGAGAGCTCAATGTAGACTGCAGATCATTATAATAATAACAAGACGAGGTCTTTAATTATCTATTTCATTTATAATTTTTATTTCGTGAACACAGATATTTTCATCTCTTCAGATAGAAAAAATTCTCCGTGAATGGAGAAAGTTTTCGTTCTGATGAGGTGGAAATATCTCTGTTCCGGAAATAAAAATTATAAACGAAATGGTTAATTAAATTCTCCGTCTACTTATTATCAATATATATATATATATATATATATATATATATATATATATATATATATATATATATATATGTGTGTAAATTCTTTTCATATCTTCTGATAAGCTTAATAGCATTATAACTAAAAGAAGAAAGCTATTAAGGTTATCAGACGATATGAAAAGAATTTACATAAAATAAATAGAAAAAAGTTTCTATATTATTTAATTAAACATGCGTCAATGAAAAAATGCTTGCTAAATACATACACAATATATATATATACATATATATACATATATATATATATATATATATATATATATATATATATATATATATATATATATGCTAGAACAACTAAATATCCTATGCCATCTCAATTCATAACATGTAAGATTACTTGAGTACCGTGTTGAATAAATGCCCGCATCGAATTTTTGATGACAATGTAAATTGCTTAAACGGCGTCTACGTACACTACTATAACATTTGTATTGGTTTACAATTTAACAGCAATGAACATTCATGGACTGATCAATTCTTGAATTATTGGGAAAGATAGTGAAATGGTTCCCCTAAACTTCTCTGCCGTTTCCAGATGAAATATCATCTATGGAAGTGTTCTAGATCTTCTTATATAATTTCACAACTCTTACCTGTTCGCACATTCTAGTCTTTAATTACTAGACTACTTCCCCGACGTCTTTAACGGTTACATTCTGGTTGGTAGATATATTGTCAATTTTAGATGTTTCCTGTAGCTTCTGATTAAATGCATGTTCATTACTATGTTTCAGATATATTTAAATCAAATATAAATAAATTCAATATAATCTAATAATATACTTAAATATATTCCTATCTGAATTCGTAAAAATTATCAATCCAAAAGAGTCAATAGAATCATAAGCTAGCAAACAGGCAAATATATTTTCCATACTGAAGTTTTGTTTTTTTTTGCCTTAAATATAAAGTGTGTGTTATTCTTTTTACACTTGTCTCTTTTTAAAATATTTTTGCTGTTGTTAAAAGCCATTAAAAGCTGTAGCGATAAAGCAATAGCTTCTGGTCATCCAATGGCCCTATGTTAGAAATTGTAAAATATATTTTTTATGTCGATCAAACGCAACTTGATTCAATTAGATCAGCAAGTAATTAGTGCCGTCTTCTCTTTCATTAACTGTTTACATTTTCTCTTTTTGTCTTTGTTAGAAAAAAATATAATGTTTCAAAATGAACTAAAAGGCCGAATTAAATAAAAGTTAGAGATAAAAAAAGCTTTTTTTAAGTCTTCGAGGGTTTGCGAGTAAATTTAATTCAATAAAGTAGTTTTGTATATATTTAATGAAAATATAATGAATGAAAATTACTCGAAATGCAGAGTTTCTCCATAAATTTTGTTTATGATTTATTAAGTCAATTTCTCTAAATGTTTTTCATTGGAATTGGGTGAAAAGATAAATAAACCAATTTCTATATATTAGTGTACCAGCATTCATTTCCATATATTCACAAGATAATTCATATGAGTCATAATAAAATCCATAATTGTCAGCAAGTAATATTTTGATATGTAGAATTTTAAAGGGTTATACTTAACGTTGATAATGTTCAGTTGGAAAGAAAGCCCTGGGTTAATTTGACATCATCAACTTGAAGCTACGTTCGCAATTCTTACAATAAAATAAACATTATTTGTTACATTTTAATGCCTCTTTCCTTCTTGGCAAATTACATCCGTAATGATTAATTAATATCAAAGTGTGCAAAATTGGCATCGATTTTTCCCTCTTAAAATGAGATTAAATCATAGCAATTTTAGGCAGATTGTGTACTATATCTACAAAAAAATATTTATGAAGAGAAGCGACAAGCAATTTTCGCTCTTTCTTTGAAAATTTAATTTTAAGTAACCAACCAGGCCAATAATATTTTAGCAAATGACAAAGGATATATATATATATATATATATATATATATATATATATATATATATATATACATATACATATATATATATATATTTCTTGTGAAGATTCCCTTATATATGAATAAGAAAGTTACGTGCAGATTATGCAGGATACAGCTGACGAGAATCATGATGAAAATGAACCAAAATTAAGGAAGCATTTCAATGCAATTCCTATTCGGATCACAAGATACATTCATGAAGTGTATAAATTATTCAAATATTATCACGAAGATATACATTTCGTCATTGGCCACATCGAAGTGTATAAAATTGGTCAACAATCATAATCAAGTGCATGAAGCTGGTCAACGGTCATCAGGAAATGTATTATGTTGGTGCAAAAATAATGAGGTTTTTGACGTTAAAAAATACGTCAAAATCATCATTATTTTTGCACCAACCTAATATATATTTGCCAATGGTCATCAGAAAGTGTATAAATTTTGTCAATGGACATCATGAATTGTATAACGTTGGTCAAAGGTCATCCCGAGGGGTATAACTTTGGTCAACAGTCATTACGAAGTGTATAAAATTTGTTAATCTTCATCCACTAGTGTATAATATTCGTCAACTTTGATCACAAAGCTGATTCTCACATTAAAGGAAAAAGTTGTCTTCTGATCAATCGATTAGATAAAAAGACAGGGGATCTCTTATTGGCATTTCTGTCGAAAACAGTAATGGCAAACATCAACTGAAACAGATGAATCCACCCGCCAAATCAGGACTACCCCAGAAATAATATTCCCTGTTTGGTTGAATATGAATTTTGACATCTATCACGAATTCTTAAACAAAACAAGACAGTTATTCCGAATAAATATTACAGCTAACAGTGTGTATTTCACAAAAAATTGCATCGATTAATCTTAAAGTTTGATGTCCTCAAAATTTAATAAATATCATACATTGTTCGAGCGACTAAAGAAATGATTATGACATAAAATATAGAAGTTTTCTCAACATCCATTTTCCACCTCAAAATTTTTAATATAACTTTGAACATCATCTCTTTTTCTTGTCAATTCGCTTGGGCAGTGCTTCCTCAGAGATTATGAGAAATTAACCTTCATGATTGTGTATCGTTCATTTTCTGAGAGAAAACGGATACTGTGTTAGGCTCTTGCTCAAAATTTTGAAGTTCAGTAATATTTTCTGACGATTCCGATTTTTGGTAAAATAATTGCGTTTGGTTTTCACTCGGAACGAATCAATAGTTTTCCCTCCAAATTCCGAGAAGCAATTCTGGAGCCTATCTTGTTGAATACAATCAAAAATGGGAATTTAAAAAGGTAAAAAATCAACAGAGAAAATATTTGACGACCAGCAGACAAGAATATGAAAATATCATCACAGTTGCTCCGACATCAAAGAAAATTCTTCGGCTGGTTTGATTGTTCTGTTCTCCTTTGTTGCCACGAACTTTGCTTCGAACATTTTTGCCTATACTTTAAAAATTATGTAGAGAAATAATTTTTCCCCTATTTTTTCATTTATTTTTATTTTGTTTATCTTTTTTGGGGGGGTGCTTTATGCAGCATATTTTTTTTTATTATTGTAAAAGAGTCTCTCCTGTTAATTCCCCCCTCTCCAAGTTCTCCACTGCCTTAACAGGGTATTGAACTCACGCTCTTTTGGACTTGTCACTGGATCTAACCAACACCTTTATCCGCTGTGCCATGTAGCCTCGAGGAGACATGGCACAGTGGGTAAAGGCGTTAAGACAGTGGAGAACTTGGAGAGTGGGGAATTAACAGGAGATAACTGATGACTGGCATCCATTAAACATGGCACATGGAACTAGAACAATCTACCCCAGTGAGCGTAATAAAGGGTTCAGTTCGACATTCCTACCACATAATGAAGGCTAGAGTCCGAATATTTTAAATAATGTACATGAAACCCCCCACAAAGAAATAGCGATTAAGCATAGTAGCATAGATAGGGGATAGGTCGAAACAGTGAAACACTCAGTGAGTATCGAACTCACTGCTACATCGTACTTTTTCTTGTCTGATAACCTTGCTAAATTTTACACGTCGTCGAGGTGATCCCGAATTCATAAATATTGATTAACTAAGCGTAGCTTAGACGTGGCCTAATGTCGAAAGTAAAGTGTATGCAGTGACTATATAACTCAATACTCAGTCTTACTTAATCTAGAGAAACAAGTTTTGCTAACATCGAGGTGTGCCCCAACTTGATAAATATAGTGATCGCAGCTTCGATTTGACACAAGACCTAACTTATTAAGTAGCCTGATTGAAAACGCTACTCAGTCGTAATTGATATAAGAGAGACAAGCTTGCTAACCATACCACAACAAATTGAAGTGAAATATAAAGTCATAAACATAATGATTTACTAAACTCAAATTAGATGTGTCACAAGCCCGAATGTATGAAACACCCAGTGGGGAACAAATTCATTACACAGTCGTAAGTTATCTAACCATTACGCCACGTTTATGTTCAACCCAATATTATACACATAGAGATTAGTTAAGCACACATTAGATGTGGTACAAGGCCAGTTGCATGAAGCACCCAGTGAGGATTGAACTTTTCTTCAATCTTAATTGAACAAAGCGATATAAGCTTTCTAACCATTAGACAACTTCTAGCTGCCCTCCCCACAAATGTATATGTAATCACGTCTCTCGTTTGCTGGTCACAGAGATAATCAGTGTTGCGATATTTGGAAACCAATTTGCATTTTGCAATCATAATGACTTAAACTATTGTCATTAAAAGCGAACTAATGAGAAAAGCTCATTAATTTAAAAAGTAGGAAAATAAATTATGAAAATAAATTAATTGATATTTAAATTCATGTCATAAAAATGCGAAAGAATTAAATTCGTTAAATAACCGATTTTTCTTCACTTTTTCTTTGCCTGCTTGAAGACTGCAGCAATATGGAACCGAATTTTCAGATCCCTCACGGGCAGACTTCAATGGTGAATAGCAAAAATGCTAAATAAATGATATTCAGCGATGAAATACACGGCGTAATGGAAAGGCAATCACTCAAGATGAATCGACAAGTATTTACTTCGCTCAGGGATGAAAAAAGAAAAAGAAAAACTGACTCATTTATTAATGAAAAACAGGAGTCGTCTTCTAAAGAACTGTTTTCACTTTGATTGCTGTCAGCATTGAGAAAAATGGAAACGAAAAAAATCAGATAATTATTCATTTTACCTTAATATATTTTCAAAACTGTTTGGAATATCAATTATAAAATTGTTTTTTTTTCTTTGAGAAACATTAAATAACTGAGACAAACATTAGTAAAGTGTTGAATAAAAATAACAATTAGTTGCAATCACTTTGATCGTAATCAATCTCATTTTACTGAATAAAAACTATTTTAAAATTAAATAATGATTTCCATATTTTCGTTGATAATATAACTTTAATTCATCAAAAATACTTGTGAATGTTAGGTGCATAATTTGCAGTAAAATAAACCAATATACACAAAGTCATAAGTGATTAGGATTCAACAAGTAAGACTATTAGTATATAGTAGAAAAAAATAGGCAAATCATATCTTTCGTTTTATCATGTATCAGTAACGTATAAATACAGCAGATTTCTCTGGAATGTTTCCTAATCATATATACACTAGGTAACGACGAGTGTGGAACCGTGATATGTCACTCAATTTGAAAATTGTGGTTTGACATCATAAATAATGAAACAAAATATTTTTCCCAAACCATTAACATTTTTTCAGAAAACCGATTTGGAGATTAAGTTTAGATTCAAAATCGTAGCGTTGCAATTTCATTCCAATGATTTGTTTTAGAGTAGAACCTTATAAAAATTATAATTTTCTGAAGCTTTACAAAAGTTATCTGAACAAGATGCATGGCACAAGCACATTATAACTAAATCATTGTGCGACCAAATAAAACCTTCATTTGTATCAAAGAGAAGTTATACAAAGAAATTTAGATATATTATGATGTAATATATTGTACAGTGCAGTAGATTAAGCGCGATTTTCAATAAATATTGCAAATTTAAAATATGTTTCTCCTATGTGCCACCAGTATTATGGTGTTATATATCCTTTTATCTACACTGTTTACATTATTCGGATTTTGTACTCATCTTCGTTGCCATATTTATCACAACGTTTCGACCATCGTACGCTCCGGCCTACTTCCGTTGGTTGGAATATCGAACTGATCCAGTGACAGGACCCAAAGAGCCGTGTGTTACAATACCGGATTAAAGCAGTGTAGAACCTTTAGAGATGAATAACTGATAACTGACATCCATTAGACATGGCATGTGGAACTAGAACAGTCTACCCCAGCAAGCAAAATAAAGAGTTTAGTTCTACATTCCAACCATCTGAACGAGGTCAGAGCGTTCAACAGCCGAAACGTTGTGATAAATATCGAAACAAAAATGAGGACGATAGTCCGAATAATGTAAATAGTGTACATAATACCTCATCTCAGAAATATAGACAAATACACTTTTATGTAATTTTAGTTTTTATTAATTATGACTAACATATAATTTATCAAATTTTATTCATTGAGTAGTCTTTTATATAATAATTTACTTTTTTTACAAAGTTTTACTCATCGAATACAGTAAAAATGCATATTTTGCTTGTGGTTATTCATAATTATAATTCTGGTTTTATATATTTTTAATTCAATGTACCTAATATCAACTCTATTTAGATGTATACTTGAAATATTAGGGTTTTGAAGTCATTTTGTGAGAAAATACTTGTAGAAATTAGGTATATCTTTAAAACGAAATTCTCACAAATGACTAACATGACACATAGACGATAGAACAGCGTCACGTCAAATCTCTTACAGAATTCCATCCTCAGAGAAGACGTTCCTCGTTCACTAGACACAAGATTTGAAATGACTAGATGATTCGGTATACGTAACACTTTTAGGGCGCAGAGTTCTGCAACTTTTAATCCTAACGCGCTTCGAGTGGTTGAAATATGTATAACGACATAGACCCCCCTTTGTACAGGCCGACTGTCGATATAACCGACTGAACGGTCCGGTGATGCCAACGTATATGGCTAATGACAGCAACCTGCTACGAACTTCCCGACATCTGTCTTACTTGAGTCTGACATGTTTGAAAGTCTTCCTTGATTAGACTGTTTCACTTAGGCCAGCATGACGATGATAGCTTCAAACTACGATGCTCGTAAGGATACGTACGCAGGTTAAGATACGGAAACTATGTTACAAATTTCCTTCTACTAAACTATCAGGTCCTAACGTCTTTTACGCGCATCATTGTCCGGGTCAAAATCGACACGCATGAATAAGAACAGCGGCGGCTACCGAAGTCGCATGAGTACACAATTTCTGATGCTGTTGTCAGCCATATCCGTGGGCATCGCCGAACCGTTCAATCAGTAGTATTGACAGTCGGCGTGTACAAAGAGTGGTCTACGTCCTTATAAACATCCACCACTCGAAGCGCGTTAGGACTAAAAGTAAAATTTCTAGGAAAAAATATAATTAATGAAATAAAATCAAAACAACTGGCATGCAAAACGTTTAGTCTGGTTTGGTAAAATAAGTACTTTTATTAATTTTAACCCCAGATTGATAGTGATTAGAATAAGGCTTTTCCCAGTATATTTCATAATCTTTGAGACTTCGAAAACAAGTTATTGAATCATAGAGCAACTTAAGCAATCTATTATCTCGGCCACCAGCAATCTGAACAATTTTCAGCTCTTTCCTTCGTTTGATAAAGGTGATTTTATTATTAATTACAGAATGAACAAAAAATCAAAATATGGAGTTTGCAGTTACTTTTTTTCGTACTTTGGCTCGAATAATTTCCTTAGTTCGATGTGGCATTGAATGAAATTTTTTCCAGATTTTCTTACTAGGAATATTTTCAATACTTCTTACCAATAAACCCAAACTCTTGGAGAGTACGTAGTTTTCGTCGGAGCAGTTGATTCTTCACTTCCCTCAACAATGATTTTATTATATTGCGATGAGTACATTTTGATGTTCGGTGTTGAACTTCATCCAATAGCAATTTTATTGTAGCATGTGATGTGTTGCAAGCGGCACCGTCGTGCTTAAATATTTCTTCACTCTTGCAGAAAAAAATAGCCCGTAGTAAACTAATATAGTTTTCCGTGTTGAGGTTTCTATCAGCGTTTACCAATTTTCACTTTTGATGTAACCTCGCATTATTACGTGCCTACGAACAAACTTTATGGACTTTGTGTTGTATTCCGTATTCGTCCTCTCATTGGTTTTGTAAAACATCCCCTTACATGACATCTATTTTGGATTTATCATTAAAACATTTAATTCACTTTTCATATCCCATGTTAGAAGATCGATTAATCATTTCAGGTTTCTGCTCTGAGTTTTCTTTCTTTTTTGTATTAATAATGGTTGCTTGCTCCTATACAACCATTAATGTTGTTTCTATCGTAATTCTATATGTAGCGTATCAACAGCTAAGACTGCATTCTCTCCTCATTTGTATGGTTGTTAATTTTGGATTACAATGATTCTCAACATATTTCATCCATGTCTGTTGGCAAGCTTTTTTGCTATTCTGTTTTTTTTTTGGGGGGGGGGTTGTTTTTTGCTATTTCAATATTTTCAAGAGTATCACACGTATTTTGAGAGGTTTAAAAACGGTCTCCAGAAATTCCCTGACGCCTGGCTATCTCACTTTGTATATATTCTTCTTCAAATTTACAATCACCATCTTTCTTTCAGCATACATTTTAACCATGATTTTAGTTAAAAAATAATCAGCAAATGATCAGCTGCCATTACTTACGAATATATCGTGAATTCATATTAATAATATGGAACGATTGCTACTTTTAAAAAGATGAATATTTTCCTGAAATTATCATCTCAAATATTTCACTAGACTAATAATTTTGCATGAACGTTTTTCAGCTTCGAACTTATTAAAACAGTATAATTTCTGTTACATGGCACCTAAGAATACGCAAGAATGTGTTTTCCAATTTTCAATCTCTACAGACAAGATTAATAAAATCGTACTGCTATACAATCTTAGGTGATATTTTGGTTTCTTATCTACGACGAAAAATAATTATAACGTAATTTTTTATTTTTATTTTGGGATGATATCTACATGGTAAAACAGGTCCTGATTTAGCTTGCTTTTTTTAGATAACAAACCAAGGTAGCACCTGTTTTACTATATAGATATAATAAGATTTGTAAGGTAATGGCGTTTTGGCCGATTCACATGAATATAAATAATAAAAATGTTGTAATTTCATTTTCTTTGTGTTATGACATGTTTTGCTATGTAGAGATCATTCCAAAATGAAACTTCTGCGGTCAAGATATTTTTCATTGTAGATAAATAACCAAAGTAAATATTTTCCTTGTGGAAAACAAGGTAATGTAGATATTGTTTGCTTGTAGATAACAAGCCAAAATAGCACCCAATCTTAACACCTGTATGAAACAAAAGTATATAATCATTTTATTTAATTCTCCCAAAACTTTCGTACGTCAATGTAGTAATAATCTAAATAACTTTAAGATGTGTGAATGAAAAGATAATCATTTCTTTCATAAATCCCTTGAGGAATTATTTTGGATTATTCTCTTTGTGTTTTCTAATTTATTATTTATAGAATTTTAACTTTAACTTTTCTGTAAGACTTAGAAGGCATTGGATTTCATGTATCTATTTGAAATTCTGCTATACTTGCATATTATCGTGCTGAGATATTTTCAATATTTTTTATCTTTATCTTACCGTTTAAAGAGCGAAGATTTCCCTGCTGACAAAATGTATTTTTTAACGAGTTATTAAACTTTTGTCGGTTATTGAATCTCATATATCGGATTGTAGGAAAACTTCTTTTTTATGATTGAATATTTTTTTAACAGTTTTTTGGGCGAAAATAATGATCATTCCAGATACAATTAATATTTCTTAACTCTTACCACTGAGATGAAGGGAACAATTCATGACATTGCCACGGGTATTTGCGTTTAAGTGAATACAATGATCTTGACTAGAATTCGAACTTGACAATCCGATTTCTCATCCTGACACTCTAGGCGTTTCGAAACACGAACATTTTAACAAAATGACGTTCCTATACTGTTTCTGAAACATTAGAAGAAGTATGAAAAATAAAAAAAAATTTAGACACGTGTCTACAACTTTCACACAAGGTGCCCATGTTACAAATAGATTTTCTTGTATCTTTTAAAATGTGTTGCATTGTGCATTTATATTTACAAAAAAATTATAATATTGCAGAGGAATATATTAGAATGTTTTGCTCATCAAAATTAGTGATTCGCAGTTTAAATTGATACGTAAATAGGTTTTATCTTTTCTATGAATATATGCTAAATAATTAAAAGTTATTGGTTTTATCTGACCAGTGAACAATTTCGCATCACAATAAAGTTACAACAACGTTCGAAATAAACGGTTAATTCAAAAATAATTGCCGTGGAAGCGGTTAAAGCGATCACCATAATCAATCGATAAATAGGAATAGATGTCATCAATAAAAATCTTGAATAAATATGAATCCAAGGAGGTTAGGTCATGATAACGACGGTGTTCCTTAGATGGATTAAATGTTTAAATTTACCTTTCTTTCTTTCCTTTTAGGACATCAGCTATTATGGCTCATACAGCTTCCTGTAGAACGTAATAACAGTTGACATTTTAACATCCACCTTCGTCTGTTTTTTTTTGTTTTCTGCTCAATCAAACTCGTCATCAATTTTACTGATGATATCCGCACTTACACCAAGTTCTGTAACTGTTGAAATTTCTCAGCATTTTTCCCACGTTAGATCTGCTACAAACATAATGATTCTTTCTGATTGTAAGTATAAGTTTATTTATTATCTCTCTATATTTTTTAGAAGAGTTATTATGTACACTATTTGCATTATTCGGACTATTGTCGTCATATTTGTCGACATATTTATTACAATGTGTCGGCCGTTGTACGCTTCGGTCTCCGTGGTTGGAATGTCGAACCCTTTATTTCGCTCGCTGGGATAGACTTTTCTAGTTCCACGTGCCAGATGTCAGTTAACACATGTTAATTCCCCTCTGCAAGTTCTCCACTGCCTTAACCGGGTATGGAACTCACACTCTTTGGGTCTTGCACTGGATCTAACCAACGCCTTAATCCACTGTGCCATAATACCACAGTAAACAATGAACGACACTTAAGTGTCGTTCATTGTTTAATTTTTTATCCAATAGCTATCTCAGCATTCGTTCCTAACACTATTTTTAAATCGCTCCATGTCTTTCCTTTATCTGTGAATACATTGCCCTGTATTCATTGTAATATAAATTATATAAAACATATCGCTCTCTACAACAATTTTCATGGCAGCTTCTCTGAATTTAAGCGTGCCATAAAATTTGCATCTTGGTCCATCAATTTTACTGTTGAAATAGATAAATATAACCGCAAGTTGTACTTCAACAATTTCTTTTCTCGCACATCGCGCCTGTTGAAAATCTTTCCATTTAATTTCTTCTCTGATAATTAAATCTTGAAACATGTAAATGCAACGTCAATCGCCATATTCTGTCTTCTTGAATCCTCTTCAACATTTTTCATTTCCTCAATTCTCAATTCTCGCGTATTCACAGACGTCTTTTTCACTTTGACTCCGTGAAAACTCATGCCTATTAGTGGCAGTTCAGACTTTTTTTCGGATTAAATTATTTGAAATATTCCTTGTATTTTCAAGACATTTTTCTTCATCCACATATTTTAGAGAAGACGTATTTTCCATATTGCAATGAAACGTTGGATTTTTGTTACATTTTACCTTGACTGTTTCCAAATTTTAACATTTTTTCAAAGTCTAAGCAATTTAAAATTAGTACGTCGAAATGGAATTTTATTTTGGACAACCTCATCAATGTTGAAAGAGAAACTTCAAGGAAAATAAATGTAATTTCGCACAAGGAGGCAGAGTATATCGTGGGATTAACATGTTAGCAACAAGAATTTTTTAACCAATTTGGGATAAAAAAAACGGGTCTTTATATTTATTAACATAAAGAAACTGTTGACATTTCTATGGTGCATTGTGAAGAAGTGAATATCAGAAAATGTGACAACTCAAAAGACACAGAAGGCAAAAGTAACAGAGTAAATCAGCGCATAAATTCATGTCGATCATTTAAAAATGGTTGACAGAATAGTTTAGAGAAGAGAGATAAAGAGAGAAGAGCGAAGAAAAAGACAATGTATAATAAATCCTTCAAAGGACATTAAATTATGGGGAGACCTGATCATCAATATCCTGAATCTGATTAATTTTGCAATCACTGGGACATAAAGTTTGTTTGAGCCTACTCTGTCCTCTTACAGTATATAATCATTTGCCCTCACTGCCAGTTTTATTTCCTATTGCTTTATATATTCCTTTTTGGTTATTATCATTTTTCTTTAAAGTATATCGTGTCTCATAAATAAACTGCTGTCTTTTCAGCACTGATAAACCTATGAAATATACTATTACGATTAACGAATCATCTTTGAAACCCATACAAATTTTGACATGACGGCGTATGAAACATCATATATTGCGGATTGTGAAATTTGTTTCTTATCAAACACCTTAAATCCTTTGAACAATTCCCTGTGTATCAATATTTCTATCTCATCTTATTTTTTTCAGCTAGCTTGCACAATCACTTCGGGAGTGGTTAATAGTTTTGTTTCTTTATTCAAAAAGAGCCTTTCTTGATTTTCCAGTATTTTAGATATTTTTAAGATGGCATATATTTTTTTTTAAATTCCTTTTTATTTCTGGAATGCAAAGATAAGAAAATCGTTTTCCTTTTTTTCGATATCTACCATCGTTTCTATCTTTAAATTCTCTCTGGTGTATTTCACTTCCAGGATTTCTTCCAGTATTTCATTCCCAAATGTCTGCATTTTATCAACGCTTAACATTCAGATTTTTTGAATAACACTTCCTTTAAATTGAACAGAATGCCAATCACTTATTTTCTAATCTTCAACGTGTGGTTGGCATATTCTGCACTTAAACCGCTAATAAAAATAGGTAAACATACATATTATTTTTTTATAACATTTACTTTATATAAACTTCATATACCAATTTACTTCAGGATGTAGACAATCATGTTTATATACAGATAATATATTTTGTGAATTGCAATGTCTTCTTGAGAATTAGTCTGGAATAGATACACGATTACTTAGCCATAGTTTTGTATAGTGGCCGTGCGAAGAAGACGATTTTTTGTTCACGTTAACATAATACAATATGGTCACGGTAAAGCGATTTCATTTTTGCGCTAATACTCTTTAGCTAAATATGCATTCTTTTCTTAATACACAGCAATATTTAATCTCCTATGAAGAAAAAAATACATATTGTTTAGGGACCAGAAAGAAAGACACGGAAAACGAAGTTAGGTTGAAAAGTAGATTGAAGATATATACAAAACAATAGTTTTATTAATACGTACATTAGCACTGCGTTTACTACTTCTCTTCACATTTCCACTCTTCTCATCCGACTCTCGCAGTTTGTATTAATGAGAGGAAGAAGAGTTCATTATACTGTAAGAGGGTTTACCACTACCATACCTGAAGGTAAAATGTAAACGAATACCTTGCGGTTAAATCAACGAATATAAGTTAAAAAAAAAACATAAACTTGTCTACGGAAATTGGATTTAAGGGCTTGAAAGACACCAAGACTTTTGCTTTAATGTTTACTGTTTTCGCTATGTTCATCTGAGACGTGACGAAAGAGCTACGTAAAATAAAGCTTTACTGGGTAATGTTACTGCATCGGCTTAAGAAGAGGATGTAACAGCAGATCATGCGGATATTTAAGGTAGATAATAGACAATAAAAGTGTTTATGAGTGTATTGATCCAAGAATCATCCTATCGCTATTCTTTTACACAAAATCAATGTTCTTGAAGGATGCTCTTTATGTACACTATTTACATAATTCAGACTGTTGTCCTCATTTTTATTGCCATATTCCCGGCGTATCAGCAGTTGTACGTTCAGGCTTAGTTCACGTGATACATGTTGGAATTTAAGCATGCAATAAAATTTGTATCTTGGTCCATCAATTTTACTGTTGAAATAAATAAATATAACCGCAAGTTCTACTCCAACAGTTTCTTTTCTCGCACATTGCACCTGTGGAAACCCCTTCCACTTAATTGCTTCTCTGATAATTAAATCTTGAAACATGTGAATGCAACGTCAATCGTCATGTTCTGTCTTCTTGAATCCTCTTCATCATTGTTCCTTTCCTTAATTCTCGCTATTCACAGACGTCTCTCTCACTTTGACTCCCTGAAATGTGGTAATACAGGACTATATATTATATATTATTATATTAAAATATTACACTACTTCGACTTAAGGTTATATATATATATATATATATATATATATATATATATATATATATATATATATATATATATATAGTAAAGGTAATAGGCCCGTTGTTATATAATTCAGGTGGATCCTTGTAATAACAAATATTAGGGTAGATTGTTGTAATTCCATGGGCCACGCCCTTTTTGGATATATCACTTTCTGTTTATTCTATTTAGTAACTTTGATTCCAGGCTGAAGAATGCCAGAACACACAAGTTCCAAAACGTCTTGAATATGGCAGTAAAGATGAGGACAACAGTCCGAATGATGTAAATACTTTAAAATGTTATAACACGCCGTCTCAGAAATATAGACATATGATCTTAATGTGGAAATTTCTAATTAGCAATAAAGTACTATGTATATAAGGATATTCCGATTCTGTGAATATGGCATAGCATATCCTCACTGTAAATTCGGTAATTGTTGGAACATAGTAATGTAGCTAGACTTGAAAACAATTAATCGCCCGCGTAAACCATTTTTTAAGTCAGTCAAGGCTGGTTATTTTCGACTGTATAAATTCAACCCAGATTTATTAATCTAATTTGCTGTGGTAATTCGTGAGTTCTGACTTGGCTTTTTGTGAGCTTCCGAGTCGGCGTCTGTCGAACTCTCTGCATTAGCAGAGAGGAACCCAGACGAGGCTATGCCGAAGGGCAAGGTTTCGTTCGGGGAGGTAGACAGGGCCTGAACCCGTCTGGGCGGGTTCAAAGGCTATATTCTTTTTGGCCGAGCCTACGGGCTCGGAGATACCCGCATTAAACCGGCCTTGTGCCACATTCGGTCCTCGTGGGTGGATTGATAAATACAGTGATGTGGTAATTCGTTTCTATTAGGATGGTGCAAAAATATTCTCGTTTTCTCACATATGTTACTATGAGAGAAAACGACATTACTTTTGCACCAACCTAATATAACGATAGATCTTTAATAATAACTTTAATGCTGAAAAATGTGGTATAAACACTGAATTAATACTGATTGTTTCTCCTAGGAAGGGTGGTTAAAAAAAAGCTGGAATGTGGGACTAACCATCAACTACAAAAAAAAAAAAAAACAGAAGGTGTGTTAATTAGTAAGCGACAAAAGCTCATAACGTGAGTTACGAATTTGGCATATATTCATCAAACTGTTGAAGAATATAAAATATCTGGGAAAGATTTTAACAGAGGATTAAAAAATGGGACATTAAGATCTGAACAAGCATTGAACTCGCAAAAGAACGATTCACACTAATGAGCAAGATTTTGAGAAAACGAAGCCAGATGTCAGAAATAAAAAAATAATATTGCTAGATTACAAGGTGATATCATTCCTCCTTTAAATAGTATGAATGTTAGACAATCACCCCACGGATGACAAAACAAAAACTAGAGATAGTAGAAATATGGCTGTACTAATAATAACATGGCCAGGGCGAGAAACCAAAAAAAAAAATCTTAAAATAACGACAAAAAAAGAACACTTATACTCAGAAATAGGAAAAGACGGCTGAAACTGTCTGGCCATATAAACAGAAAGGGGGACATTGAGAAACTACCATCACAGGGTATATTGTCGGCCAGAAGGATAGCAACAAGCAGTGAGAGACTTAACTGACGTACTTGTGTGAAGGGATCAAAGGGAGAAAACTCGTATGAGTTACAGGAGATAAAAAGATGTGGAGAGCTACAATCGCTTATGTCCTGAAGGGAGGAGGCACACAGAAGAAGAATATGATGAAAACATGCCTACAAATAACAAATGTAGAGTTAATGGCTTCTAAATTGCAATTGGGAATATTGTTTCCTTTACAAGTTTCAACAATCCCATAATGTATACTATTAATTTAACGATTAGATTGAATGGGAAATTTGTAGTATTTTCTTTTTATTTCTGTTCGTGATATGGCAATTACAGAAAGAGCTCGTTACATGCAGTAGATAATAATATATTTACATGTACGCTGAAAATATAATTGTTAATCTATCTTATCGATTATGTCATTAAAGTATAATCGCGAACTGTCTAGATTATAGATTATCTTGCATGATAATATATCGTTAGAAATACACGTGAAAATTTCCCGGATTTCCTATTGAATTTTTTGATGAATCTAAATTTTAAATTTAATGATTTAATAAACTCATGGCGAGTTCTACGAAAATAAAATATCCGTCGAAAGTCCCTTATCATTTCGTTAAACATCAGAAATTAACAACTTTAAATAGAAAATATTGTCATAGAAATCATAAATATGAATGCGATTGGTTGCTTCGAGGTGGCATAATGGTTAGCAAACTTGCCTTCTTGTTAGATCTATTACAACTGAATTATGAGTTTGATCCTCACAGGTAATTTCGTCCTTGTGCCACATCGAAGTTACGCTTTGAAAATCAATATAAATGTTGTTCTTCATCTTCAGAATGAAGGTGGTTCAAATGAAAGAAATTGAAGCTGGCAACTTTTTCCATTTCACAGAAACAGACAGTAAACACTATCTTACTTTCATTCATTTTCTTAATGAAATCAGTTAGCGCTTCTGATGTGTTTTCTCTGTTTGCACGCGATCATTATTTATTAGGTATTAACAGGGCATAACGGTCGTACTAATGGAGGGACAAGCAGAATAAGTTATTTGGTATGATGGATACACGGGCTTTTGTTACCGTTTGGCTGTCTTGTTTCGTTAACCCGCTGTATTTTCTGTGTGCTTAGCAGTGAAAACGATTATTTTCTGGT
>OZ010571.1:40969988-40972488 GCA_963932145.1 Acanthosepion lycidas | reverse complement strand
TTATCTTACTCATTAAAACCGCCTTTTTTAAAGTAAAAAAAATATATTAATTTGGGCGTATTTAATCACATTGCCAGCTGACGTTGGTGATCAAGCTAACGTATAGATCTTTGTTTTTTTTTTATTTACAATGGAGGCACACTCAAAAACTTACACACGCAAAAAGACACTACTAAACACACGCATTATATATATATATATATATATATATATATATATATATATATATATATATATATATATATGTGTGTGTGTGTGTGTAGTCGACTCTCCCGTCGAATTCGACGTATGAGGGTCAAATAGATCAGTTTCCAGGAAACCGACACTGGCACATCAGATTTGATTATAGTAGTGAAGGCTTCGTGCAGGCCCATATATATATATATATATATATCAAATCTCTCTCTCTTTATATATATATATATATATATATATATATATATATATATATATATATATATATATATATATATATATATATATATATATATATATATTATATATATATAATGCGTGTGTTTTGTGGTGTCTTAACATATATATATATATATATATATATATATATATATATATATATATATATATATATAGAGAGAGAGAGAGAGAGAGAGAGATAGAGAGAGAGGGGGCCGGTGGAGTCATGGCTAGGGGCGTGGATTGAGGAACCGCAGAGCCGTGATCGAATTCCATTCGGATCCATTGCATTTACTTACGTCATAATACCCTATATATAGGGGCGGTGTTTTCTCTCTCTCTGTTATTTTTTTAGAAGCCATTTGTACATTAATTTATATACCTCCTTTGAAGTTTTCACGTGTACCATAGCGTTTTTTAATGTATACTTAATATATTATATGGATACGGGAATAAAAAAAAAAAGTGACATCTTTGATTCCGATGCGTTCTTCAGAGTAATACCGATTTACAAAACAGATCTGCGGATCCATGAAAATAAAACATTATTTGCAAATTACATTGAAATGCTAAACATACGGAGGCGATCTGTCTTTAAATATTAAATTTCTCCTCTGTTATGCCTACATGCCAATATAGCGTATTTTATCATATCGCGATACCATATGTGAGTGGGTATTCGTTTTATAAGGGTGGCTGTTGAACACTATCGCTTTTTACGTAGTGTGCCTATTCATTTGCGTCTCTATGTTAGTTCCTTCGGCTTTATTTAAAGCAATATACAAAAGTTATACTGTCTCCATCCTTTACAAAATATCTAGTTAGATCTCTGGTAAAAATAGATTTTTTCTTGTAGTGTTAAATATCGCAATATATATGATCTTATTGACTGATTTTATTGCCATTATAAAGGAAATATTTCTGAATATTATTCAGTACAAAAGAGAGATGAAATGAGTAAAAACAAATTTGCCAGTTGTTAGTCGTTGCGGGCCCGCAATGACCACTACGTTGTACCAATTATCACTAAATATACAATGGGTGGTGAGAGCTACTTTCTAACTAGTACCGAGAAATTTTCATAGAAAATATTCGTCCTTTCCGTATAGGATGCAGGTTCGAATCCTGTCAAAGGACGAATATTTTCTATGAAAATTTCTCGGACATTCAGTCCGGTAAATGTTATTTAATACTGTTCATTATAAACAGAGCATTTACATAAAATACTTGTATCTATAAAAAGAACGTTAAACATAAAAATGTCTTTAATAAATAAATTGTCGGACTTTGGCCATTTCTTTTTTTTATTTTTATATATATATTTGGAGTAGGTTTCTGATATGAACGCAAAGCAAGATGTCCATATAAACATAGGTCAAGAAGTTTTTGTTTATTTTATTCTATCACACAACTCGTGAGATATTTCAAAATGCCCTCGCTTACTTCTACGCACTCGTACCCTACTGATCATTGATCAAAACATGTTGATGAAGTGTTTTTGCATTATTAATGTCTCCTGCATAAACCAAATCTTTTAGATGGATCCTCTGATAAAAATCAAAACAATTGAAGTCGGTAAAATATAATGGCTATGGAATCTTTTATCTCCTCCATATCTATCTTTCATGAGGCGATGCCTCATGAAAACTGTAAAGGAAATGTGCTGGAGACTCAAGAATCACATCGGCACCCGTTCAACCGTGGTGAGTGATCTGATGGCAAAATAAACTGCACACTTCCAAAATGATACCCATATATGAGCCGCTCTTGAAATAACCTGAATTCGGTACGATATGACGTACGACATGCTAGGGTCACATGACGTGTGCTGATACCTGGTCGTTTCCTACAACCTGTAGACTGTTTTCTTTATGGTAGTGCGTACCATCCGTTCTCGGTCTCGCTAGGATGCATAGTTTGTGGTGCCACTGATACTGTAACAGCAACGCGAAGTAAAACAGCAGCAACCCTGAATGACTCGGCTGCCTTCCGTCTTGAAACGCAATTAGATACAGCCTCGCACCCATTAGCATTCACGCAGACGTATGTAAAAATCATGTGAATATTCTGGCATTGTTGAATGAAA
>OZ010571.1:40959988-40962488 GCA_963932145.1 Acanthosepion lycidas | reverse complement strand
TGTCAGAATAATTGCATCAAGGAATTTTCAAACGTTTTTCCACCTTCTTCCGTTTTCAACCTGGCCGACTGTGTAGGTGCAATCTTTTGAGAAAATGAATAAAAAACATGGCGTTTTTCGACAAAAACAACATTTGCAACTTACTGGTCGGAAATTACAGTAGATATTTTCTCCTTTAGACAACATACAGTATGAAATCAACTGAAAGTAGGATCACTTATATACGTACAAAGAGGTTTCGGTAGCTGTAACTGAGAGTTAAAGAGAGTTTAAATGCTGATTATTTGTTGAGAAATTCAATTCAATAGCTAGGCTCTTTGAGTGTTTTTACGAGAGGATGAGAGATCACACACTTGATACTGTATATGAGCTTTCATTTTGAATTTTGAATTCTTGCCGTAAATCGTGCTACAATTTTAACTTTTATTTGCTAGATGACAAAAGGTCAAAAACGGTGAACATTCGGAGCTAGATATGAAAGGTGTGTCAAATGAGACAATTAAGGAAGCAAATTATCGCTTTTTGTCTGAAAACTGGATAAAAATCCCTTGAAATTCTAATGATAAAAATAGGCGACAAATATATATATATATATATATATATATATATATATATATATATATATATATAGAGAGAGAGAGAGAGAGAGATGCTTGGGAATGTACCTTGGTGTATGAATCCCTGTTTCAAATCTATTGACTAATTATTTATACAGATATTAATTCCTATTTTTTTAAATAGATTTTGTGGTTACCAATATATATGAGAGCCAAGGTTATGTCTGCTGTCGGGATAATCATTTGTCGAAACATTGAAAATAATAATTTAAAAAAATCAGTGCTAGGAGAAAATCGGAAGAATGTAGATATTTAATTTCTAGAAAAGGCACATGGTTACTAGGTGTATAAAGATGTTAAGTGCCTTCTCTCTAACCATGAAAAGGAAAGCTAGTAGATGTTAAAAAAATAGTCTTCACTCAATAGTCCAGCACGTCATGCTATTGTTTGTGCTTTAACCAAGTGTCAGCATAACTGTAAAGCATGTCTACAGAGCGTCTCCCTGAAAACTGTTAACTATAAAGATTGGCTTACACTGACAGGATGTTTTTTCTCACGTGGCCAACTACTCGAAGTGCATTATCATCCGAGAAGAGCAAGTAAGGGTAAGCCGCAATGAAGTATTTTATAATGACACAAGTTTTTTTTTTTAATTGGTATTTACTGTTCATCTTTTTGCTGACGTTGAAAGTAGCTTCAATTATTGCTAATGTTATTTTACGCTAATTGCTACAGGTTTTAAAATATGGTACTAATTACTGTTTGTATTTTAATGCCATCTTACTTGGCGAAAACAAAAATCAACTTTCATATCGATGAACAAATGTAATTAGAAGTCAGCTTTTGTTTTTATTAACCAAATTTTTAATTGTACTGTAAGTAATTTTTAGAGCTCATTTTCATCTAGGCTCTATTTTTTACATGAGTAATCTTGGATTTTTATCTATAAAATTAGCCCTGTTATAACATGCTACTTTTAATGCTACGCTATTATTAATGCTACTTTTATATCATTAAATGTAAAAATAATATTCAAGAAACCAAGCTTGAAACAGAAGAAATACTAATCTAATGACTAATTACAGAATAGAAATGGTGTTACCATAATATCACGAAGCATGTTCGATTAAAGGATTTCAGTAACACTACCTGTAATTCTAGAGCAACATAATATCGTATAAAAAGTAGGGGAGATCAGACTGCCTGACAAATATTTATATGAACGACATTATTTGAATTTATGGTTCTTTTCTGTTCGAAGAAAACATTGTTTTGAATTACATATTGGGATAGGAGGTCTCTACTCAATCAAAGTCTGGAAGCAGCGGGACTCCAGCACAAGCGACAATGGAAGTTGGTGTCCGTGATCACTGTCTAAGTTGCACTGTGGCACTGCTATATTTTTCGTTTTATTTTAGCGGCTTTTTCGACGCCGAAGTCAGCAGAGGCCTTATCTATATTTATTTTCGTCTAGTGGCCTGAATATTCGGAAGTCTTATTAAAGAAAATTTCGCCCTCGTATAATCAGACCGGTATAGGAAAATAAATAGACTATTTAATATGGATATCCACTAGAAGTAACAATTAAATAGATAATATATGTCAGATTGCTAAAAAAAAAATTAATTACTTTAGAAATTTCTTTAGTTTACCTTTCAGGCAAGAAAATGAACAGTGGTAAACATTCAAAAATATAATTACGAACGACAGTAATCAAGCTTGTCTAATGGACGCCTCTCTTTGTGGTTGAGTCGGTTAAATGCACCTCGGATCTAACGAATGTTTCTCTTCAAACAGCGTACGTGGCTTTAAATTCTGCAGAAGTACGCATTTTTTCTTTTGAAAGATTTCTCGAATATTCAGGCCAGTGGATGAAAATAAAAACGTTTAAAAATTAAACGGAGCCTGCACTCAAATATAGACAGCCAACGTTTAAAGTAATA
>OZ010571.1:40937488-40952488 GCA_963932145.1 Acanthosepion lycidas | reverse complement strand
GCAGAAATCCCCACGACGCACAATTGTTCATGTATATTCATAGCTTAAGTTGGGCTCTTCGCCCTGGTGAAAAGGATTTCAAGATTGTTTCGTTAAAGTAATCAATAGGTGCTCTACACTTTCGGCCTTGTTCCACATCTATTCACTGCTTAGTACATCGATGTACTTACCATATGTGTCGTTCTGACAAACCTTCTCATGTCTTGAGGCGTGGGGGGATGTTGTACTAAACCTTCACCCAATACAAGGCTCGGGAATCGCTCAAACTAGAGTGTTACTGAAAAAATTGTAAATATTAAATGCTGATTATGAGAAGAGATAACAGCTGATTCGAGATGTGAAGAGTTTAATATTGTAGTGATCGTGAAAATATCCTCTCAGGAGTCTATTCCAAAAATAACCGATATCAAGAAGTATTTTGTGGGAAAAGTCTTATTTGCCATTGAAATACGAAGGAAGAGTTGAAGATTCGATCTTTTATAAGTGGCATGAATTGTTTTAGCTCTAAATATCTGTACTGCTGAGACTGGGGATTGCAGCTAGTCCAAACATTTGTCATGTACAATTTTCCGACGATTCGTCTGGAAGAAATATTTCATTGCCTTCAAAATAAGGCATTCCATTTGTGATATATTATGGCTCTTCTAAAGACAAATTATAGATTATTCACATGTGAGATTTTGATATCATGGCAATCCTGCACATGTGGATTACAAGTAATGTCGTTGAGTCCTCCATAAATTTATTACAATTTTGAATAATTTCATTTCAATTCGTAAAATAATTTGCGCGTGCGCGCGCACACACACACACACACACACACACACACACATATATATATATATATATATATATATATATATATATATAGATAGATAGATAGATAGATAGATAGATAGATAGATAGATTAGAATATACTGTCCAATTTACAATTTTTCTAAAATGATTGCATTTTAAAATTGGGTCTGGGAAGAAGAGAGGAATATGATAAGATTGAAAATTACGTATACTTTTTTTTTAAATCCCTAAAAAATGAAAGCAGGTCGGACACATATTGAACTTCTGAAATAGGATAATTCCACATATTTGATAATCGATAACATAAAATATCTGGAGACTTGAACTAGCCAGGCAATATCAAAATATACCTAGAGACTTGAACTAGCCAGGCAATAGCAAAACAAGAATAAAGAATATGACAAGAGTGCCATTTTAGTTTCTTGTCATTTAACTAATCGGTAATTAACGATATCCCTAGATACATTTATTTTCTTCTTCCAAATGTGTCAATGAAATTTTGTTTCTTAGCGAACTAATTACCTTAAATGCTAGGGATTAACGAATCAAATTATTTTAAGTATGGCTTATACGTGTCCCTTTTTTCTCCTTCACCGATAAGTAGTCGGAAAATTTCCCTACTTGAGGTACTAAATGCAGTCAATACAGAGCTTACGAGTTGTGCCATTTAACACTATGATAATATTTCTCCATGTTAAACGAATGCCAGTCTGATTGGTTTTGGTATATTGCTCTCAAAAAGGTCGTGCAAACTAATAGTTCAAGTCAAATGACACGATCCAATATGAAACAACGACAGTGTTCGATAAACAATATTTCGGGGCATGTACCAAACCATATATGATACCAGCGACAGCTAATATAGAACGTAGTAACAACTTGTAGATTAGCCGTGTTTGTGTTGGAGATATGTGACATTCTGACAAAGTTACTGTAACCATGAAATCAACAACTTCCCGATTTCAATCTGACCGCAAATTCCTAACTTTGTCACTAAGTTATGGGAATTTTGCGAAACGCTGTTGCTGAAAAATCCCAAACTTGTCAAATAATATCAGAATATTTTCCTCCATTAACAATATTTATTGAAGGTATAACATATTTCTTTATAAATATAGTACCCTTCATTTAGGTGATAAATTCATGAGATATCTTCCTTGAATCTATAGTCCATTTTTGTTAAGGGAAACGTTGCAAATTAAATCATTAATGTATTCAGTGAAAGCCGGAGGGAAAGTTTTGGGGAGTCTACTAATGTTAGCTTTTGCAACGTTTCTGTAATATTGCAGAAAAGATGGAGAAAAGTCAGTTTTCTTTTCTTTTTATTTTTTCATCAATCCGCATTATTATACTGTTATTTTGTTGTAATTTCTTCGATTGCATCTATAACACCGAGATATGTTTATCTTATTTTAATTTCCTTTATTTATCTTGTGCTCTTTTGATAGATATAATCTATCCTCAACGTATAACATTTCACGATACTTATTTAGTTATTTTTCAGTAAAAATACACACACATTGTCATTTACTTTTTATTTCTGTTTCATTCAATTAAATGTACAGAAATTCCCATAATTCCTACTTTTTACATGTAATCTCTATTCGATATATATTGCTACTGATTATTTTACTTAATTTACTGGGAATTGATACGAATTTCTTGAAAGAAAATGGAGATATTCAAGCTGATTTCTGTATTGTTCTCCTAGCAATGTTGTCCATCTTCTAGACAGGCTATTATTCTAGGCTAGAGAACCTAGTCTAAGATGCTAGTTGACCATCCTTGAAGGAAAAGAGAAAGATTCAGAAGTAATAATAGCACAATGAAAGCAACAGCATAGGCGAACATTGAACTATGCAAGGTTTGTTTTTTCGTTTTGGTGATGTTAAGCTATTCACGCAACCAAAACAAAATTAGCATTATGTTGAGTTATCTTTCAATATTTTCTATTAATTTCATTAACATTTCTTAATTAACATGCATTAATTATTATTACAACCCATTTTGCTATTATTTCTCATTATTGTATATTATTTTATACTCCTACCTTATTTCATAATTACCTTTGTTCATAATGACAATAACGTTTTTCTCCCACTCCTATATTTCTTACTGAATAAGAAAGCCGATACTCGTTGAGTGATTTTTTTTATACATCTTCACATATCAATATGTGTTTGAATGTTAGCATTAATTTTGAATTCATCTTATTGAATAAGCTTCTATAAATTATTGTTGGTGAAAAAAATGTGCGCTCGTCGCTGAGAAAATATATTGCTAACTTAACTTTATAGTACAGCCAGTGAAATATCAAAATATTTTTCGAATGAAAAATTCTCAGTAGTTCGCATAGGGAATATGTTTGCTTTTAGTTTAATGTTCATATAGATGATTGTTCCATATTTATGCGCGTTTTTATAGATAGAAAAACAGGTGATTTTTACAGAGGATAGTTAATCCTTATATATATATATATATATATATATATATATATATATATATATTCAAAGTGTGTAAAATTGTTATTTTGAAGCATATAGCAAATAAACAATATATCTCTATCTCTACAAACACAGACACACACAATATATATATATATATATATATATATATATATATATATATATATATATATATATATGTGTGTGTGTGCGTGTGTGTGTGCGTGCGTAAGATATTGCAAACTGAGTGCTAATAAAATGGTGCTCGATATAAAATAATAAATCTATAATTTATATTATTTTTTTTCACCGGTTGGGAAAAGTTAAATGGAGAGGGAGATATGCGTGGTAATAACATGATTTGTTTCGGATTTAAATGAATATTCTTAAACACCCCAGGTGCATTTTTCATAAATTCTCTTATATATATTTGATATATGAAAAATATTTTCTAACACACGCATACATATATTATCATAATGGTGAGCATGAAAAACGTTCTCGGTTTATAGTAACAGCGCTAAATTCCATTACTAAGGAAAAAAGCACAAACCTAGATGCTATTACCAGGTCCTTATATATATATATATATATATATATATATATATATATATATATATATATATATGTGAACATAGAAGTCAACACTTAGAGGCGACAATGTTTCAAGCTAGATGGAAATGTCATTCCACAAGTGGAAACAGACATGAAACAGACTGTCGCATCTAACTGTATATGCATAATTCACTTTTATATTTACACACGCTCTATCTCTGATGTTGAGCACTTTATCCCATAAATATAGTAAATCTTAAGTCTATATTTCTTTATAATCATATATATATATATATATATATATATATATATATATATATATATATATATATATATATATGTATATATAATGCGTGTGTGTATGCGTTATCTGTGTTGAGAGAATGCCTCAAAATCTCCGGGTGAATGCCTAATGACTACTTTATTCTAAATTGCCCACATGTCAATAGGGACACCTTAAGACTTATCACCAGCAAGTCATTAACAGAAATGAGTGTATACAGAGTTTAACCGCCCTCCGATAAAGTGCTTAAATTTGCAATAAGTGGACACGATGCGTTTTATAATATATGGACAGACGAAGACTAATAAATTTTGCTCTGTATAAGCACAATATACTAGTGACGGTATACGACCTCTTATTAAAGTACTTTACTTTTAATACAATCATTACTTCATATTAACTGAAGTAATCTTGAGTTGCTGATCAGATTTGCGCGGAAGATTACCTTGTTAACAGCCTTTTTACGGTTGTTACTTGACTGAAATACTTCGCAACTAAGGATTCATCGAGTTCGCGATAAAAAAAAGTTTTTCCGCAGCACATGTCTGCAAGAAATAATAGTAATGGCTGCCGCAATGCGAATGAGTTCGAAATTCTATTGTTGATACGTCCGAAACTGTAGAGTTTATCAAAATTCCTTCGTTATTTTCGAATTAAGCATGCAAACTTACACGTAAATATAACTATTAGTCAAAATTATATAACATATTTAGCGCCGGGCTTAAAAAGCAATTTACCCGTATCCTTCTGTAGGTACGGATGTCTGCTGCTTCAATTTTTTCCTCATTCCTTTTGAAATTTTTTTGGACTCTTGTCCCGCTTTTCACCTATTCATTCATATAAATTCATTGAATAGTTTACTCACCCTTTCACGTTTCATTTCCTCTTGAGTTAATTCTGGTAAACTACACGAATGCAGAATCCATGTTTATCAGTAAAATGATGAGCCCAAAATGTAAATTACAAATCAGGGATACTAAAATCAAACAATTACAAAAATTTAAATATATGGGAATTATTCGAACCGAGGACGGAAAGTGCAACACTGTGATTCGAAGACGTATTGGAATGGCTAAAGATGAATTCCAAAAGCTAAGTATTATGAGACAGCCAAATATCTTTAGAAACAAAGAAAAGATTACTAAACTGTTACGTGATATCTGTCTTCTTGTATGACAGCGAATGCTAGACAATATCCTCAAAGATGAAAACGAAACTTGAAGCAACAAAAATGTGTTTCTACAAAAATATGCTTCTACAAAAATATGCTGAGTATATCATGGGCAGAACATGTACGTAACGATTATGTTTTCCAGAAAATTGAAAGAACAAGGAAACTTATGTTAACATCTGGAAGAAGCAGTTGAAATCTGCGGCTCATGTAATGGCGAAGGAGGTCTTGGAAAATCTGATACTGACGAGATAGACTGAGATAATGGTGGACAGTGCAAGGCAGCACGAAGCATACTTTATGAGTATGAGAAAATGGATGGTAGAACAGGTTTTAAGAGAAATAAAAATTAAGATAAATATTATCACGCGCTACAAAAGACGGAAAGATGTGAAAGGCCATGATCAACACACCTCCTCAACGGACACGGCATATAAAATAAAGAAAATATGCCAAAAATTCAAATTATCTCTTTGATATTAAGTATCATTTTATTGCATCTCGTATTTTCTTTTAATTTTATATTTTGCTCAAATAATATGTCCATTAAAATCTTAGCAATATTTGGTAGAATCCCATCCCTGTGGCCTCTGTTCTCATTTTCATCTGGGCGATGATTGTTCAGTATTCACTGCCATATAAAATGTGTTACAGTCGATAATGAATAATTCTACGTATTCCCAGAATACGGTATTATCACCAAATATTTTACCTAAACTTCTGCAAGTTTTCATTCACCATTGCTATGCCCCTACGGATTTACTTGTGATAATTTACCGATGTCTGAATTATAATTTCTATAAAAAATGGTGATATTTCTGTATCAAACATTTTCTTATGAAACATAAAATTCCTCTTCCGTTCTTTCTAACGGTTGTGCCTAACCTACAATAATGACTGTATTGAAAGGCCGCCCTTTAAAATTACTGCTGCAATAATATAGGATCCAATTATGTTTGTCTAGTATTAGTTATGATCCTCTTTCACATGTCCATCTCAGTGTTTTCTGTATTTGAGTTACGAGTAGTCCAGATTGTTCATCAATTTAATATCACGAAAGCTGTTTAATATTAAATGTTCTATATAATGTTTTACATTTTTTTTATTTTCCCTCATTGATATATTTCAATGTACCGATTATGATTTTGAATTTGTTGAGATGAAACGCTGCACTCACACACAAACTATATATATATATATATATATAAACATACATATATATATATATATATATATATATATATATATATATATATATATATATATATATATATATATATATATATATATGGAATAATGAAAAATACATATTTATATATCAAGAAGAATTTTGGAGTAAGACTTGTGACAGAGCGGAAAAAAGTCATGTGACACTTTTCGTCCTTTAGGACTTCATCGGGATATTTTTTGTGTTGATTGTTTGGGTATTTAATATAGCTGATTTCGTTTGTATTATTATTTTTTGTCTCCATTACTGCTGTTATTAAATCTGCCATCCTGTGACAATAGAAGTGCTGCCAAAAATGGCGATATCTTTTATGTACCTGGAAGCAAATTTATTGTAGATGATCTAACGATTAAAGAAATTTCCAAACATTTTCGCCTAAGTGAATTGTTTAACTGTTAATGAGGTTAGTCTTGTTATAGTGATCAAATAATTCCTTTAATATTTTGTTTTTGTAAAATATCGTTTTTGTGTTCATATCATATTTATATGAGTTTCTCCTATGTATTATTTGTCACAAACAGTACAGGATATAGAATTAGTTCCTCCTTCAAGTTTAGTTTAATTTTGTTTTGGATTGATTCATGCTTTCTTTGTTTTAGACGCTGTACTGACAGATTTGAGTTTAGGATGATTATTTCCAATTTAAGTTGTGAATAGAACAATGTTTTTTTTTTCTGATTCCTTGGGCTTGGCAGAAAAGACCACCTTTCTTTTTAGGAATATTTTCTGAGGATTTTGTTTCGCATTGCATATAAAATAGGACATTAAAGGAGCTTGAATTTATTTTTAATACATTTATCCTCTTCATGTAAATAATGAGTGCTGCAATTTTTGAATGTTCTTAAGTAGAATCCGATGATTATTCCGGATTTTATTTTGTTGTTATTGGAATAAAAAATTAGTAGAATATTTTATTAGTAGATTTTATGCGATCACTTAGATTTAACGCAGTGTAGCACAATATGTAGGAAAGGTAAAATATTGTTTTCTTCCATTTTGTATGTACGACATTACTTAGTTTATCTACAAAATCTTTTTAATCAGTGTAACGGGAATATATCAAGAGAGTATCATTAATTTATAGGAAGCATGATGCATTTTAGCTAAACTATTTCGGAAGGGAACAGAATTGTGAAATTCTACCAGAATACATCCCATCAATTTATTGTCATTCTTAATCCATAAATTATAAATAAACATTTACGTGTGGCAGAAAAAAAATGAATACATAAAGCAAAAGAAATAAAACCAATAGAATGAACATTTATTTCGTCAAATGAAATTGGAAATCAACAGAATACCACACGTGAGGACGACTACAGAGCAATTCAACTGTTACATATAAAATACTTGCCTGTCACATTCTTGCGATTGTAAGCAGAATCTTAATTCATTTTAATAGTCTTCATCACCTGTCGACAAACATGGTGTGCAATGAAGTGCAACTCCTCTACGCTATATATATATATATACATACACTATATTCTTCTCTACACTCCCGTCGAATTCGACGTATGAGGGTCAAGCTAGGAAACCGACTGACCGACAACAGCACATGAGATTATAGTCGTGAAGGTTTCGTGAAGGACCATCCACTCTTTTTGAAATACAGGGACTTGGTTTACTACGTACACTAGGGTCAACAAACGACCCTCCTTTTGAATTCAGAGTTGTCCTTCTATAGAAGCCAGTCTTTCCTGCTATTTACGCATAGCTGGTGGGAAAAGAAGTGGATTCACACCTTTCCCAAGAGTATTAGCCCGTAAGTGGACGTAATTCGACTGGAATTCGAACTCGGCCCTCCGTTTTCTCAATCCAACCCGCTATCCATTACGCCACCGTAATATATATGCTAAGGAGACATGTATTACCTAACGCATTAAGATTTATTTAATTATTTTACTTTTGCTCTGCTTAGTGTATTGTGCACACTTCCTTTTAACTTATTACACGCTGTTTTTTTTTTTCCTTTATTTCAGAGGTTTAAGGTACTGGACGATTTCTTTCGGTCTGTTCGTAGGCATCTGGTGTGTTCTTTATCTTCTATTTTTCCCTGATGCTAATTTGTTTGATAATTGTGCTATCCTGTTTTTTTTTTCAGCCAAATGTTTAAATGGATTTACATTTTATATATATACAGTGTAGCCCGGATATGAGACCCTGATATAAGAGAAACCCGGATATAAGAGAAATTTTCCCTGGTACCGAATTAGGGCCATACTTGCATAAACAAAATAGACCAAACACAGATATAAGAGAAACCCGGATATAAGAGACTTATTCCCCGGTCCGACAACTCTCTCATATCCGGGTTACTCTCTCTCTCTCTCTCTCTCTCTCTCTCTCTCTCTCTCTATCTATCTATCTATATATATATATATATATATATATATATATATATATATATATATATACGTATGCTCGTACAATCACACACAATCGAGGTGACAAGCTTGTCATCAACAATCATTTTTTTCAAATTTACATAAGCAAAAGCTACCAGAATCGTCATTGTTGAGGACCAAACTCTCGTCTATATTTACTAAAAGTTCCACATCAGGATCTTTCTCGCATTTCCTTTAAATTTTCTTTTGGTATCAGTGTACACTAGAAAGCAAACTTTCCATCATGCGCCATATATATATATATATATATATATATATATATATATATATATATATATATATATATATATATATATATATATATAATGTGTGTGTGATTAGTTATCCATATGAAGTAAGATGTTTTGTGCAATTCTGTACATGTCCATGCATATAGAGATGTACCAATATTCACTGCTGAGAGAATAGGTCGCCGAAGAAACTCATTCTTTTCAATTTTTCTTTTAGTCTTTTGTACTATTATTGAGTTCTTCTCTAAACAAAGGAGCTCCAGGCCAGATGGATCTCTTTTGATGTATGAAGAACATCGTTGTGTACAGTTGGGGATTTTCTGTGAATGAATAGATGTTACGGAAAAGCTTATGATGAAATAGTTGCTTATTTTTGCGCCTTACAGCGCCGAAAAGCGAGGGGTTGTTTTCTACGAATATATAAAACTGCAGAAGCGTTCTTGATAGTGATTTTATCTTTCTTTTTGCTTTTGTTGTTAATACCTACCATTCCTTATTATGAAGATTTCTGAACATGCATCGATTCTTCAGATTCGTTCACAGAGACATTATTTTCTGCTATTTCCCCGGGGCCATCGACGGAATTCTTCTATTTCCTTTGCCACTAAAATGATTAATTTTTGTAACAGAATAACAGTAATGTAAAAATAGGCTGGCTGATAGGAGAGATACACCTGCCAAGTTAAAATATTGTATTTTTATCAGGTCCTTTGTCTTCAAATAATAACTATTTCATAGGACAGACACAGAGAAAGAAAACACATCTTTTTATGCCTCTAAACTATATTTTTGTTTTGTCAGATTTATTTTTGTTTTCGTAATAAACGGGCTTATCGGTGCAGTTGCAACCATTTTGAACTTCGCATTGTTAAAGGAAAATGAAATTACTATTTCTGCATGTGTTCATAAAAATAAAATAGATGCTCATCAGATAGAGAGTAAAACCGAAGCAATAACCTATAATACAGAAGCAATGCATATTAATGGCCAGAATAAAAAGTACATAGGATGTATTAAATGTACATTCAAATGAAGATGGTACAATAATAGGTCGTTATTCAAGCTAGTAAGTCTTAGGACCTTTACCAAATTATCTATGTGCGAAATTTAAAATAAATTACAGCTGGAAGCCTTACAACAACAACAATAATACTTGTAACCTCAGCCAAGAGGAAAAGTTAGCAAAAATTACACCACGATCTTTCCCAAGTAGTCATAGCAATTCACATATATTATAATTATATATTTTTAAGTGATTTCAGTTACTAGTTCGTTTGTATCGCGTTTTTTTCTTTATAATTGATTCGTAATATTTTAGCCAACCTTTTAATAAATTATGCCAACAGAAGTTTTAAAGAGTCATGATAGACGAGAAGTATGTTTGTGAGACACGACATTAGCAAAAAGAGGTCCGTAATTAAAATAGTTATTGTCAAATCGTTTGGTGGAGGAAGTCTATTTAAAATGATAAATATTCCAAGAGCTTAATTCTTTATTTCAGAACTCTTTTCGTTGGCTAATTTTCGTGATATTCTATGAAATATTAATGTTGTATTTTCTTCTAAGATTCCGTTTGATTAAGGGTGTAATTGATTTATAAAATAGATTTACCGATTACTCGATTCGTTTTAACTTGATTTCTCGTTTATATATATATATATATATATATATATATATATATATATATATATATATATATATATATATATATATAACGTGTGCTTGTGTGTGTGTGTGCGTATGTGTGCTGTTAATTTCAGCGCCGAAAGATCAGTCAATGATTCTTGCGGATTTCATGAGTTTTTTTTTTTTTTTTTCCCTGGTTCCAATTTCTTTATTTGTTGTTGTTGTTTTATACTCAAGAAATCTTTGGCTTCCCGAAATGACGGAAGACGAATGAAACTTGTCAGGAGCAAGAAACAAGATAAAATAGAAATTAAGAGATGAAGACAAATGCACAAAATGCTTGTTTAAACACGGCCTCAAGAAAATTCGCCTGATATCAATTTAAAATAGAGTCTGTATAAAATAAATTAAATTACGTATCGATTCTTAATTTACAGTTGGAAATCCATTAGACTGATAAACAAATGTAGGTTTTTTTTCTTAAGTGATTTCAGTTACTAGTTCATTTGTATTGCGTTTTTCCTTTATAATTTACTATGAATTGACTGTGTGATATTTTAGCCAACCTTTGAAAATAATGAAATATAAGAACAGAACTGTTCATCACGTTGTAGAAAAAATGTACCAGGTAAGCAGCATAAAGAAACAAAATATTAACCTTTTTGAAAACAATGATTTTTGCTAGATACAATTCCTACTATTTTATCCAGATCTTACGTTTCCCAAGTGTATATCCATGTAACTGAATGTAATGAACAAGTCAGAAGTTCGAACACAATTCTTTAATATTGTATCTGTTATGGTCTAAATTCCTTGTACCACGGTGATGGTCCAAGGTTAGAAGCAATGAAAGAATAACACGAACACAGATATGGAATACAAAGATATATTAGAACAGAAATATAATACAAAGAAGTAGAAGTATTAGTAATGACTATCAGATTTGGTTAGAGTGAACTATGTTGTCTCGTCAAGTATCACTATTCCAATGTCCTTACAATATTCTCTCAATTATTTCTCCTTGTCACTCAACTCTTGACCGGCTGTTCGGTTGAACTCTCTGCCTTCGCGCGGGGAGGAACCCGAACGAGGCTACGCCGAAGGGCGGATTCTGTTTCGAGGAGGTAAACGGGTTCAATGGCATATACGGGTACAATGGGCATATTTTTGGACGAGTCCACGGGCACGGAGATCCCACGTAAAAAGGCCTTGTGCCACATGACGCCCACGTGGTGGGGGTGACTGAATATCGTCTTACAATATATGCTCATACCTCTTGAGAGGCGAAGTATTTATAATGTGAGGAATAGTCCATTATTATTATGGGTAAGTTCCCATAACACCACACTACGAAGATTTTGCGTAGCAGGGGTTTTTAATTTTTTTTTTTCTCTTTGGATCTATTACCAAAGGTTCTGTGAACTTCTGGACTGGGTAGAGGATAGTGGTAATCTGTTATCGCTGCGTTCAAACCTGTTGAGAAAACAGCGCATACTCGAATCTCCCCTGATTTTTTTTTTTACGTAAACTGTGGGTGCGGCCCATTGACTGTATTCTACTTTTGAGCCTAGCCAATTCTTGATCTATTTTTTCTATTTAAGCAAACGGTACGCACCTTTTTTTCTTGAAGATAGGTTGAACGTTTTCTTTTATTTCTATATTTGCTGCCATTTTCTTACATCTTCCGAGACTGCAATTTTATCGGTTCTTAACATGGTAGATTTGTTCAGTTTTCTCCATGTTTGTACGTTAATAATATTTAAGTTCAACCAGGAATCTAACTGTAGTCTGACTTTTCTGTTTTGCATTTCTACTTGCACGTATTCTCTTATGTTAGTCGCATCCGCTTGGTCAGTCCTCGTGATTCTTATTCTGTTTTTGCTTTCTCTTCTAGTCCAAAAATGAGAACTATTATGTCCTACTTTTTTGCATGATAGACAAGTTTAAAATTGTATGGACAGTTTTTATACCAATGCCAAGTCCCACAGCGATAGCATGGACTGATTGGTAGTTTTGTTTTACCTTTTTTTGAGGAGGGAAAATTGGTTTGATTTGTTTGTAAGGAGGGAAATTTGGTTTGTCTTTGTACTTTACGTATGTACGCGATGCCAGCTTCGTCCATATATTTTGAGTCTTTCTTTACAATTATGCAACTCTGGCAGTCTTAGGCCAGTTTTTGACGTGGCAAATCTTGTTCACACTCCAATTTTGTAAGGATTCTAAGTCTAATTTCCGCGTCTTTGGTTGAAACCAGGCCTTGGACGTATATTAAACATTTGAAATTGTCCGAGCTGAGTTCCGATAACTTGAAATCATCACAATATTTGTTTACAATAGAAGCGAAAGTTATGTAATCTTCGCTCTCCTTTTTGTTAGATTTAGACATTTTCATCTTTTGTGGAGTAGTGAGGTATTAGGGCTGAAATGTTCTGTTAAAAGTTTTATGGCTTCTTTGAAAGTTAACTCATTTGTTTTCCTCGGTAGGATAAAATCTACGAATTTGGTATATTCGCATGTGCCTAATCTTCTTAGTAGTAGCCGTACTTTTCCTGCGTCTGGCCAATTTCTGCAGTCAAATTCATATAGATCTCTCGTACCTTCGGAAGCATGTTGCAAAGGTTTTGTCTTCGTCTGGTGCATACGTGAAATCTTCGAGAGTGCTCCAAATAGCGTCTTGTGAGAACTGTTTCATTTTCGGAATTTAGCCCTTTATTTGACATTACACGTAGCAATAATTCTTGTAATTCAAGATGTTTTTTTTCGTTTTTCTGTTGCTGTTCAAATTGGATTTTCATCAGTTCCACAAAGGTTGACTTAAAATCTTCCATGTTAACGTAATATTGTGTAAGAATTTGCTTTTAGTGTAGCCCCTTATTCTGGAACCTATGTACGCCAAAAAAAAAAATCCTTGTGTAGAACTTGTGTCTTTGGTACTACAGTAAATTTGATGTCAAACAAATTTATTTTTTTTATTATATGTTCGCTTAGAACTTGTCTTTTTAGAATCTCCACGTAGAACTTGTTTCTTTAGTTTCCTTGTCGACACTGTTATATGCGACGGATATTAAAAAGGTTTGTCCTCCGCGTAGAGGGTTGGTTTCTTGCGTTACCTCGTCGCCACTTGTTATGTGCGACGGATAGCAAAAAAGATATGTTTTCCGCGTAGAGATTTTTTTAAGGGTTTCCTTGTCGCCACTTGTTATGGTCCAAATTCCTTGTAGCACGGTGATGGTCCAGGGTCAGAACCAATGAAAGAATAACACGTACACTTGTATGGAATACAAAGATATATTACAAACAGAAATATAATACAAAGAAATAGAAGTATTAGTAATGACTATCAGATTCGGTTAAAGTGAACAATGTTGTCTCGAAAAGTATCACTATTCCAATAAGCTCTCAATTATCTCTCCTTGTCTTAGAATCTGCTCATACCTATTGAGAGGCGCAGTATTTATAATGTCAGGAATCGTCCATTATTATTATGGGCAAGTTCCCATAACAGTATCACGAGACACTGTTACAAAAGCCACATATCCTATAACATTCAAAGCAAATTTGTAAATGAAAAATGTCAAATCATGCAGATTATACAAAGTTTCATTGTATGTGATGTTGCTTATTATACCAACTAGGATGAAAAAAATGAAAACCCCTCTGGAAGTCAGCGTATCGTAAGAGAATACTTGACCTCCATCATAAACCTGATCTCGTGGAACTATTAAATACGATCCATCGATAAAGAGGCAGGTAAAATGCTCGGATCTCTGTAATGCTCCAATAGTTACATGACACCTCCTCCTCTCTTCTACCTTTACAAGAGGTAGAAAATGCAATAATGTTGTCATATTTGGACAGGTGCTGCCCAGTACTCCCTTTCCAATTTCAATAGATATTAAAAGGGTCTCCGAATCCTCGTGTATATCGAATTATTATCCACCCTCTAACGCCTACCTTACAGGCGGCTGTGGGTGATTCTCCCATTGCTCTGTCGATATTTCCATGACATGTGCCCGGACGAACTCCATTCCTTGTGTCCGCCAGATTTAAACTTCACGGTTAAGATCCGTCATACCACTTACTTTGTATCAAGGCACTCACATAGTCTCCGTTTTCTATTGTTGAGAAGAAATGTGAAAGTATTTCTCCGATCACTAAAATCTTAAACTGTTCATGACTATTTAACATTTCTGTCACTATAAACTTAACGTAACCCTCTACATAGAGTGGGTCTGGACCTTGTAGAGAGTCAACCGTAC
>OZ010571.1:40887488-40932488 GCA_963932145.1 Acanthosepion lycidas | reverse complement strand
GACGAAGATCTGCTAACCAAAACATCAAGAAGGGGATGAGAAGAATCAATTTCCTTTTCTTGTGTAAATTTTAAAGATGAATACATATAATTAAGGGGCGAAAGTAAATGGTCCGCTTGAATCTCGTTATCAAACGGACAAAAGCTACCATCAAAGTAACAGAAGTCGTCTTTTTTAGAAAACGACATTACATGACTAACAAGTGAAATCCCTGTATTGGAGTTTGAACACTGTATAACGAGTTATTAGTTACAACATGTACTGAGGTTATAATAATAAACAAAAATAGTTTCATATCAACGATAATAACGACGGACTAACGGATTAGGTTAGGTACCTCCACTATTTCGGCATAAATTTTCTATATTGAAGTTTAAAATGTATTTTTACAACGAAAAAACATACTTGAAGATTTCATTTTAGCTTTAATTGAAAGTTTAATGATTAAATTTACGATTTCTATTAATTAAACAATTCTGGTGTATTTCATTTAGAAACTATATACATTTAATTGCCAAATTTAATTTTAAATTTTTAAATTTTCTTAAAATCGGCCATTTTCTTAATTTTAAGAAATTTGTAAACAAACACAAATTTATCGATTTTTAAAATATTTAAAAAAATTTCTGACACGTTATTTTAGTAAAATTAAAAAATTTAAAGTCAAAGTAATCTGATTTGAAAGAAATCTTTCTTAATTATAGCGTAAAAAAATAATATACAACCAATTATTAACGATCGATCCTGTTAATCTGACCCACCTATTGATGGATTGTTGAATGACGAGGCGATGACAGCTTATACTTATTACCATCCATGACATAATTTTTTAAAGTCTGAGTTAAAAAAAAAAATTCTATTTGAGTATGACCCACACTAATGGAAATACAATACATAAAATAAAATTATTTAGTGAAATAGTAAATGAAAAAAAGAAAAATTACTTTAAAATTTAAAGTTTACACTTTTAAAGTTGAATGGAAAATAAAAAAATGTTATGAAAAGGCCGCGTAAAGGGACAAAACCCTTAAATCACGTGACCTTGTAATAATACTGGCAATTTCAGTATATCATACACGGAAATAAGGAATGTATTAAGTAAAAAAATACAACATAAAAAATTATTTTTAAAAAAAGTAGCTCAACTAAATTTATTAAACTTAGCAATTTTGGATTCGTAAAGTTTTTTTCTACTTAATTACTACATAATATCGAGGAGCCCTCCTAATACAGAGCTTTACACGATGTTAAACTGTTATAAATTATTATAATTAAAATTTTTAAAAAAACGAACAAATTCTTGTAAAAATGAATTATTCATCAGAAAAAAATTATTTCTTCAGACAATAATGTCCTTAATATTACTTATTTACAAAAGCAATTAAAAACTTTTCTAATTAAGTAATATCATTGTTTTATTGGATTCATTATTTTTCAATTCAGACAAGATTTTCAGTTAAATAGCCCAAATTTGAAAAAAAAAAGTAGGTTATTTATCATCTCCAAAGACTCCTCCTTTTAACAAAAAAAAAAAAAAAAATTTAGGAGCCGAAAAGGTTTTGGGCGAAATTTCATGAAATTAAATAAGTGGGGGGTAACATATTTAAAAAAAAATATTTTTTACCAAAAATTTCTAAAAGCAAAATATTTCAAAAATAATTTCATTTATTTGTGAATAAGTCCTGAAATTTTCATTAAAATTGGACAATTACTTTAATTTTACAAGAAGATTTTAACCGAAATTTCGAACGTGCTAGAAAATATTAAAAAATTTCAAAAAATAATTAAAAAATACTTTTTTCTTTCATCTTAATAATAACATAAACATTTTGACGATAATACTTTATTTTCTTTAATTTTGTGGCATTTTCTTTTACGCTATGCTGTTTTTTCCGCGAAAACAGTGGACATGCCTAGATTAGGTCATAAAATTTAGAAAAGTTTTATGATACAATTAATTAATTAAAACGAACTTTCAAGTACATTGAAATGTTACGATAACATCAATGATCATGATTTGACACAAACGTGACACATTTTGACTTGATAAAGGAAATAAAATTTAGAATGGTAGAAATATCGAAAACAAGGTAAGATTTTTGTTACTCTTATATTGATTATACAAAAAATATTTAACGTAATTATATTAACCTCTTCAATTACTGTTTATGTATACTTCCCCAAAGCTTCTTGAGGATGATCAATATCTCGTAAATATTCAAGACTATTACAATTACGTTAGAAAAAGCAATTATATTTTTAAACGAAAAGAGCTAACCGCGTAATAAAACAATTGCTCAAAGAGACCATCCACACCTAAGAAATTCAGCATTAGGATTTTGCCGAAAACGCTTTTTTAGATGGATTATGGACACTAATCATAGGAACGTCAATCATTTCAAAATTTAAAATATTTTCATATTGTCATACTTTGTGTAAAATATCTCAATTTCTTTTTAAGCCGGAAATGTATACTAAAGTCCGTTATCCACGTACTGAATGGAAAACTAAAAATCTCTAAACATTGTTCGTTTTTTTTCAGTTTTTATTAATATACTTTCAAGGCGATTTCTTCTTTGTGTTTTCAATCTAAAACTTAAATGATGTTTTCATACACTGCATAGGATTAATTAATTTTTAATCTTTTTGATTCTTATTATCTGATATAAATTATGCAACATGAAATCACCAGTGTGACGTCATAAGACAAAATTGATCCAATTATCTTTATTTCTGATTTCCTTTATATGCCACGAATGTTCCAATTCTATTTGTAGCCTATTGTAAATAACAAGACTGAGTTTACCGAGAACGTTGAACGGAGCAGCGTTCAACATGGACGCCCAAATAAAATTGTGTTTCACCAAGCTGAAACACTAACGTTTCATTCTATAATTTAAAAACTTCGAAAATTACTTTGAAACATCTTCTTCCAGTGCCGTGATTATGCGTTTAGAAAATCAACTCTGACATAAACGTATTTAGTAAAATAAATTAAAAACAGGGAAATTGCTAGGCAAAAAAGAAAGAAAGCAATTAATAATAAAATTGATTGAAAATCGGAATACAAAAATAGATAATTGAATTGCGTTTAAAATCGCATTCATTTGTGGACCCATCAAATCAATTTTAATTATTTTTGGATGGACAGCCTTACGCAGCAGTTCAAATTGAAAACAAGTTTCAAGGTCGTGAAAGATAGTAAAACAAATTCTGCAAAGTTTATTTGTGACTTTAATTCTATTACTTTTGTATGGCTTTACGCACAGCATATGAATGTTATGTGACTACAGCAGTTTTTTACGGATGAATGTAAAGATGCATATATGTGTTCATATGTCTATACCAAGACATGTGTACTTAGACACATGCATACGTTCATCGAGATTTATATTTGTGTACAATAGTTTTAACAAAGCATTACTGATATTCAAAATCATATGATGTGTTTGTTAAGATGAATAGCGCTGGTAGCAAGAAATGCGTTGTTCTTATGTTAAACGAAGATTCTGTGGAATTTAAAATTATTTTTGCTTTGTCAATCAGCAGCAGATAATTAATGCTTCTAGATTTTTTCATGTACCATGTACATCAACAAAAATTATGAAAATGCATTGACTCCTGATTACCGGTAATGCTGTTAGAGCAACATGACTTCGAAAATAACTTTGAAATAATTAACTAATAAACAAATATTTTCTTAATTCAATTTAAAGAGGCAAAATTAATTATTGAGATGTATGATTACAATTTCAAAAGCGGAATTTTTTTTTTTAAATGAAGCAGTTCAAAATGTAAGCCAGAGTCCAATACATTCCCAGGGCTGAAACTACGACACCAATATAAATTAAAACGTAGGCAGAATTAACGTGCGGAATCTCAAAATGAACGTTTTCTAAATGAGTATCTCCTTTGACATATTTGTCTTCTATTTGCCGTGATCCTTCTTGATATAGGTGGTCATGGCTCTCCACCATTCCATGTTTTTTTGTAGCTTGTGATAAATGTTGCCTTTTTGTTATCTCTCCTAACCCTAACCCCGCCATCCATTTACTCAAGCTCGCGCTGATATATGCGTTTCTTCCCTCTTGCTTTCTATCTGTCCTGTGCGTATCAATTTTTCCAAGCGCTCTTTCCTCATTACGCGCTCTAAATCCTTCAACTGCCTCTTTGGGATCTTAATTATAAGTGATCTTCTTGTTTCCGTTTTATCTAAATCATCGTCACTGCTCAAGTGTTTAGTCCAGGTCCATTATAAGTAAACTTCTATAGAACTTCATAACTTTTGCTTTAAGTCTATTCTTCAACTGTGAGAAGATTGATCCGCATTCACTGCTCTATAGCAGGACCGATATTACATAACAGTTCAGTTTGCTTATCGTTGTTTCTAAGGATTTTTTGCTTAGATTTGGAAATCATTTTTCCATGAACCAATTCCAGTGTAGTACTTTTCGTCGTCTATTAAAACCCATGCCTTATATTTAAATTTTTTTACGGGTAAATTATATTTTAAGTTAAGTGACTGGATGTTTTACGAATTAGATTTGTATATAAAATACTGATAACTGACACGCATTCCAAAAGGTAGAGTGTTGAGTGTTTCACACGAAATTAAGTTTACTATGTATTTGCATTTGATATAAGTTCGTAGCTTTTTTAATTTAATTTGAACATGTGATTTCGTTTCAAAACAGACTTAAGGTTACGACATATATTATTTCCTGAAAATTGGCATTTATATATGATTCGAGTGTTGATTACGAATTTTATATATTTTATTTCGTAAGTGAAAATAGAAGAAATATATATTCTTCGATATTTCAGTACTTTTTTTTTTTTTTTTCCAGAACAGGAAAGCAAAATATTGCAGACAATTAAAAAGAATGTCATAGTTGAAAGTAAAATTGTTAAATTATTTTCTACGTTCAAAATTGGAAATTTTAATTTGGTAAACAGAAAATGTTCAGGCAGGGCTATAGCTATTGATGATGGTCAAATTGAAATGCTGTTTATTTTTGTTTTTTTTAAGATCTAGGTCACACGGGACGGGACATCGCAGAGATACTCCAAATATCCCATATGAACGTTGTAAGGCATTTTAAAATTTGTCCATACGAGAATCGTTACGATTACACAAAAAGAATAATGAAGTTCATCTTCCTCTGCGATTTTCATCTCAATTGTAACAGAACAAACTATTTTGCAAAGCGCAATGGAAAATTCACTTTTTAAAAAATGTATCGGGAATAAGTTCACGCACAAAACTAAATGATTCATATCTATCCAGTCAAAAATCATACGTTGAATTCAGAACGTACTGCTGTCAGTTATATCGATGAATAGCAACAATCAATGAAATGTTTCCAGAACTGGGCGAACGGCAGTTATTTGTATTCAAGTATACCAAGATAACGGCAGACCGCAGAATTCCATTTTGCAGACCCGACAGAAAATGGTACAGCTTGGCAGACGTGTTACTGCACTCGCTTTACTCACCTAAATTTGTATCTTGTTATTACAACTTATTTCGTTCCCTACTAAATACCCTTAATAGGATGGGCATCTATTCTTGGGATGTCTGTAAATACAATTCACAAAAGCTAGCCGCCTCGAAAATTTTGAAATTCTTACAGGATTGATTTCTGAAAATATATCCAAAGGGGATCAGATGTAGTGGGGGAAATGACACATATATTGAATAACATTAAAATAGAATATTAAAATAATGCCTTTGAAATTAACTTAAAAATAATATTAGGTTGGTGCAAAAATAATGACGTAATAATGTCGTTTTTGACGTTAATACGTCAAAAAACGACATTATTACGTCATTATTTTTGCACCAACCTAATAGCAAAAAAATAATTGATCCGTTCCAATATTAATAATTTACATTCAGCATCAATTCCTAATTTGAAATCAGACAAATTATCCGTTTTTTTAAAAATTATCCTTCAATTTATTGTCAATCGTTTTACATTAAGATCAGTAGATACGTTTAAATATTACTAAAATGAATTAATTCGTTGTCGAAATTTTCTTGTAAGTTACTATCATATCGAAAAAAGATCAGTTTGAAAATTTAATAGATAATATTTTTCAATATTTCAAATCATCGCCACAGTGATAAATCTTATTTTTTCTGCCTGCCAATAAGTTATTGTAAACTGTCTGTACATAAGATATTGTAAATATTTACAAAGATTTTTGTTGTCTTTTTCACCAAATTGTTGAGTTTCTTTGCTTTAGTAAGACAAAAATATCTTTCATTAGAATTTTGATATACAAATTTGGAATCTATTCTGAATAAAGCAGTTTAATTTATTTTATATTATTTCGTTCCGATTATAAAGTGGAGTACGTATAAAAAACACATGTTTATGTGAACGCAATCTTACAATACAAGAAATGTGTATTATTTAAATTGATTTGATTTTATATATTTCCGTTTGTATTCATTCAATACAACATTAGAAATGTCCCACATGATTTTTCTGCCATTGTTGGTAAACAATTACAACCATTCAGACTGTTGGACAATTCGAATAGAAAAGTTTGCATGCAAATTTTCTGTTGATTTATAAGTAATTGATTTTTTTTCTTCAGTGTTTCAAAGACATACTATTCATTTCATTAATAGAGTGTTTTCCATTGCTTTTAATTTTGAAAAGAAATATTTATTTGAAATATATCTGCGATTTACAAATGTGAAAAAATTTCAATGTTAATGCGAAAACAGATTTAGTATCAATTATTTTGAAAGAGTAAAATTTTAACTGGTAACTTATATTGTGTCTGCTGTAATATTTAAAAAAAATATAATGCATATTTATATCTTTCAATTTATTTCTTGGTCATTTTTATGATTTAAATTAAATTTGTAGGTGACTTTTCCGCTTTTTAAAAACATTTTTAAGTATGTAAACTTTTATAGGGTTTATGGAAAATATCGAATTTTTCAGATAAAATGCATAATTCTAACTAATTCCGAATTCAAGTCTTATTTGAACTCCGACCCCCACCCCAGGAAAAATACAATCATTTTAATCACAAATTTGACCTGAATCAGATAATGTGTTATTTTACGAAGTCAATCGGAATCAATCTAGCCATTTTATCATACGAAGATCAGATAAATATTGTGCCATATTCTTTTTTTAATTACAGGAGATTTACTGTTAGAAACACATATAGCCCTTTCAAAACGAACACAAAAGATCCTCATGAGACATAACAGATGAAGAGTATACGGTCGAGAATTACGTAGCTTGAGAGAAGAAATCCCCGCCACCCCCGCGCTATGATCGTTGATGCAGACTGTCTGCATTTTGGGAACATAATTTTGCACAGATATTTATGTAGCAGAATCACTGAACTAAGCTGCATGAATTTATGTTATTTACCTAAGGCATTCGCGAATTTTAGCAATAGCGATCATTCTATTATTTACATTAAGAACATTGACCTCTTTGGCTTTATTCTACTACAGCAGCTAGCTCACAATGTGTAGCCTATTATTAATATCAGGTTTTCCATTCTACTTCTGCTCATCGATATACTTCTCAGGTTTGCTTCACGTATATATTTTCACTAAACTCCCGTAAATTTTTCATATGTATTTCCGGCCACTATATATATATATATATATATATATATATATATATATATATATATATATATATATATATATATATATATATAATAACAGTAAGTTGTTTTATACTTGGTTCTAGAAGGGAAGCCATTTTACATAGGTTTAAGTGAATTAAAGCAGAAGATACATTTTATAATATTTGTTATTACTGCCAAAGGTCATTCTGAGATTTTACTTTTCCGTGTATCAATTTTAATCTTAAAAATAACTCACAAATCTATTTTATTCAATTATAGATTCACTATTATTTGCCACAACTTGTTACCACTTATTAAGCGGGGCGAAGTAATATATATTACTAAAACCCATGAATTCTCATGAGAATAATCATCCAAGAACTCTGGTTGTCATTAGAGAATTTTCCTATCAAAGCATTTTGCTGCAATTGAAAGAAAAATTAATGAACATTTGGTTTAAGGTCAGGTGAAAATTATTAGTGAGTTATAAATTGTTTCCTGGTGTCTACTTGCTGCATACGAACTTCCATTGTAATGTAGAACAACATTTTCCCTTTAATCAATTGTACGCTGTAAGTGAGATGCCAAAACTACATTGTTTTACCTTACTAAAAATCTGTTCTTAACTAACTCTCCTAAAACGGGAATTAATTATGACTTATCCTGATACATTTTCAATGTCCTCTCAATATAGTATTAGCGACTATTTATTTGAAAATATTACAGTGAATAAATTTAATGTCATTTTTTTAGGTTGGTGCAAAAATAGTGTCGTTTTCTCACATATGTTACTATCTGAGAAAACGACATTATTTTTGCACCAACCTAATATCATTCATTTTACTGATGTCATTTGAATACGTGACTATTGACTCTTTCTCCATCGCCCAACACCACTTTTACAATATATAATCCTGTATATGTAGCCTTGTTTGAATGACGAAACCGCTGATATTCTAGCAAATGAAGAGAGTATGTTAAACGTGCATATATTAGAATAAAGTAATCATTGTATCATTCTTTATTAGATATGGTTAAGAATATAGAATCAGCAACAAACTGATTTTCTACAGAGAAAATCATCAATTCAGTTCTTTCTCCATTTTGGCCAGAAACTAAAAAAGAGAAAAAACAAAACAAACGTCACAACAACGCGTTAGGCAAAAACGTATACACATATATACATATTTACATTAGTATGCCTGACTGTCTGTCTTTCTGTCTGTCGCTCTCAGTCACTCTCTGATCCACTAAATCCCCCAGTCTCTCTCTCACACAAGGAAGATACATTAATTGCCCTTTTCTTTTATATATTTTTTATTTCCTGATCACCGAGCTTTTTAACTCATCAGAACGAAAAAATTCTCCCCAAAATATTTTACAGAAGTTTTTCGTTCTGATGAGATGAACATCTCGGTGTTAAAGAAAATAAAAATTATAAACGAAATGGATGAATAAAGTCCCCGTCTTCTTATTATCATTATATTGCTCTGTAGTCTACATTGAGCTCTCCCTGGATTTATATCCTCCTCGGAATTATCACTTCCAGTCACAAACTGGTAAAACCTATAATTGTCCTAATCGCGTAAAAGCAAAATTGATTAATTGTCAGATTAATCTCTGAACCATTGTATCTTAGAAATGATTAAATATGGAATTTTTCGAGAATTCTATAACCCTATTGGATTCTACGTTGAAAAATAAGAATATATAATTACTCTTCAAGCTTACACGAAGGATCGTGATGAAATCGATCTTAAATGAAAATGACATGTGCATCACTAATTAAACAAAGCGTATGATCTGACGGTCACCAAGGTTTTAAATAATGTTCATATATATATATATATATATATATATATATATATATATATATATATATATATATATATATATATATATATATTGAACAATATAATTATTAGAAATTTAAATAATTCAAACACACTGGGTTGTACATTAATATTCTTTCGTTATTTTTATTATTTTATTTAGATTCCTCGACTAGTTTCGGCCAACATGGCCATCATCAGGAGAAAAAAAATTCTGCTTGCTGGTAGCAGTCAACTACAGAAATGAATGTTTTCATAGAGATAATGAACTTTTCATTTGCTCTTTATTTTATCTTATTTATGTATGTATGTATGTATTATTCCAGTATCATTTTAAAACTTATTCAAAATGATTTAGCCCTGTCTAATTTTCTAACTTTCTATCGTAGACTAACTATTCTTCTCACACGTTTCACGAACAATGTCATCTTCAAATCTTTTTTCACTGCTTTTTGGACTGTCATAGGTGAAACTACTCTCTCAAGTGCAAAACTTCCTATAGATTGATTTGAATCTTTTCTAATTGATCTGTTTAGCTGTAATTTGAAATGATGAAACCCTTCTTGTTGTTACAACCTGATCACGTTTTCTTCTCTGCAGTTTCAACTTTTTAAAACTCATTCACCGTTTTCCTGATGGTTCTTGAATGATCACTAAAGGTGGAAGCCAGAGTAAGATTTTTGGCACTCTTACAGACGGGCTGAATATTTTCCTGACACCATTGCTCAATTAGGGCTCACACAAAACAATTGTAAACTGTTCGCTTCCTAGCTGAATAACCCCCACGGTTTTTCAGTGAATCTTAGTGATTTTTAGATATTAAACATTTTCTGAAAAAGAGAGTTATGCTTTTACTAGACTTATACAATTTTGCTCTTACACCTGGTTTGTACTTTTAAATATCATTTGGAATATATATATATATATATATATTTGTGTCTGTGTGTGTTTCGCATTTCACTAATTCTTTACACATGGTGTAACACCACAGCATTTTTTTGGGGGGAAATGTCTATATAATAGCGATTGACTCGGGATGTTTCACTTGTGGAAAACTGGCTAAAATCTAGGAAATAATTAATTTGAGATTGTAACCCTTCATGACGGAAAAGCATTCAAGTTCTCTTTGTTGAGTATAACACGTTATCAACTTGATTTTCTTTCAATAGTGTTCTACAAACCACTTTTATCTCAGTGAACTGTTAAAGCACTATTCAGAAGAATAAGCAACTGACGTGTTCTGATGGTCTAAATTTCTTCAGGTGCACATATAATCTGGGGTAATATTTGCATATACATTTCTTAATGATAAGAATGATTGCCTGGGCTGATCATTAATATATAGCGGAACGTGGTCAGCACCGGGAGGCGAGCTCTGAAAAATGCCTGAATTGCTCTCATGGATTTCAGAACATAGGCCATTGACGACGAGCTTAATGGACCAACCCTATAGGATGGAATAGATAATTACGAAGGTATTCCTTGGGTCGCCATATCTGGAGGGCTTCTGTAGCAAGACCTCATGCCATATATTGTCAAAGGTCTTATAATATATAGAACAATAGCAATTTATTTATCATGCTTAATTGATTCAGTGGGTAATGAGAGGTCTTTAGCAGTTGCCCTTGACGAGCGAAAACCACAATGATTTCGTTCTTCTTTTGCGTATTGAATTTTGTTTTTCTTTCTGTTGAGGTGACCAATGATCGTCTTTTTGATAATTGAAAAAAAGATTTAGCTGATGAACTTTGGATAAACACTTACCTGCCTTTTTGAAAACAGCGCCTATAACCGGAGATTTGCATCGAATAGATACACATTTCTCCAACAGGAAGTGCTGAAACCGTTTCATTTAGAGTCAACATTCTCAAGAACGATCCCTGGACTTTATCAGGAGCCGTAGTCTTTGTAGTATTTGGGAACATCCCTACAATAGATAGGGAAACTAATATTTTACTGCTCTGCGGGAGGAGGGAAAACTGGTACGGAATGGTCCTTGTTGTCGATTGTGAAGTTAAAAGCAACGTTATAATATTATCACCAGCGTGTCTTTACTAAATTTACCATTAGTAATATGCATACACATAGACTAACCTATTAAATTAATAATATTCAATCACACATCCATTTTTTATTCAAGCGTCGATGCAATAGCTGTTTAACTATTTACGATTCTTTAACAACTATGGGTATCTTTCTTCTCCTTGATGTATTGGAGGTGACATGTTTCATTTTTTTTTTTTTTTACATAAAAATGCCTTAGTAATATTAGTCTCCGAGGCATATTGTTACTTTTTCAGCAGTTATTTGTTGGAGCTGTGTACATCAAATTAAGATAAATCGAACTCTTAGTAATTAATAAAGACACTTAAAAGTGCATCAAGTCAAAACTATGCAAATATATTTTGCTATTCAATCAGAATCTGCATTTCAAATCTGGTAAATTTGTTTTCAAATATCTTGGAGATTTCTTCCAACATGAATAATTCTCAAGTGAAATAAACATAGTCGTTTGGATTATTTGTTCTCGATTATGAATGGTTATTTTGATATTTTATTGATTCTTTGGAATTGATAACTAAAAGCATAATTGGAGATTTAAATACGTGAATATCAAATGTGAAAGTGAATAAAAGTAAAATTATTATGATTTTCCTATGAACCGAATCAATCTGTTGACGTCTGAATTTGACAGAACGCTTCATGAAAGGGATTTGACCTAGATCTCACTTGTATTAAAGTAAAATTTTAATAGAATTGATAGAACATTTTCCCTCTGACATGATCCACTCTTTCTATAAGAATTGCAAAAATGTAAAAAAAAAAAAAATCAAAACGATCAGATTAACACTTGCCACTCTGAAGCGGTAATTTAACATGTAAAATGTTTTCTTCGGGATAGACGTGTACGGTCGTTCGACTGTATTCTGGCAACGTATTCAAGATTAAATAGGATTGAAAAATGATTGGCGTTTAAAGTTCAGTCACAAGTCATATGCGTGTTTTTTTCTTTCTTTTTTTTCTTTTCTTACTTTTTCTTTTCTTTCTTCTTTTACTTTTACTATTATGCATTTTCTCAAGAAACCGTGCATTCGCTCCAAACTTCACAAGAAAAAGAAAAATATTAGGTTGGTGCAAAAAAATAATGACGTAATAATGTCGTTTTTGACGTTAAAAAATACGTCAAAAAACGACATTACTACGTCATTATTTTTGCACCAACCTAATAATAACATGACTATAACAAAAAGACCTAGCAAATGTAATGAGAAAATATTTGAAATATAATAACACTACAAATATGGTATAAAAATATTTCAGTACGGAGACGATTTGTGTCCCTACGAGTATAGTTTTACTTTATTATCAGTAAATTACCATGCCGTCATTAGAAAGATTGTAGATTGCTTTTTATTAGCGATAAAGTTCTGCATTCTGAATAGTCTTTCTCCAAGACAGGCTACCAGGCTAGAGTATTCATTCTAACCTCTTATTTCATCTATAGTTGGAGAAGAAGCAATATATTTGCCGAGTGAACATTCTTAATGTCTAATCAATCCAAATTCAAAGAGCCACTGAAGGCAGAGTGTTACTCAATTGTATTTATGTATGAGCGTAATAAGAGGAGGTAAGACGTCCAGTTAATGATGTTATGTAGGGAAGTTAATTTAAAATCTAAACTAATCGGTTATGGCTCTATTGATCAGAAATATATTCACACTGGACACTGTTACCGAAAGTAAATGGACTTTGGAAGTAACTGTTTGAGTGGGACGTCATTTGTCCTCATGAAACACGAAGGGAATCAGGATGATTCGTCCAAGGGTGCCTGTTATGGAGGATTTCAGATGATAGGATTAATAAATGTCGATCGTTAGAAAATTTGTCAGAGAAATTTTAGTACAATAAAGAGAGTCTTGCGACTTTTCGTCCGTCTGAAAATCTATCAAGAGAGGCTAGTGAAGATTGGTCTGATCCAAGAATACTCCATTTTTGTTCCGATTTATCTCATGTATAAAAAGAACATATCATGTGGAATTATTATTATTATTATTATTATTATTATTATTATTATTATTATTAATAATAATAATAATAATAATAATAATAATAATAATAATAATATTTCCTTTGATTTCTGATGTTTACTCATTTCTTTCCAGGTCCCGCTGGGGACCTAAGGTTAGAAATGGCATCATGACATTTTCCACTGGAAAAAAAAAACAAAACAAAACACACAGAATTTTTCCACAGACAAAGCCATTTGTAATGTGTGGGCTGTACTCGTGAGAATAGTTTTGTATTCCTTTAAGGCATGGCCTTCCAGGAATCCCTTCAATTAGTCTACTGGTATCTTTTCCAACCAATCCGAGGGCTCCAACTACAACGGGGATTGCTGATGTTACCATGTGACACATATAATCATTTATATTATCATTATTAATATTATTAATAATATTATTATTAATAATGTTAATATTAATAATATTAATAATGTTGTTATTGTTATTGTTGTTATTATTGTTATTATTATTGTTATTATTATTATTGTTATTATTATTATTTTTGTTATTATTATTGTTATTGTTATTGTTATTGTTATTATTATTGCTATTATTATTATTGTTATTGTTATTGTTATTGCTATTATTATTGTTGTTATTATTGTTATTATTATTATTGTTATTATTGTTATTATTATGTTATTATTATTGTTATTATTTTTTATTATTGCTGTTATTATTATTATTCCCTTTCTGGTGTATACTCATTTCTTTCCGGGTCCCATCAAGAGACATAAGGATCGAAATGGCATACTTTTTAAAACAAAAATAATAAGAATATAAAATTTCAGACATTTTGCTCGATAAAGCCGTTCATAAGGTGCGTGATGTAGTTTGGGGTACAATTTTTTGTATTCTTTTAATCCTTGGCTAACAAGGAACGCTTCAATGAGTCTATCGGGCTATTTTCCAATGACTACGAGGGCTCCAACGACTATTGCAATTGATGATTTTCTCATATGCCACGTTTTTGAGATTTCAATTTCCAGATCCTTGCATTTTGATTGATTTTTGAGATCTTCAAATATACGTTACACCCATGTCAATAAGATGACCCATTTTGTTTTTGTGGCATCTTATCACGATGAATGGTCGATTCATTTTCAATGTTCTCTCTTTGTGTTTTGTAAACTCCTATTAAATTGTTACAGGTCATATATCTATTATTATTATTATTATTATTATTATTATTATTATTATTATTATTGTAATTTGAGTTCTGCAGTATAAACATTTCCGGTTCCGACTACAGTGCTTACACGAGAAATAGCATTATAATATTTTGCACCTGAACATTTCTGTAAAGAAGTAAAAATAAAATTAAATCAATCTAAAAACCTATATATGTTATATACCCAATGTCCTTCGTCGATCGTGTGCTGCACTTGAGCGACAAATCTTTGTATTCTTTAAGGCATGTGCTGCCACGGTTCCGTTCAATGGACCTATAATAAACTTCTCCAATCAAGCCTAGAGCCCTAGCTTCAACTGAAGTTATTCATACCTTCATGCGCCACATATTTTTTGATTGCCACTCAGATATGCGCGTATCTTGATCTTTTTTAAGATCGTCTAAGCTGCATTAGTGCCTGGAGTAACTAGCCTGACAATGAAGAAGAGGAATTCGTTTTTGTGGTTTTTGATCACAATGTTTGGCATGATTGGATTTGATTGTTTCTGTCTCTGTGTATTATAAAGATCCATAAAATTGTTACAGGTTTTTATGTTTGTGTAGTGTCCATTTCAATTTCTTCCAGTTTCATTCCCATAAAAGTTGCAGATTTTGCAGTGCAGGTATTGGGCCGCTATTTCAAGCCAAGTTTTATATTCGGTGGATGATAATATCAAGAAACCTGATACAGTATGATCAGTTGTCTCAAGAAATTCATTTCAGAAACAACTTCTTCTCATTATTATTATTATTATTATTATTATTATTATTATTATTATTATTATTATATTTTGTATTTTCTTTGATTTCTGCTACATATACATTCCCATCCGAGTATCAACAGGAGAACTAAGGCCAGAAATAGTTTCATGATATTTTCCATTGAGAAAAAAATAAGATTACTCACATTTTACATAGATAACGTTCATCGTAATGTATAAGCTGCCCTTGTGAGCACATTTTCTATTCTTTTAAGGCATGAAATACAGGAACCCTGCCAACTTTCTTATCAGGCCTTGTCCAATCAATCCGATGGCTATAACTACAACAGAAATTATTGTTGACTTCATATGACCCATTTTTGAGATGCTTGTATTTTGATAGTTCTTCGATGAGCGTTAAAAATACATTAAAATCTACATGGACTGTCATATCAATAAGAAAGCATATTTTGTCCTTGATGGTTTTGTTCTCAATTTCTGGTCGATTCGTATTGAATGTTCTATCTGTGTGTATTATACATTCCCATCAAATATCCTGTCTCTGTAACCAGGTGAGGATGCTGTTCATATCAGTTTCTTGCAGTTTCCTTTCCGTAAATTTTGCATATTTTCCAGTGCAGATATTGACCTATTCTATCATACCGAGATTGATATTCACTGGGTGCTAATAGTGCGTAAACTGATACAAGATGGTCAATTGTTTTTGGATATTTATCACAGAATCTGCATTTCCAGTTAACACAATCTTTCAGTATGTGTGATTGGTAGTTTCTAGCTAGCAAGCATTTGTCCTGTGTAGCAAGAATATAACCTTCGGTTTCAGCATTTAACCCTTCACTATGTAACCACTTATGAGTACGGAGGTTGTCTACATCAGTTTGCTTATTACGGGCAGAGTAGTGACCATGAAGAAGCTTATTTTACCATTGTTTATCCATTTAGTACATTGCAGTTGCTTTTGCATTCTTTTATAATTTTTTCCATTGCTGTAGATGTATTATGATCTTTCATTATTATTTGTTTTCTGGTATATACTTATTTCTTTCCTGGAACTGACCAGAGATTTAAGATCAAAAGTGGCATCATGACAGTTTCCACTAAGATTTTTTTTTTAAATCGCACATATTTTACATAGATAAAGCCCCTCGTAAGGAATTGTCGATGCCTCATGCGCCACAAGATCCTTGTATTTTGATAGATTTTAACGATCTTCAAAGATATATTGCAGTCTGCAGGGTCAGCCATGTCAATAAGGAGGCACATTTTTTCTTTGCGGTATCAAATCCCGATGTCAGGGTGATTATCTTTCGTTGTTCTATCTGTGTGTATTGTAAAGTCCCATAAATTGTTACAGTTCCTATCTTCGCAATCTGTCTGGGTGGTGTTCATACCAATTTCTGGCTGTTTCTTTACCGTAAATGTTTCAGGTTTTCCACTACAGATATTGGTCTACTATGTCTGGCCGTGTTTTATATTCACTTGGTGCCAATAACGCGCAACCTAAAACAAGATGGTCAATTGTTTCTGGTTATTTATCACACAATCTGTATTTTGGACTAACCCAATAATTATTATTATTATCATTTGTATTTTCTTAGATTTCTGGCGTTTACACATTTCTTTCCGGGTCCCGCATAAGGTTAGAAATTGCATCATGACACTTTCCACTGACAAAAGAAAAAAACATTACATAGATAAAGCCCTTCGTAAAGTGCGGGCTGTACTTGTCAGAAAATTTTTTGTATCTCTTTGAGGCATGGACTTCCAGGAATCCTTTCAATTAGTCTACTGGAATCTTTTCCAACCAATCCTTGAGCTCCAACTACAACAGGGATTGTTGACGTTCCCATATACCACATTTTTGAGATTTCTATTTCAAAGTCCTTCTATTTTGACAGATTTTTGAATATCTTCAAAATTACATTGCAGTCCGCAGGGAGTGCCATATTAGTTATGAGGCACTTTTTTGTTTGTGGTCTTTAATAATAATGTCTGGGTGGTTGGCTTTGATTGTTCTGTCAGTGTGTATTGTGTAGTCCCATAGAATTGTAACAGGTCCTATCTCCGTAACCGGGTCTGGACGGTGTTCATACCAGTTTCTTTCATTTTCTTTCGCGCAGAAATTGCAAATTTTTCAGTACAGATATTGGCCCACTCTGTCATGTCGGGTTTTATATTCAATGGGTGCCAATATCTTGCAACCTGATACAAGATGATCAATCGTTTCTGGATATTTATCACAGAATCTGCATTTGGGGCTAACACAATATTTTAGTATATGTACTTGATAATTCCTAGTTAACAAGCATTGGTCCTGTCCTGCAAGGGTAAAACCTTCAGTTTCAACTTTCAAGCCTGCATTAAGTAGCCACTGATGGGTACGGGTTTTGTCTACGTCAGCTTGTTTGGTACGGGCAGAGTATTGAGCATGAAACGGTTTATCTTGCCATTGTTTCTGTATCTGGTCGGTTGCATTTGTCTTTTCTGTCTTTTTTTAAGTATTTTTCAGTTTCAACCGGTGTATTGTGCTGTACTTGCAATTCTGCGCCCATTTGAAACTCCATTTTGAATTTGTTGGCTTCTTATATTACGGAGAAAAGACGCTTACTAATTTCATGTTTCTTGACGCACACCATCATCCAGTTCTGTGTAGTTTCCAAGTAACTTTGGAGGCCAATTGTTGTAGTTTGTAGGACAATTCTAGTTGAACTAATCCTCTGCCTCCTTCGGATCTGGGCACATACAGACGATCAACATCAGCTTTGGGATGATTCATGCGGTAGCAAGTGAGAAGCTTTCTCGTTTTGGCGTCCATTTACTTAATTTCAGCTATGGTCCAGTTAAGGACATTAAAGCTGTAATGCACCACAGGGACAGCCAATGTATTTATGGCTGAGATTTTGTTTTTTGAGTTTAGCTCGGTATTTAGTACCAGACGTACACGCCTGTAGTACTCCTTTCTTATTTTTCCTTCATTTGGGTGATTTGCATGCCATATCCTTTGCTAATTCCTAGGTACTTATAAGCTTCATCATGCTCCAGTTCCCTAATCTTTGTGACAAGATATAAATCAATTAAGCGTGTTTCTGTAATTCTACCTTTCTTGAATGTTACTTTTGCACATTTCTACCTTTCTTGAATGTTACTTTTAAACATTTCTAACTTTCTTGAATGTTACTTTTAAACATTTTATTATTATTATCATTATTATTATTATTACAGTTAAGAGAAGGTCGCATTTTAAGAAAAGAAAAATTAAAAGACAAAACACAGTGTTTCACAATGTTAAAAAAAATTTCTACAAAATTATATTTAAAAATGTTTTTCGAGTATAAATATATACAAAATTTAAATATATTTATGCAAACGTTGGTTGCCTTGCAAGCGGCAAACGGCTGTTCTTAGGATTGATTAATTCCTCCTGAAATAACGAAAAATTCCAGCATGTGAAAGATCACCAACATATTAGGTTGGTGCAAAAATATTGTCGGTTTTTGACGTATTTTTAACGTCAAAAACCAACAATATTTTTGCACCAACCTAATATTAAGCACGTTTCCTTTGCATACATTCACACTGGCGGCGTTTCATTCGTTTTGACGAATTCATTATCAATAGAACCATTTCTTTATTACAAGAAAAGCAACGTTTCTATAAAGACTTATAATTTGTTGTACTTTTTTATATCATCATACTTGAAATTTAAAAATATATATATAACTTGATGGAGACAGACATTCTGTTGAAATATTTTTTAACGTTGTCAAAAACTGTATTTTTTTTTTCTTTTTATTATCTTAAATCGTGTTCTTGTCTTAAATATTAAAAATATTGCAAGAGTTATGTCAATCATTTTGTTTTTGATTTTTATTATTATCAATAATAGTATTATTAGTAACAGAATTATTGATATTATTTGTAGCAGTAGTAGCTGTAATAGTATATTTTTTTCATAAAACTTCACTTCTGTCACAGTTCGATAGGAAATTAGCATGTGAAACAGATAATCATTAAACTAAATCAATCACCGACATGTTGTCTTCAATATATTTTGTGTAGAAATTGATGAATAAAAGATAGATAAAAAACTAAAATTAGCATTTAAAAGTCATCTGCCCTGGAAATAGCTTTGTTTCATTTATAAGAGAACAAAAGCTGCATCATAATATCACTGAGTAAATAAAATGAGCTGCATATTCATTCCTTATGTTAGCACATGTAAAGGCTACCATATTTAAGTCCATCTGATTAAAGGCAGGGTTTCGCATTGCGTGAACCTCCATTGTTTTTTGTTTTTGTTTTCATTTAATCTCCAACGAAAACTTCACCTTGATCTCATTTCTTCGTAAGGCAATTGGACTTCATTTTTGACTCGATTTGTTCTAACGCATTTAAGCTTTTCCTAGTTCACCAGATCGTTCTCCAAGGCTCCATTTCGTTTACTTCGCGTTTACACACAGAAATAGAAATATCACACAAAATGTAAAGACACCGAATTGGAAGCAGCAAGAATTAGAATTGTTATGTAACATTGACATATCTGGAAAAGGACATTCGAATATAACATAACCTATTGTGGGAACAACCAACCTACAAATCGAATAATAATTCAGTAAATATACAAAAAGAGAAAGGTGCGTAAGACAGGGATGTGTCTTCTCACCAAACATATTCGATAAATAGAATGAAGTGATTCTGAGAGAATTAGAATCCTCGCAGGATTTATTCTTTTAGTGTCAATTTTAGCAACATAGTATACACAGATGACACAATGTTGAGAGCAAACACAGAAAGAAACTACAAGAACTTTTACGGAAGTTACTGAAATCAACTGGGAGGAAAGGTCTAAACGTCAATTGCATGAAGACAGGATATATGTTTGTCAACAAATGAAAAACATGAAAATGCCAAATTTGTTATACAAAAACCAAGCGAGTACAATAATTTAAATATGCGGGGAGTGTTTTAATCAAGGACGGAATATAGGACCCTGAAATACGAAAATGTATTGGGATAGTGAAAGAAGAATTGCTAAGGCTAAGTAATGTATTAAAAAACAAGAAAATCTAATTTTTTTAATAAAAAACGAATATAAAAATACAAAAATGTTATGTAATATCAGTCCAGCGATATGACAGTGAATGTTGGACAAGCTCCACACATATGAAGAGAGACTTGAATCAATAGACATGTAGTTCTACAGAAGGATACGGAGAGAACAGTGGGCTTTACATGTGACAAATGAAGTTTTAGAGAAAAGAGAAACATAAAAAACACGTATACTTAACATCATAAAGAGACAGCTTATATTTTTAGGTTAAATAACGATCAAAGTGGTTTTGGAAAATTTAACATTCGCATGGGATATTGAAATCAGGAAGGACCGTGGACACCAGCAATTGACTTACAGTATACGTTTTCGTAAACGGACGCAGAACAGAAATTAGTACAGACAGCAAAAATAAAACAATTATTAAGAGCTCTAAAGAAAAGAATTTGAGGACAACCATGATCGCCAACGCTTTGAAGGGGTATGAATCATAAAAGAATGAGAATTATAGAAGAGGCTGTTATAGAAAAGAAAACTTAACCGGATACGGTTTTTATAAATATAATCGTGTTTCTGTGAATGCGAAATATACTGAGTTCGTTTCTGTTCCTACTGGCTAAAATGTTTTGAATATTGAAAGGAAATAGACTACTGATGTTAGTAGAAAATTAAGACATGTGTGATGATTTTAGTATCACACTTGTATTTAAAACAAAAATAATGGCGAAAAATTTATTTGGATAACAAGCAAGAAAAAGTGCGGTGTTTGTGTGCATCGTGGGATAACAGCTGGAGACTTGTTTAAAATATCTCTAAAGATATAATAATCACAGCACATATCACATGCATAGGTTATCATTGAAGTAGAAAATCTTGAAGGAAAAACAGCAGAAACATTATAAGTCTCGATGGACAGCGATGGACACTTATCAAAAGAAAAGAAAGGATAGGATAGAATGAAAAACAAATTACCTGTCATACATTGATACGATGATATAGAAACAAGAGAAAAATTCAAAAAGAAAAGAAAAATATTGCCGTGGTAGGTTTTGATTCGAGAAATTTGATATGATTTATCACACATAGTCGGATATCTTAGGACATTCAAGATTAACGAATCACTGTTGAGATTCGAAGCTTGCTTTATGAAAAATTTCAAGGTTGTCTTGACCTCCAAACCAGAATGCTTAAGAAAATATCAAAAGTATGATATTTTGCCGGTCTTGAGTTCTCCTCCTATATTAATCATAGCCATTGTATTCCATCTCTAAAAATGCAACTGATATCAGTTCACTAAGTCGCGGAAAATATAAATCAAATATATGCACATACTTGAGAAAATTAACTGGAAAAATTAAAAAAAGAATACAAAATATTGATCAACCAATTTCATATCTACAGTTATATGAATGTAATTTGAGAAATCCGTGCATCTGCCGAACCATTTTACATTTATAGTAAAACAATCAGCTATTTAATTAGTCATTTTTACCACTATGTACACAATGTAATCTCGGAGAGAAATCACAAGAAATATACTGCGGTATTCGGAAATGACACTCCAAAAAAAGAAGGATGAAAGAAACATCTCATGAATATTAAAAAAACACTTAGCAACTAAAATATAGCATGATGAAATAGGCAATAAACATGTGCAGTAGTTTATGGATATATATTTCGTATACATCATTGTGTTGGGAACGTTTCTTAGTGGTTAGAATGTTCGCATTCTGATCATAAGACCAGGGTTCGAATCTCAACATGGTCGATTAGTTATCGGACTGAAGGGATCATCCCAGGGTGTGGCACATTTGGAAAGTGCCTGTAAATCATACCACGATTTGTCAAACCATCGTGGCCGATGGCTTCAGATTGTTAATCACGCTTGTTTAAATTGGGGTGAATAAACACAAATGTGTCTGGCACACGGATTGGCTAGTCGGGTAGACGATTATCCTCGAATACGAGTGGCCATCTATAATATAATATCTTACTATAGTATACATCATTGTGTTTGTAAAAATGTTAGTATGGGGTAGAGAAGGAATGTCCTGAATACGCATTTTGTTACTAATATATCTTATTATAATCAGTTGACAGACAAAAATCATGCAAAAAAAAAAATTAAAAAAAATGAAGGATGAGTCGGTATCTTTTGATTGGCCTAATTGATGCATCAGATTGAAACGTAAAGGTGAGATTTTATGTTAAAAATAATTTTAATAATTAACAACTATTTTGTGAGAACTTCTTTCTCGGAGGAATGTGTGCCATCAAACTGTTAGAATAGGTTAAGTTCACTAACAAGTAGTCGGCAAAATTTCACTCCATGGAACAATAGATTTACGAATATAATTCACATGCCTTGTGTTATTTAATACGTAAAATACAACATTATTAAAATACAACATTATTACGGTCACAAGTCGGTTGATTTTACTTTTAGTAAGAAAGAGTGATAGTTCTTTAGTGCATTGACTTTGTATTAATAACGCAGGGACAAAATCGATACGGTTCACATCAGAATAAGGAGGCCTGCCCACCAAACGTTAGTTCGAGCCGCATAATCGCATATGATAGCATGCCTATGTCACACATAAGCAAGGGGAATGGGAAAACGATAATTATAGTGTATGTAATGGCAAAATCTACTCTAGCGTTATAACCTTTGACCCGAATATTTTAAACTTGTTGGGAGTTAGTTTAACAGCTTGGGCGTGAAACATGACAATGATGAATTGTATTTGGCTAAATAGTGATATAAGACTTAAAAACGAGAGAAAACAGGTCGAAGATTTGGGGTAATAGACAAGATGAGAGCTCTGATGCATGCTCGTACCATAATCTCTCAAGTTGCATTGTATACCCAGTGGTAAGAGCGGCGATACATGTTTCATAGGTAGGAAGGTTAATAGCTTGCCGACCTGATGACATTTTTTTTTCGTTTACCCCCTCTCTTTCCCTCTATCTCTTGAATTATCCAAGGAATAATATGTAATACTCTTTACTTAAAATAAAGCGTTACAGAAGAAAACTGATGTCACTCTGTCTTTATTTTAGTTAATGCCGCGTTGGGGACACGCTTTAGGAATTACCTATGAACCACCACAGTCCATAAACGACATGGAACTATTTATATGATGGAGAAAAACGAACGTAACATACGGGACAAAAATCAAGGTTCTTGCATCAAAATTACTACATGGCTGTATCATATGTTAAAAAAGAAAGTGAAAGAGGATTATCTCATAATGGACTAATTGAAACTGGAGACGCATGCAGAACTGTACCAAGAGATGAGTGAAATACAAGATGGAAAGACAAATAGGAAAAAAAAAAACGGAAATGATAAATTAACAGCAAGAGGGAAGATATCGGGGAAGAAAAGTTGGGGAAATGCTTATGGCGAAACACCTACATAGAGAAAGAAACGATATCACCATCGCAGCATAGACTGAATATATCAAGTGAGAAACCACGGAAAAATTGTATGTTCCTACTCTTTGGAAAATAAACGAGGCTGGAAACAACATAATCAGTAAATGCAGCAAATATAATACAAAATAGGTAAGGCAGAAGAGGAACACTTACACACGGAGAAAAAAAAATTGGAAATACTCTGTATTTTATATCCAAATGGGCCAGCCTCATCTAAGAAATCCGGATTCGAATGTAGCAAATAAAGAATATCCAAAGAAAACTCATGGTTTTCACATTCAAATTCTGAGAGATAACCGTGTATATTTTCATGGTAAGGAGCGACAAGTGCAACAGGCAGTACCTGACACTTATGCAGCGATTGTTAGAAAAAAAAAAAACTCTAATAGGTATCATAATCTTGGAATCAATACCTCACCCGGTATGGAGAGATGACTCAGTGTATCATCATCCAATTGCGATGCACATCAAACAGAACATCATTATCGGTGCATGTGATATCAGAACACTAACTCTATAAGGTTAGTTAGAAAATACAAAGCGAGGAATGAACAGGTAAAATGTTAATATTTTAGGCGCATGAGAAACAAATTAGGCAAACAACTGAGATTTCTTCAGTGACATGCGCAGTAACATATATGCAGGCGGAAAGAAAAAGAGAAGGGGATCAAAATAGACATTAGAACAATTACCTTAATTAAAGTGTCCTGGGATACTGTCAGCTATATGAAAACAAATGTGTTTCGTTAAAATAAAAGTAAACCCTTTCAGAATATGTCATAGATTACACAATAATAAATTAAAAAATAAACTGTAAGCTAGACAAAGCCAAGTCGTAATGAAATTCGCAAGAAATTAGAACTGTAATGACAAACATCACTCCCAAAATAAGCAAAGTGTGATATGGTGAAATAATTGTCATATTCGAATTAGGAACGCGTAATAAACACGGATGAACATGGATATAATGGTCATGGCGAATGGTCAGGTATTAGCCAAAAACTGATTTCAAGAAAATCCGCCCATGATGTATATGTATATGGAGAAACCGAAGATGATAAACAAAAAAAACAAAAAAAAACAAGAAAAATAAAAAATAAAACGTCTATATAGCTATCAATAAAAGATTCAGATATTCCTGCTTACATTGGAAAACATATCCAAGTTCCGAGTGCTGGAGCGAACACCTCCCTGTAATAAGTAAATTTAAAGTGAAAGAAATGAAACTGAAGATAACCCAGGCAGCACCCAAATAGCAATTGTTGAATGACCCCAAAGGGGAGAAGAAATAAAAGGACAGTGTTAAAATCTGACAAGATTGACAAAAAGTGACTGGATACTAGAAGTGTGGACATATTTAGAGAATTTTTAACATCAGTAATCGAGATGAGAAAATAGATAAAGTACAAAGAAAATAGATGGCAGATAAAATTCTCGGCATGATGAAGAGGTTACAAAAAACGAAGCCAAAGAAAGACACATGATATAGGACATGTCATGAATAAATGAGGAAAAAATGGAGAAGGCTAAAGTGGGTTAGCTCAATGTAAAATGGGCAGATATAAAAATAATGCGTGTTACATATTGCAAAAGAAAAATTAAGAGAAATAAAAGATCAAAGACATGCTTATAAACAGGATGTATAAAACTCGGTACACTAATATTAGAGAAAAAAAAATATAATTCAGGGTTGGAATGAATACATCGGAGAACACTTCCACTAGAAAATAAAACAATCGGAAATGAACAGAAATATCGAAGGACTCGATCTATTAAAGTCTGAATAAGAAACAGCACTGGCCAAATTGAACAGAAAAAACAACAACAGGAGGAACAGACAGAAGTGTATTAAAGGTTCTGGCAGTCTTAGATGATTTCGAGACTGACAAAATTATATACATAATAAATATATATGAGGATATTTTCAGGAAAATGGATAAAAAAAATGACATTTATATGAAGGATTAGAAAGAGACACTTGCACATTCTAATGAATATATTTAATTAAGCGGGTTTTAAAAAAAATTTATTCACAGTAAATATAGAAGTTACGAGGGACAACGGAGAACGTTTTATAACCTAACTAAAGGGGATTCTGTATGTATCTGTCCGAATAGCGGCAGATAGCATATTCATAAAATTTGCAAAAAGCTGCAAACGGCAGGAAATTGTGGAGAAGCTTGGTTGCTCAAGACCAGAAGTCACAATTTTCGTACCAATGCTAAATAAATATTCATCATTGATAAACGAAATATTGATAAACAGCAAATGTCTCCATTGTGTAGAAACAAGGCTTTATGAAAACAACTAAATAAATGATTGTACCCAACAAGAATAAATGGTAGATAAACAGTCATAACATGTAAATGAAAGATAAAACTGAAATAGTATGTCGCATTTACAGGCATCAAATATTTTCAGAGAGAATTCAAATACTGCAAAATATGCCAAGTGATCGATATCAAAATATTGAATAATTACATGCCAACGGTATTATTTAATAGAATTCATTTTTTAAATCAGTTCTTTGTTATCAACACATACATGCACACATACACCCGCACACACACACACACACACACACACACACACACACACACATATATATATATATATATATATATATATATATATATATATATATATATATATATATATAAGATAAAGAACAGATGATCAAGACAAACCCATAAATCTATTTGTGAGTCTGAATTTGTTTCTCACCACCGCATTATCTTTTGAAAACGTGGTAACACTTTACTTTTGAAATTTTCTTAAATATCATTTAATAACCAGTTACTTACCATAGACTGAAAAGTCAAAAAATGCCGAAGCAGAAAGCTGTTGTCTATCGATTTCAACATGTTTTCTCCTAATCTCATATATATATATATATATATATATATATATATATATATATATATTCGACAAAATGATTCATCTTCTTTACAAAAATGGAAATAAACATGCAATGCCTCAAATTATCAGGGAAAATTCATGTACATTTTTTTACATATGATGCAATAATAAATTTGAAAGAATGTGCATCGATGCTGAAGACAAAATATTTATTTTAATTCACAAATCAGTAATGCGAAAAAAAAACAATCAACATTTAACAAAGGATAAAATTATTGGCTCAATAATAAATTGTGTAAAATTTATTCATTATTATTGACTTAAATGGTTTTTGAAAGTTCCTTAAAACATCACTACACACACTCCTAAGTATTTTGTTCCATTCTGCCATGGCAATGCTCATAGTTTCTCCAAATTCAAAGAACTTTTTTCTTCAATGAAGATTAGGTGAGTTTATGCCAATAACTGAGTTTATGCCAATACCCTAATTTTCTTCTTATCTAAACATTTTTTTAGTAATTCCAGTCATATGTTTAAGTCATTGTCATATTGGAACTTCTAGTAATGCCGCCAACATTTCTTTCGTGATTTTTGTTTTAAATTATTATGAGAATATCCAAATCCTTTTCTTTATCCATGACACCCTATACACTCACGAGTTCATCTCGTCCAGGAGCATCAAAACATCCCAAAACAGTATGATCCAACAACCGTGCTTCATGGTAGGGAGGGTATTTATTGGATTGTAATCTTCATTCACTTTCCTCCATATATAACAGACTTCATCTGACCAAGTAATTCTTGTTTGGTTTCTTTTGACTACAAAAAAAGGTTTCCAATATTTACTCATATGTTTTATATGGCTTCTATTATAGGCTAATATGCATTTTAGGTGTTTAGCTTTAAGCAAGAGAGGTTTTCCTTCAGAGGCAAATTCGAAGTCCTACACGATGGAAAAATCGAGTGACTTTCTTCGTCAAAACATTGAACTCGGATATCTTTATATCAGTGACAATATTCTTTGTCGTTAAGTGAGCATTTTTTGAGACATATCTAATAGTTTTCCGTTTCATAATCTCAGAGATTAACTGTTTTCTGCCAGTTCTTAATTTATTATTAACACAATATGTGTCATCGTCATTCTTGATAATGCTACGAATTGTGTATCTAAGAACATTAAAACACTTGGAAAGTGTTTTATAGCCATCAAACTATCTTTACGCATCAACTATCTTCACTCGGAGCTTGTCAAATTCGAATATCATCGCCATGATTGCACAACGAATGAGTTATTGCAGTGTGTACCCCTTATATATTGTCTTTTTCATTCCCTTTTACAGTTTTATAGAAGTCAATACTATTCAATTTTCAAATTATGTTTGTATTCAACTCAAATTAAGAAAGAAACATTTTACAATTGCCATAGAGCAATATTATTTAATAATTTCCATAAGTGGCGGTGTGAATATTTTGAACTGCCTCAAGTTTTTCAAAAGTCTATAAATATGAATATAATACATTCAAAATTCACAAATTATTGGAAATTAAATACGGAAACAACTATTAGGTTGGTTCAAAAAATAATGACGTAATAATGTCGTTTTTTGACGTTAAAATGCGTCAAAAAACGACATTATTACGTCATTATTTTTTGCACCAACCTAATATTTATGAGAAAGTAAGTACTTGCAAATATACGTATTTCCTTAGAATATATGCAAGAAATTCAGAGGGTGTCAATAATTCTGTTCAGAACTGTGTATGATAATATCACAATTAATTGCTAAAACAAAAATGAACGATATTGAATATGAATAAAATAAACAAATATTAATGAATCGAAAACTTAAATATAAATGTGGTTAATGCAAGAAGTGCATGATGATGTGTAGATAGGTAAATATCTATCGACTTGTACACTGAATTCTGTAGATGAGTTTACTTTTACTTGCACCGATGTGTCTATAGTCTCATAAATTGTGCCTGTGTAAGACTGGAATCTAACTCCACATCCCAGGATAAGAGATAAATAACAAAATAGAGTTAGCCCCAGCAATGAATGTAAAACTATCTTGGAGATTAAGAATTCTTCAGTCCAGATATTAAATAAGTTTTTTGAACAATCCAGGGATAAGAAATAAATGAAGATTTATGATCGTTCGCATACTGAAGGGACATAGCATCTAAAGATTCTATGTTAGATTAATCCAAACAAATAAATGCATAAAGCAAATAAAACAATTGAAATGGACATTAATCGTAATTTATATTATGATTTAAATGATCATGTTAGCGCTTTTGGATACTTGAAAGAATGTATGATTATGACAATGAAATTCTTATGAATCAATAATGAAATCTAGTCCAGAGAAAAGTGTATAAAAATGGAGAAATATACACAACCCTATGTATTAATAATTAGAATGTCATGTAATTTGCAAATTTAATTAACATCTTCATTCGTAGTAATTAATATTAATGTCAGTTAAATTAATTCACAAGAAATAAATAATGTAGATTAAAGTGGGATGAAACAAAATAGATTTCTGGCATATATATATATATATATATATATATATATATATATATATATATATATATATATATATATATACATATTATCTATGCGCAACGCAGTTTTCACGTGCTGAGTACAAACCAGTCGTTACGTAATAAATTAAAAAAATGTATCTGTTTATCGCAATGTTGGCGCAGTTATATCTTATAAACGGATTAAAAAGCCGATGATGAGAACTCTAACACAAACAGACAAATTATGTAGTAGAAGTTTGAAAGCTATTAAAAATTGAAAGCTATTTCTGGAGATCATCATTTTCTCTAACACAGTAACACTCACTCTCACGCACTTGTATATATATATATATATATATATATATATATATATATATATATATATATATATATACACACACACACACACACATATATATATATATATATATATATATATATATATATATACAAATAAAGAGAAAGAACTGGCAGACTAAAATTCAACAGTTCTTAACATTTATTTTACTTAAAGTGCTCAATACAACGTGGAGCAAAATATTATTACAATATTAGGTACACACCCCCATTTAACCAAGTGGTTAGCACAGGTTAGGACAGAAGTATTAACTGAGAAACATTTCCCATGTAATAAACTTCTAATCAAGATTTTTAATAAAAATATGTTTAAATTAATTTACATTTGTACTGATAATCTATAAAATATTATTAAAGAACATAAATTTAAATTTTAAATCAACACTTACATCATAGTAGCAATAATAATTTCAAAACAGAAATCAATAATGATAATAAATTATGTAATTGCAGAAATACTTAACATTTTTCATTACAAAATAGGTAGCTTGCTGTATTTATTGTTTACTAATGCATCATTTCATCTACTGATGACCAAGCCTATTTTTATATTGGTTATACAAAAAATCACTTTAAACAGAGAGAGCATTAGTATATATCTTCTTTTAACAACAATATGTACCGTAACCGAACTTCTCTTTCTAAATATTTCTAGCATTTAAAAAAAAATATTAACCCTCTTAACTTAACATGGAAAATATTAAGAAGCCGAGAATTTGTAAATCCGTAAAAATGAAAAACTGCATATTTTTAAAAAAATGCATATTTTAAAATTTCCTAAAAATAAAGTTCTTCAAAATCAGAAATGAATTAAGAGTAATTTGTAGGAATTTTATAATGTTTACTTGAAAATATAGTAAATAGATTTTTTCACAAAAATTTACTCATTACAATTACATATCCATTATTTTATTAATATATAATGATTCACATAATATCTGTTTAAATCCTTTGATTTTCTAGCTTTATTATTGTATAGTTTTGTTGACAATTCAATAGATGTATCGTACTTAATATTTTACTTAGTTCTCACTTTAAGAATATTAGCAATGATAAAAATAATACATAATAAATCTTACATTTCCTGCTAAATTCCTTTTAAATAAATTGTTGTAAAATGTAATAATATGTCTTCACTGAAACTTAACGTAGGATTTTCAACAGTATGTCTGCGGTGGACATGCCTGAAGTGTCAGTTCATCTACAAACTTATTTTCTATTTTTTCTAATTTGCAATTGATACGTCATTTGATTGGTTAATTAAGACTTGCCTACCATTTTTCTTAGATGTTTGGTTCTCCCCTTTTTTTTTGAACTTTGAAATAACCTACTTGTTTTCCTATTACTCAAGTCATTCATTTATATCATAAGTTAAATATTATCGCCGAATGAGGGGTAATATTTAAAGTTCCGAAACATGGAAACGTCTGTGTAGCGATGTAAGTTATTATAATAAGAATTTTAAATATATATATATATATATATATATATATATATATATATAAACAAAAGTTAATGAGGATTAAACTGTTACATGGTTATGTCTGCTTTATTTTTATTACATTGTAACACGAGTTTTCATAATGTTATAATTTGTGTTAATGCTTCAGTCATTATTCACACCTTACTTATGACGAACATAAGTAATCATTGTTACATTACCAGCAGTTGTGATAATATTTGAGCAATGAATATAAATAAATATAAAATACTCACATTCCCCCACACGTCATTGTTTTATATGGGATAAGCGCTAATCTGAAACTGGGTATACAGAAAATCCAGGCAATCTTTAGAGTAATAGTGGAGAAGTGGACGCTTGTTCTAGAGATGACCATTTTTGTGAAACGCATTTCAGTATCATCCACAACAACCAAAATCCATCTTGCTATCTTACTTCCAAATAGATCAAATGTAAATTCTATGCCAGTTTTACGTCGTCTGATAGTTGAGCTTGTTTAAACCATAGAAACCGGGTCGTAAATAACGGCTGAATCTACCTATGTGTTATGGGATATTACCCATAATAACATAATGGACTATTCCATACGTAATAAATACTGCGCCTCAAGAGGAAGCAGGAAGTTCAGTCCGAAGTCGGGCGACCAGCTGATCGGCTGATCGGTTGAACTCTCTGCTTACGGGCGGGGAGGAAACCGAAGGAGGCTACGCCGAAGGGCGGAGTCTCTTTCGGGGAGGTAGACCGTCCCTGAACCCGTTTTTTGCCCGAGCCCACGGGCTCGGTAACCCCACGTTAAACCAGCCTTGTGCCAGATGATGACCTCGTGGGGGGACTAAATACCGTTCAGTCCGAAGTCGGCTACCGGCTGATTGGTTAATCGGTTGAACTCACAGCCTTCGGGCGGGGAGGAACCCGAACGAGGCTACGCCGAAGGGCGGAGTCACTTTCGGGGAGGTAAACCGACCCTGAACCCGTTCATACGTGTTCAAAAGGGCCTATTTTTATCCGAGCCAACGGGCTCGAAGATCCTACGTTAAACCGGCCTTGTGTCACATGATGTCCTCGTGAGGGGGGATGTGCCTAAATACCGTTCAGTCCGAAGTCGGGCGACCGGCTGATCGGTTGAACTCTTTGTCTTCGGGCGCGGAGGAACCCGAACGAGACTACGCCGAAGGGCGGAATCACTTTCGTGGAGGTAAACTGACCCTGAACCCGTTTATACGATTTCAAAGGGCATATTTTTGGCCGAGCCCACGGGCTCGGAGATCCTACGTTAAACCGGACTTGTGCCAGATGATGCCCTCGTGGGTTGGGGGTGACTAAATACTGTTCAGTTTGAAGTCTGGAGTGAGGTCCGTCAGAAGTCTGTCAGTCAGTCAGAGCGAGCGAATCAGTCAGTCGAGTCAGAGGCAGTCTGAAACAGAGTCGCGTTCAGACAATTACTACTAAACCTGATTGTTCGTACTAACACTTTTTCTACCTCTCTGTATATATCCCTGTTTGTAATATATCTGTGTTGTTCCATATACGCCTTCGAGTTCTTCTTTATTGGTTCTATCTAGGACTATCACCGTCGTACAAGGAACCGGACCATAACACTATGTAATCACACATGCAGCATGTGCAAGGCAACATCAAACCTGGATATATGAAAATTGAAATAAATTATGCTTTCAGATTAATCTACTCTCTGACATTTTCTCATGTGGAAAAATAACGTTAAAGATACCCCTGGTAAGAGATTTGATGGAAAATATACAATACACATAATGAAGCTCCCGCCACTGCAGATAAGCTGTGACGTAATGAACAAATTTGAAACAGTAGGAATCTATTTATTTCGCGGGACAACGATGAATGTTGCAATATAAGTCGAACTCCGAGAGGAGAAATTGGAACTTCATATGCACATTCATCTTTCCATAATATTTATGGATGATACTGATTCAAGCTACTGGTTTAAAGATCGTTCAGAATGTATTGAAACGGATCAACGTGACAAAACGCGACTATCCGTGGAACATCCGAGATCTGAATCTAACTGATATGAAACCAGCTGAATTCATGAGGCAATGTCAAAAGACAATTTTCAGAAAAAACGAACTTCATGTCCAGAATCATTGACAGAAGATATTAATCAAGTCTAAGTTCACTTAAGTTCACCCAAGCATCCAATCAGTAATTAAAAAAATCTGAGAAGATAATTTTAACTTCTATTTCATAAAATATATGTTATTAAAATTAACATGGGCAATTAAACATTTGTTAATCAATATATATGTCTGGGTAAATAAGAGGACAGGCTGAGTTCTATAGCCTTGGATGGTAACTGGGCAAGTAGAAGGAAACCACCGAATTCAAAACCCGTTTGGGGACCTTGTAGCATGTAGTCTATTAGGTCTCTGTATTTTTGACTTAAAAATGTTCGGTTAGTTCTGCACAAGGACATCACCTCTATAATCAAAACTTATGTGAGGGTGTCTGCTGTTGGTTCATAGGAACTGAGCTGCTTGACTCTCATATATCGAATACAACGTGAGAGTTTACCAAAAACACACACATACACACACACACATATATATGTATATATATTATATACATATATATGTATATTTTATATATATATATATATATATATATATATATATATATATATATATATATATATATATGTATGTGTGTGTGTGTGTGTGTGTGTGTGTGTGTGTGTGTGTGTGTGTGTATGTTTTGAGTCACTGTCGGTCAGTGAGTATTTATCTAAAAATAAACAAATACGCTAAAATTCACCCGTATTCGTTCGTGTGCCGACGGCTTAGTGGTAGAATCTCCGAGTGACGCCAATTCATTTGGGTTTCGTTCCTAGCTAGAGGCAACCGGATGTTTAGCCACACTGAGGAGCTGCGAAACAGTCTGCCTGAGGATGATTTTACATATATATATATATATAAGAAAAATAAAAACTTATATTGGACGTCATGTTTCGGGTTAGCAAATGTAAGCATTTTTTATTTTACAAGTACTTAAAAAACAAATGTAAAATAATTTAGCTTTTCATTTTTTTTTTTTTAATTTAAGAATCGCTCGTATATATACATTCTATATATTCTAATTATAGCTAGAAACAGATTCCTCCACAACTTTTGTCTATAGAATGCCACATGTTTTAAAACAGTAAACAACTTAGTCGGAATTTTCTCGATAGTGCCTCTATCGAATTTTAGCAAAATATAAATCTGCGTCCAGATTTTATCAGATATCTTCATTCCTGAAATAACTACTCTCACAGACATGACTATTAAACTGGTTTATTAATAATTCCCTGTTATTTAAAATATATAATACATAAATTTATCTCATAATAAAGATTAGCTGCATAAACATTTCTACATCATTTACTCAATTTCGTTTATTTGACATTAAATTACGTCACTTCGCATACTCCATTATTTACCTGTACTTTTCAGCTGACATGTTCAATATTTATGTACATCTGTTGAATTGTAAAAATTGTAAAATCAACATTCTTTTCTTTGTAAATACTTTTTGCAAAATAAAATCCTTACATATGCTTTCATAAAGTCTATGACAGAAGGAAACGCGTCGACTAAGTTTCATCACTTTTTTCTTTAGTCATATTTGACAGATATATTTTTGTTATATCTGAAATTTTACAAACACACACTTGTTTTGATTAATGTATTCTTGAAATAATTTTGTCAGTCTAGTCTTTAATTAGCATTGTAACAGTTTTCAATTAGCTTTTTCAATATACTTTTATTTTTGTCCACCGTTTTACCGATTTCTAACATTGAGTTGTTTCTTTTGTTCTAATACATTTCTTACAACCTATAGCATATTTTATAGAACTCAAACTAAATAATAATCGAATAAATATATATGCAATTTTATAAATTTGTTTACAAGATAATGAACAATTATCCACTTCAACAATACTATCTTATAACATTATTTCTAATTAGAACATGTTGTTTTCGTTACGCCTGCAAATCTTGGATATTTCCAGGTTATCTACACTTACAAGAAATGACATTCTAGGGAAAACTCCTACACAGAGCAAATCCCAAATGGCGGATTTCGGGAAACCAACAGAAAAGAAACAGGACTGTTGTAAGACCTCAATATGAAGAAGAGTAATTTGAAATGCTATGGCCTCTATGTTCTTTGTGGTGTAATTGATATCGTCTCGGAATTTGAAATCAGCGAGTCGAGATCGAATGTCATTCTGCTACTTTATAATCACAAATAAAATTTGGAACGGTGTCAATGCATCTCACTTCTTCCAGCTATGAGTTAAAGGGCAGGTCAATTTGAGTCCTATAGATTTGGGTATTAACCAGTCTACTTCAGAATGAAATTGGCAATCTACTGCGTGAAAATCATTTGTCTAGACAGTTATGAATCGAAGGAGACATAATGGCCCATATGGCATTAAACCGACCGATGTCAACGTCAAAAGATCCGAAATCATTCTCATTGCCACTCATCAAATTAGCAGTTTCGGCAAACGAAAGAGACCGACAGAGGAAAAATGCTCTGAAATCTTCAGTAAATAAAGTATAAAATATTAGGTTTGTGCAAAAATAATGACGTAATAATGTCGTTTTTCGTCGTTAAAAAATGCGTCAAAAAACGACATCATTACGTCATTATTTTTGCACCAACCTAATACTTAACAGAATTTTAAACGATGACACATAACCATATACATATGGAGAGAGCTGTACAGAAGATCAGGCGCGACGTAACCATGCTGCCATGGGAGAGAAGATGAAGCTGATAAGTGGATAATAGCAAAATTATTGAGATGTTTTACTTACAAAATAATATGTTGGAGGGCGATCTGATTATAAAATAAAAAGAAAAAATCTATTTGCAAGTAGAATGTAATTTCTGGAGAATTTAGAATCCTCAATGTCTAGAAATGTCAAAAGGTGATTGAAAAATTTAACTGCCACAAGATATATTGAAGGCAAAGAGAATGCGAGAAAGCGAGTAACAAATCTGAGGAGCTTCTGAAATTAATGGCAGAACAGAGAGTTGGAGAAATTGTAAATGTGAAAGTTTCCTCAAAGCTGCAAAGGAGAGACAGTTGTGAACACCTATGGTCACTCAGGACCTGAAGGGACTCTTTACAAAACATTAGGTATGCTTAGTAAGGTAAGATTTATTATTATTTCATATTAGTTTTAATATAAAAGATTTAATATATGAATATGTTGTTACTATTTGTATATACACAAGAATTTGTATACTAGTATTGCATTGCGATTGTGATGATAAATAAGTGTACAAAATATGTGACCTTGTACCAAACTAAGCTAAGTCTCGTCAATAAAAACTTCAATCACAAGAGCAGCGATAATATTGACCATCATTCTATTAGCCTCAGCGAATCGATTTTACGCTGTTTTTATTGTAATAACTTCTATGGTCACGGTCGCTCGTGCAACTATTTTCAACTACTGCTGTTATTATTACTACTGTTCTTAATAAGAAAACGAAGAAAAAATGAACACGAAATAAAAGAAAAGGAAATTAATTTCCGGTGCAAGGCTCTCCCAACAATTTGCGTTGTTTGACGTAACCATACAGAAGTTGAGACAGAACAAAATAGCTTGAAGTGCTTTGTCTACTAAAATCAATGTCAAAACTAGTTGATCCGTAGCAAAAGACGAGAGAGAGGAACATCAAAACAATAGGAATTACAGTTCGGAATAGACTAGTTTTATTGTTATATTAATTAAATATTCATGTCATACAAATAAAGACTGGATGTGAAATTTGCTTTAATTTTTACCTTCCAATATGCCATTGAATTTTGTTTGTAACGTGTAGTTTTTAAATCTTAAAATTATCATTATTGTTGTTGGTGGTGATGGGGGTAATGGTGGTAGCATCTTCTGTAGTTTTGATTCAATTTTTCCCTCGTTTTTCTGATTCGGCCTAATGTAAATGAACACAATTCATGAGGTCAATCTGTATTATTAGCCATTCAGAGTACTCCTGATACTACTGGAGTAACAGTTTTCTTAAATATCACATTCTTCTAGTTGCTGTTCTCAGGTATATTTGGATAGTTTGTCAAACTTTCTTTCCGGAAAGTTTTATATCAGACGATTTGATAATATCTGTATGATATTAGGTTGGTGCAAAAATAATGACGTAATAATGTCGTTTTTTGACATTAAAAATACGTCAAAAAACGACATTAATCTGTTTCTGATTTTAGCCTAGAGATCTGTAACTTCTGAAGTTTTAGTTAAGGATATTTCTAGTTTCAGTACTGACATCTGTAACTGCTGATGGGTTAGGTATATGTTAATATCAGCGTCTTGGGTACCGGCCAAATAATGGTCTTTCAGTTTTCACCCTAGCGATCTCTAACTGCTATATTTGTTGACATATGCGTCTCAGATACGGGCTAAGTATCAACTTCTTGCTAATTCATTTACCAGTTTTTAAAAGGATTTTTTCATATATATTTTCGTCACTTGATTGGGATTTCACCTTTTATACATTACCATTGTTTATTTACGGATCTTGTCTGAACTTCTGGGATTTGATAGTTTTAAGTTGTTTTCACTTTCATTTGTCACTTTCAGTCTCTCTTCACTCTTTATATGACAGATTATAAGTAATAAGAATCGGATGATATGTTGTCATTATTTGAGAGATGAGTCTGTCAGATTTTGCTATGATTATTCAAGCTACTCTTAAGTAATACTTACAAATCAGCAACGTCAAATGATATATACCATGCGTATCAACTTTAGGAGTATACTTAAGAGTTGTTTGATGATTTATTTAAGCATGCAAATTGAAATAGTAGAGCTCAGGGAGGGGATTAAACTATATATACAGGGGGCTGCAAAATTAGGTATACAGTATTATACCAGTAATACCAGTATTTTATTAGTGTCTCAATGATTCATTTAATACTAGAATTCATTTCGTTCATTTAAATCACGTTTTAATATTTGTATTTTTAATATTTTTTTTTTATACATTTATTGTTTTTATATTTTATTTGTTAATAATTGTTAAAAATAAATCTTTTCCGGGCAACGAGAAGTCTGTGAATGAAGGGAGCAAACTGTTTAATCATTTTAAGTATTTATATGTTGGTGATTTCTGTTATCATTGATATGTTTCTATTAGGTTGGTGCAAAAATAATATCGTATTTTGACGTATTTCTTAACGTCAAAAAACGATATTATTTTTGCACCAACCTAATATTATCAGTGGGGTACGTTTTGTGCGCATGTTTTGTTTTTCATTATTGTAAACCTACTGTCCCATCCCTCTGTATATGTGATTAAATTGAAACACAAAAAAATTGCAAATATAAAGTTTTTTTTTTTTCTTTTTTTTTTTTTTTTAATACTTGTGCATAAGATTAATTAGTTTTCTCATCGAGTCACGGCTATGTTTTGATGCTTCTCTACGGCCAGGAACTATTGTGTTAACATTGCAACAACAATTATTGTATTTATTACGCCAGGGCGATACAAATCTTCGGTATATTTTTCATCATTTTACAAAAAGTTTTATATCAAAATCTTGTCTATAATGCGTTAACGGCTGTATTCTTTATACCGTTTGAAGAAAGAATATTACTTTTCGGCTAACTCGCTTCTCTTTTTCGTTTTTGAATTTACCGTATTTCTTGCACTCACTGCTTGTCTATTCTCTCTTACCAATTGGCGTCTTTATTTTCATTCAGTGAATAACTAACATTTAAAATATTAATCCATCATAATTATTGCCGAAAAACATTGTGTGGGTATCACAAAGGATATATTTATATATACTGTTAAACAATTATTATCTATTCTTAATTATTTTACGGCTTCTTACTAGAACGATAGTAGTGATGTTTTATCTGAGATTCGTCGGGTCAGTACTCTAACAGCAGCTTCCCTAGGTATGTACAGATAACCAAGATACTTTCTTTGATGATATTTATTAAACATAGAGAGGTCGAACTAACTGTTAGACCAGACATGGGTAACATTTTCCGAGCAGTGGTCCGCCTGATTTATGACTAATCACAAAAAATGCTGCACAACTAAAATTATTCAAGGTCATTTTTCGTAGTAAGTACGGCAGCAATTTTCACTAGAGTGGACCATATGCAGAAGTATATGATTTAGAAATGTTTTTTTTTTATTTTCTTTAAATGAAAAACTGAATTCATGGTACAATATTATCTCTGATGATTGGTGATTAACACATATCATTGCGTGTGATTTATTTCTAAAGTCATTATTTTAAAAATAAAAAAAGTATATTTCTTCAACGGAGAAAGAATCTTATGAATGTTTCCTGTTTCAAAATCAAGATATGAGTAGTCTTCCTTAATGAAAGCTGTCAGTGGTTTAAAATGATGAAAGCTTTACTTTCAACAAAAATTTTCAAAATTCAAGAGACTATTTACTTACTCATTGTTTATGTGTGCTTATTGGTTATGTATTAGAAAAATGTAAGAGAAAAACTAATAATAATAATAATAATAAAAAAAAAAGAATACTTATTTTCCTTATACGTGTCGCGTACGGAAAATATCGTTTCGTAAAATATTCACAAAGACAAAACGGGATGCATGTGACCCGCGGGCCGCATTTAGCCGATGACGGTGTTAGGCGAACCTTTTTAAGTTAAAAATAATAGGTATACATAACACTACATATTACTAATGTTTTAATAACATCACACTTATTTTCTGCATTTAGCTCATTTTTAGTATCAGTATCTACATATTATTTTTCTGATTTTACTTTTCTTGCTAAAAGTAAAATCCCTTTGTCTTCACCGATTTCAGAATGTTTCGCACTTATTTCTCATTTAATTAGCGTTTCCTGGTTTTATTACCAAACCGAATATCGGTTGTCCTTACTCATTTCAGTCTTTTAAGCGTTACTTTAACATAATTATCTAGACCAGATTTTATAGTGAAATCGACACAGAATTTATAATGTTGCTCTAATTATGTCTAGTTCATTATAATTTCTCTCAATCAATTTTTAATCATTCATGCGGAACATGTGATTGAGCAAGATATTATGTGTTACCTACATGTTTTATTTTATTTTTTGTTCACGAATAATAGGGGCTAAAAGAATAGCCTTCATATATTCCACTGGCGACGTTCGTGTTAACACATCTTTTACAGTTAAGATCGCTAAGGATAAATGAAGTATTCCCTTTAAAATAAAAAAAATGATTAAACTCTAAAACTGCATAAATCTTGGTGACTCAATGATCAACACATTTGCTTATTTGAAATATATTGGTACTCTTTAATATTCCTTATGTCGACAGCGGAGTCCAGTAATTTCAATACCTAATAAAAAGTATCCCTATACCCCAAATTGTAAAACAATAACATTTTGGTTCTTGTATATAAATACATATTACTTATTAGGAATAAATACTTATAGTTATAAATATATATAATTATTACTTATAAATACTTACAACCCTTCGTTTTTGGCCCTTCAGCTTGAGATGTATTTCAGAGCCGGCTATAATTTTCACTAATCCACTACTGATATAAAGTCTGTCAAGAAGCATATGATGATCCACTTGTAAGTAAGTTAGGAATCCTTGGGCCTTCATGTTGTGTGTAAACGTTTAACTCTTTGTTAGTATTGTATGTTTTCCTTTTTTGTTTTTGTCTCTGATGTCTTCACATCTCATTCCTTCTCTTTCGTTATTTTCTTTTCCCCGTTGCTATTTGTCTATATAAGTTGTTTTTTTCTGCACCTCACATTGCTAATTATCAACGCTGAAAAATGAACTTCTAACATCCTGAATTTTTAGCTGATATTACAAGTTCTGATGTCTAATATGTCATTATTTTATATGAATTCTCTCGCAGTTATTTTAGCAGCTAATAGAAGTAGATAGGCTCACCTATCACTCGGTCCGCGCTACTTTCATATCTGGAGTAGAGGTTCCCTGTTCTGGATGTGGTTTACCCGTTTTCTTTCTTTCTTTCTTTCTTTCTTTCTTTCTTTCTTTCTTAACAATCACAATGATTTAACTGTCTTAACTTTTTTTTTGTTGCGAGAATCAAATTAAGCAGTAACTATGATTTGCTATCATTAGGGTTTAGATTGGCAGATTTCTGCTTCCGACATGGCTTTGGGAGCCCGAAATCTTTGGTAGCGCTTAGAGTGGCTGCTCCGATCAACAGTCCCATAATATCGGGGTAACTATCAGCAGTTCCATGTAGTGTATGTGTTCGGCATGCATATCCGGTGGACAACACAAGCCACATTATGCACTGCTCTCAGACACCCACTGGTTCATTTAGATTGCCTTTGACGACAGATAGTAGCAACTATGGTGGTCTTTTTCTATTCAACACGAATCATATCTCATTGAAATCACAAGAAAAATAAATAAACCTAAACCAGGTAACAAAAACACTTACCCAGCTTAATCTTTCTTTATCGAATATTTGCCGTAACTGTTTCCATTTCTACAGCGTAAAATCATTGCCCTTTTTGAAACCATCATGAAATCTTGCATTGCGATCAATGGATTCTTGGTTCCAGCGTATCGTCCCCTTTGCCAAAAAGATTCCATCATGGTGGTTGCACACCGTATAATCTCCCGAAGTCCAGAGAATTTTCTTTCCAGGTCGCTGACTATTCTTTCATGGCGTTCTGTCTTTCTCACTTAAACTCTGTTAGCTATCTCTTTTTTCATTTATTGCCCCCATCTCTTCCCAAACTGCAGTATATTAGATGCAATACATGGCACTATAGAAAATGCACTTTCGTTGCATCCATCTGCAAATATCTTTGTATTTGGTGACAATAATGCTCACAAAGACACGTGGCTGAAACATTCTAAATGTACTGATGTTACCGGTATACAGACATTCAAATTTTAATTGACAATCCCTCATTCAAATAGGGGACTTCGTTTCCCAAGCCAAACCGAGTAACGGGCTACTCTACTGGATCTATGTCTTACCTCCAATTCTCGCCCCTGCAGCGCCACACAATACTGCCCTCTAAGTAAATAGAACAACTCTGTCGTAGCTATTGCTATCTCCTTTCAAGCATCTATCAAACAGAAACCCCCTATCTATAAGACCCCTTTCCATCACGAGTATGCTGACTGGGATTCATTTTGAGAATTTCTTCGCAGCGCTCTTTGGACTGACATCTTCAAACTTCACATGGAAAATTGTGCCAATGTGGTTTATTCTTGGTTCAATGACGGTATGGACGGTTTCGCCCCTTCTGAGAAATATCGGGTGAAAGCGCAATCCACCCCATGGTGTATTCCAGCATACTCTAGTACAAAGGAACCACTATTTCCAACTATACCAGCGTGACAGCTCTCGTCATAACAGGTGCCTAATTGCTACTACCCGCAACAAATATGAGATAGTCCTTGAAGGAGTAATGTCTCTGTTTTCTGAGAGAATTAGGCAACACATAGTACTGGCGTCTATGCAATAAGGTACTAAATAAATACATGGTTCCTATTCCAACATCTACAATCTGTTTGACGTGTTATCAACCTCTGCTGATAAAACTGAATGCTTTGCGCGTAACTTCCTCTCAAATTCTACTCTGCCTGACTTAGAACTGGGTCTCTGTTGAGTGTTATGCATATAACTCCTTCCACGTTATCTACTATTATATCTACCTCCATCCTCGGAAAGTATATGGACCCCATGGTAGCCCTGAAATAGTCATTTCTGTTCACGAATTATATGCTCTTTCTCCAAACTGTATAATAAATACCTCATGTCTCCTTCTTTCCTGACAGTTGGAAGCCATCATTAACAACTCGGCTAAGAGAAATATTCCTTTTGTCTAAAATGTCCTTTGACAAATACATTCTGATAAATGCACACACACACACACACACACACACACACACACACACACACACACAACGCACGCACACACACACACACTCTCACACACATATGTATATGTATGTATATATATATATATATATAACACTCACGCGTAGCCAGTGAGTACTCCTACTTCAACCCAGCGTGTGGATACTGGGAAGTGATTTGTGACCCTCGCTATGTATATTTTTATAACCTTGCAAATTGACCTAAATATAGCCGGCTACTTAAAAGGTGAAAAATTTTCAGATTTTTACATCATCCTGGGGTTCTTTTCTTCTTCCAAATCCATAAAATTGTCTTTGCATGATGTGTGTGTGTGTGTGTGTGTGTGTGCCTGTGTGTGTGTGTGTGTGTGTTCACGTTAACTTGGCTCTTAATATTTTTAAGGGTGTTTAACAGGATATTCCTGCTGATCAAAAATTTTGTAGCCATATTTTCAAAGCTTGTATTGTTTTGCGACTTCGGTGGCTTGCGGTCAAATCACGGTCAAATGTGGCTCACGTTAAGGAGTGTCGAGTTTAGGCAATGTTTGTATGGCGGGCCTTTTGGGAACACCAATTAATGTAAAAGACATCTTGAAATTCTCAATATATTTCTGGTTTGAAATAATCCACACGTTTGATAAGACGCAAATTCAAGAAATCAATCATTTGTCCTTCAGGTACAAATTAGTTTTAATCTATCATATTTCATCCTCTTAAAATCGCTGGGATTGTTTGTTTATGTTATGTGTACGGCTACATTTAAAAGTTTCTACAGTGTAAGGGTGAGAGCGGGATGCCAGCCTCGTAGGGCGCTTGAATTCATGGAGACTGGGAACCAGTGAAAGCAGCTCCTCGGAGCAATTGCCATGAAAGTATTTGTAGAAGAGATAGAGAGAAGCGCGTCTGTGAGATAGTGGCTGCAGACGAGACGCCAGATCAGGGCCAATCATATTACATATCCGTCTCTGGATGTTGTCAAGAACTCCGAGGTAAACAGAAGGTGCCCCAGACCATATATGGCAGCAATACTCCATGCAAGGGCGAATGGTCGTTTTGTATATTTGAAGTATCGATTCAGGGGAGAAAAATTTCCTGGCGCGGCACAGAGAGCCAACTTTCCTCGCGGTCGACGATGCAATTGACTCAATGTATTTGTTCCATCTCAGGTCAGCAGTCAACGTGAGACCGAGCAGACGCAGGGAGTTGCTCTCAAGAAGTTGACTATCAGACATTCTAATGGGGTGCAGGTAAGGATCTCTATTGTGGTTAATGGAGAGTAGTTTAGTTTTTGGGGCGTTAAATTTGACCATCCAATTGTTGCCCCAATTAACAATCGATTGGTGGTCCATTTCAAGACGCACGGCCAGGTTAGTTTTGACAGCGACACAAGATTTGTTTTTGAAGCAGGAGTAAATTGTAGTGTCGTCCCCGTAGATGCCAACTTGGGAACTTATGGTGTCAGGAAGTCATTGATGAAAATAAGGAAAAGTGTGGGGCCAAGGATGAAGCCTTGGGGAGCACCTGCGTTCGTGGGATAGGAACTGGAGGAGAATCCGTTGAGAACGACCTTCAATTCTCGGTTTGACAGGAATGATTGTATTAGATCAAACAGTCCACCAGTAATACTATAACCCTGGAGCTTACGAAGAAGGCCGGCATGCCAAACCCTATCAAACGCTTTGGAGATGTCTAAGGCCATGGCACGAGCCTCACCGTTATTTTGAAGTGCTTGGTAGACGGTTTCAGTGATGGCCGTAAGCACGTCAGCTGTAGAACGGGCGTAGCGGAAACCATATTGCTTGTCTGAGAGAAGGTCGTGTGCGGTAAGGTGGTTAACCACTTCTTCGTTGATTAGGGCTACGAAGACTTTGCCGAAGAGGGGTATGTGATTAGTTAATCGATGTCGTCAATTTCTATGGTTAAATAAGAAATGTATTGGTTTAGGCATTCTCCCATTCCCTCTGGGTAACAGAAGGCATTTAAAAAATAAATATCTTCTATTGGTT
>OZ010571.1:40740450-40887288 GCA_963932145.1 Acanthosepion lycidas | reverse complement strand
GTTCGTGCACAAATAAAATTGTATTGCATTAGGAGTTAGATAAATTATCCATTTCAGGGGAATTTCTTTCCTTTTTTCTGAAGCGCTCAACTTTTCTTGCACTTTATATTTTCACCCTTAATTTTCTCCCTGTAAAGCTTTGCTAGGCGTTCTTAATTCCTTCTACAATAATTTTAATTCTTTATTTTCCCGAATATCTTATTCCGGTAATGTTTCTTTTCATTTGATGTTCTTTTTTTATGCGCTATGTTGATATCTCTATTTCACTATCAAATTTCCTGCTATTGGTTTTGAATGCGTTTTTGACTTTTATAATGTTTAACTTTTTTTATGACAACGTTTTCTCTATGTTTTATTTCATGAGTCATTTCAGGGTTTCCTTTAAACATGTTGTGTCTTGTTTTTCCTTTGCATTATATACACAATTCATTCGTAACAACCCTTTATATTTCCACTCACATTTAGTTTGACACTTCGTCTAATACTAAAAGTTATATCAGCAAAACATCAATTCTCCCCTTCTTTTTCTTTCTCTGTCTCTCTCGTGATAACTGTGATTTTTGTGTTACTGTATTAAGTTTCGATATTTACCTAATTTTCATATTGATTTTTATTCCTACTTCAGGGTTTATTAAATTAAAGTAAATCAATGTTTTTTTTTTTTACAATTTCTTTAATTGCTTTATCGGATATTGTAATCTTGCTTTTTCGATATTTCTACCGTGTACTGCTTGCCCATGATTTCACTTTCTTTCCGCTTATGTTCCTTAGTTCTTGCAAATCATTCTATACCTTCCTTATTCTTAAAACAATTCTGATTTCTTAACCATTATCCGGCTTTCTGATGTTTGTTCTTCCCTATGTACATATATATTGTTTATTACTCTTTCAGTTTTATCATTATTCAGTAGCTTTATATGTATAGGCCTTTCAATTTCAAATATAATATTATTTATTTCATCTTTAGTACTATTTAATACACAGCAAACCGTTCCTGAATCAACCTTTCCTTTTAATATTTGGTTTGTTTACTAATAGCTGAATTCTCTTTGCTCTTCGGAATGTATATTCTATATTGCTACCTATGGATTCTCTGTTCCAGTCTAGCTTCTCCTTTGCTGAAAAGATCCCAGTATTCACATGGATGGCCTTGGTGTTTAATCTGCGTTAATCTTCCAATGGCAAGTGAATTATCTCTTGAGAAACCAGGCAATTCTTCCATGTGCCTTCTCTTTCATTATTGCACTCTGTTAGCTATCACTTTTTTATTGCTCCGTCTCTTCCCAGGATTCTAGTATATGAGGCATAATCTCTCACAGTATAGAAACGGCACTCACTCTACATCCATCTGCGAATATTTTTGTCTTCCATGATCTCAATGCACATCACGTCACGTGGATCAAACATTCTAATTTTTCTGATGTTGCCGGTATTCAGTCATTGCTCAACCCCTTAAACAAATCGTAGATTTCCTACCTGTTTTCCTGTCAAATCCGGCTTTCTATTTTATTTATTTATTTATTATCTCCTAGCCTCGCTCTGGCTGAGATTCACAACACTGTTACCTTGGAAACACGGATCACTGTGTAGTATCTAATTATCTGTTAAACAGCTATTCATAAGACCTATTCCCGTTATCAGCATACTGACTGGGAATCACACATGGACTGACATTTTCAATATCCAAATAGAGAATTGCGCATCTGAGACTTCCTCTTGGGTTAAAGCCGGTATGGATGCTTTCATTCCTTCTCAGATATACCAAGTGAAAACTCAGTCTTCTCCATAGTTCATGCTTGCATGCGCTACCGCTATAGCCCACAGGAAACACTATTTTCGGTTATACCATCTCAACAGACGCCTATTCGTTATTGATCGTAATAAAGGAATATTCGAAAGAGATAAGTCGCAGTTTGCTGAGGGAATGAGACATTGTATTGTATCTAGAACTTTGGCTATCATGATTACTGATGGCTCTGTAATAATCTTTTAAATAAATGTAATTTCTCTATTCCCCCTCACTTCAAGCAATTTGAGATGTTAGAATATTCTGCTGATAAAAGAGAATATTTCGTCCGTAAATTCTCCTTAAACTCTACCCTTGACTCATCTAGAATATATCTGCCTAACTTCCCACCTAGAATTGAGTCACTGTTACGTGTGATGCATATAATCGTTTTCAGTTTTCATTCTGATTATTGCCAGGAACAAAACCGGAATCTTATTTCTCCCACTACTGACTACGAGTTCGCGAAAATACCAAAACTCAAAGGTCGATTGAAAGATGTAGTATTTATCATTTCATTATTAATTTTAATATAGCTTTATTATTCCTGGAAAGCATCACTGTGTTCATCATGAAAGAAAAATTATTATCATCATTATTATTATTATTTTCCGGTGTGTACATATTTCTTTCCGGGTCCCGACCACAGGCCTAAAGTTAGAAATGGCTTCATGACATTTTCTACTGACCAACTAAAAAAAAACAGAAAAAAAATGTGTATTATTGTATATAGATAAAGACTTTCGTAAGGTGTGGGTTATACTCGGGAGAACAAATTTATGTATTTTTCAAGGCATGGTGGACTTCCAGAAATCCCTTCCCTGAGTTTGCTGGAATTTTTTCCAACCAATGCGAGGGCTCCAACTACGACAAATATTGTTGATGTTCCCATGTGCCACATTTGTGAGATTTTGATTTCAAGCTCCTTGTATTTTGATAGCGTTTGGAAGACGTTCAAAGGTACATTGCAGTCCGCAGGGACTGCCATATCAATAACGAGGTCCTTTTTTGTTTACGATCTCTAATAACAATGTCTGGGCGGTTAGATTTGATTGTTCTGTCTGTGTATAGTCTCATAAAATTGTAACAGGTCCTATCTGCATAATAGGGTATGTGTAGTGTTCATGCAAATTTCTTTGAGTTTCCTTCCCGTAGAAGTTGCAGATTTTCCAGTGCAGATATTGGCCTTCTCTGTCATACCGTGTTTTGCATTCAATGGGGGTTGATTATTATTATTATTATTATTATTATTATTATTATTATTATTATTATTGTTGTTGTTGTTGTTGTTGTTATTATTATTTTAAATGGTTCATATAAAAATTTATTATTACTATAAATTATAACAATTTATTTGATTTGTACCATTTTCTTTGTTAACGCATAAATAAACTCCTTTGTGTAAATATAAAATCTCAGTTTGAATTAATATAATATATCAATGGCATTTCTTCTTTTCAAGCCTTCCGGTGATGAGCGACCATGTTTCTCAACAACGTCATAAATTTTTGTGTTCTGGGCACATTTGATTTCTTTACCATCGCTGATTTCCTTTGTCTTTTCAACCACAGAAAAAACATGTAGCAATTTACTTGCCATTTTACCTAGGATTTTCTTTTTTAATATTTTTTATGTGCGTCGAAATCTCTAAACCTACGTCTCTCATTTTTTTAACAGAAAACTTCAACTGTTTCTTTCGATTTGTAAATATAACTGTTTTTTTGTTCCCATATAAATAAGCTCATATATTATCTCCATTTAATTCTCGGCTTTCTGCGCTAGTACCAAACTGCTATTAGTTCAAATAGCTTCTCGATTTTGGGGAAAAATGCTGTATTAAATGGCATATAACTGATTATTCACAACAGAACAGATCAGTATTATTTCCATTGTTGTTCGAGACGCTTAACTTAATATATTGCTTAGTATTTTGATGTCAGCGACTGTTATTCCTATGTCTCTTTAGATTTCTTTGTCACGTTCTCTGCTGTTACTATAGTAAACGTATTTTTACATTGCCACACCTGCTTTAGTTTCACGTTGCCAATACATAGCTCAAAGCATGTCTTCTCTACATTTTAGTGTCAATGGTTATTCATTATTTTTCTTTCCTTTAATACCTTTTCTTAGAATTTTATTTCAGTATTCTTTCTGACAATGGAATCAATACAGTGTCATGTGCAGATCTTTTTTAAGTACTAGAACATCTATCTATCTATCTGTCTATCTCTGTCTGTCTGTCTATGTTTGTCTATCTGTCTACAGCATTTAGATATATTAGTAAGCAGTAGCTATATAATTCAACATATCTACATGAGTAAATGAGAAAAAGAAGAACAGATGTCACTCACTAGCGCTTTTTATGTTTAGTTAATAAAATATATCTGCTTTAAATAATAATAAGTACTTCATACTGAGAGCATTTGGATTCTGTTGAACTTATTTAGATGTTAAATCGGGGCACCTGAGCGAAATAATTAATACGTTTGGCTATGCAGTTACGAATTCATTGTCTGGAAGTGTTCATATATTCATGCACTTATATACAAAATGTATATTTTTCTATATCTAAACCATCCCTTTGTGGTATCATTGTATATTTTGACCAGATTATATTTTTTTTCCCTTATAACTTTACCCACATTTTATTGTTTGGATTTCAGCTGTAAAAGAGACAATTTTCCGAAATGTTTGATTAAAATGATCATTTTCTAAAATTATCGTAGATTATCGTATTATAGATATGATCAATGTTGATATTTAATTTAGATATGATCAATCTTGATATTTAAGCCTGATAATTGGCAACAAATATTATTTCCGAAAAAAAAAAGGACACTTCAATGTTAAACATTTTTTAACACATTTTTAATATAAGAATTTTGAAATATTTTGACATAAGAAAAATGATTTTCTGTCGCTTAGTTGTTTTTTACTGTATATGAATTGTCAATAGAGAACTTGGTTCTTCGCAATCTCCTATCATTCATGTGTCCAAGCAGGTTTTGTCAAATTACTACCCAACCCAGACCAATTTCTACCATCCACTTCCTCAAGATACTTTTGATCGCTCTTTACCTTTGATAAGTTTGCCTTCAATATGCCATGCGCGTTTCAGATCAGCCAAGACTTTTCTTTAATTTTCTACCATATAAATGTAAAATACACTTTTCTTAATCTAAATATTAGGTTGGTGCAAAAATAATGTCGTTTTCTCACATAGTTACATATGTGAGAAAACGACATTATTTTTGCATCAACCTAATACAAGAGCTCTTGCCTCCATTGTAATTGTTCCGTACTTGCAATTATCAGCATGCTTTAATAAAACCAACTCTCTGTTGACTCATGTCTTTTCTTCTTTTGTTTCTAAATTGTCTAGCTTTCACTGGATGATTGGTATTATATTTCAGCCATCTTTTTTCAGAGTTTCTAACGAACTTTTCTTGCTTCTTTAAACTTTGTTACAGTTTTGAAAGTATTTGTGGTTAATACAATGCGGCTTCTTGATATGCGTCACATTTCCGTCTTCTGTAATAACACTTCCCAGATAGTATGATCTATGTGCTTGCTTGACTATGATGTCTTCAAACTTTAGCTGGCGCTTGGGGCCATGTATTTCGTCATTTTATCAACTCAGGTATAATCCTTTCTTTCCGCTTTTCTTTTCGCAACCTGTCCATCTGTTCCTGCAATGTTTCCTGTGTCTGCGTTCAACATGCTTCTATTTAGACATCTTATATTTTTAAAAAAAATTGTTTCACCTAATAATAAAACATGATGGGAATTCGTGTAATTTTAGTATTGTCTAACTAAATTTTGTATAAACGTCGAGAATAGAAACGTCAAACACTTACGTAACTTTCTGTTCTAAAGTTACTTCTTAATTGACTATCCATTTAGTATTTCCGAAAGTAAACATCGGAGTATGGAATTAGGAATAGGTAATACTTCATTGGACTTGGATGATTTCTTCAGTTCAATGGGGTATGGAATAAAACAATTTCCAGATTTTCTAACTAGGATTTTTTTTAACATTCCTCTTGCCAGAAATCCCAAAATTTTGGAGATCATTTGATTTTAATTTGAACAACATATTTCCTCATTTCCATATACAATGGCTTAATTACATTCAGATCAAAACTTTGTACTGGCTATACTTTACAAAATTGAACACCTTTATTCACAAGAAACTCTTTTGTTACTTTTGATTCTGTACAATCTTCACAAGATGAGCCGTCTTTGTGAAAAACCTACCAAATTTGTTGTCTGACAGAAGATTAGTCCAGAAGAATCTAATATTTTAGTTGTTTTGATTTCAATCAACTTTTAACAATTTTATTATGCCATTGCTTTTGATGCAGTCTCACGCCATTACGTGTCCACCCCCAAATTTAAGCATCTTTGTGGTACATATTGTATTCTTTCTTTATAGCACTTCTGACACGTTCTCTTGTTTTCATTACAAAGATAATACTTACCACCTCCCAAAGGTAGAAGTCAGAAATAATTTCCAAGTATTTATATAGATTTTTTTACAGAGTGCGTATTATGGACACCGATGTACAAAATTACTTGTAGCAAATCTTACTCCAGGCATTACAAGACTAGTCTGAACTTTTGTAACTGGAACAGAGTGCTGACGATTTGAACGTCGTGCAAGTGAAATACTGAAAGTGATAGATTAGATTTGATATAAGTTCAGAGAAAAAATCCGGAACGTTTGCAGCAGCATAGAAATCAACAAAAATGAATGCACGCCCGGTCCTTCCCTTAAATGTGTCTTTGTATGTCGTTTCTGCAAGAAGTGCATGGATAGTTAGCCGACCTGTTGATATCTGAACTGTGTAATTCCATCTCCAAAACTTGCTAACCCCTCTGCACCTCCCACCATAAACTGTGTAAAGAAAAAGCTTGAATAAAATTGTATATCATCATTACAATCTGTTGGTGCAACTTTGAGGTCCCTTCTAAAATCTTCCAGATCAGATACTAGAATAATCAGACGACATGGATCAACATATTGTCTCTTCCAAAGAAAATTCATTACTGTGATTCAAGTGATGTTAGAAAACATCAGGTGCTCTATTTGCTGAGGAAGAAATTAAGTTAAAGGATATGACAATATTCCCGAATAAATGAATATTACAACACCCATACTATTTACATTATTCGGACTATTGTCCTCATCTTTGTCGACATATTTATTACAACGTTTCGGCCGTTGGACTCTCCGGATTTCTTCTTAAACGTTGTAAAAAATATGGCCACAAATTTGAGGACATAGTCAGAATAGTAAATATAAAAATAGTATACATAATACCTCATCTTAGAAATATAGAAAGATACAACATCCACGTTTAATAATAAAAGAGCTACCATGATAATAAACACAGCATTAATAATTGAAGAGGAAAATTTCATTTTTTATACTTTGGAACCGAACAAATTGTTATTTCTGGATAGAGAACTGAAAAATAATAAGTAAACATTTTATACTCTTTGTAAAACTGACAAATGTAAAAGCATCGAGAAGCAATTTTTCATATTGTCTCTGACAACTCCGTACTTTATTAAACACGTTATTCTGCGCTGGTGTAAACTTACATTTCATGTCATATTACTGTTGGGTTTTTTTTATTATTACTGTTTTGTCATATATTTTAAACAACATTATTTCTCTCTCTCTCTCTTTTTTTTTTGATTTCTCGCTTTCCAAAAACTGGCAAGAATATTTTTAGAAGACAAAACGGAAGAAGTAGGCTCTATTCTAACATTTAACTGAAAATATACGACCCAATAAAGACTTTAAGCTGTCTTCAGGGAATGAGTAATGCTATTTATTGGTGTTGTATTTTACCAAGGGATCTTTCATACACAAATGAGAGACATCAATATATCGTTAAAGACGTTGATATAAGCAAATTGGCAACTGTACCAATTCTCTGTTGTGCCCCAATATACTCAATAGAAAAGGAGAAAGATTTATAAATAAATACAATGAGAAATGACAGATAAATCTATAGACATTGTAATTTTGGCAAAACATTGTATTGCTAAATCTTTACTGCAGAAAAACAGATATAGTTTGAGTAAGTGACGTTTCAGCGAACTATTGCGTTGTTTATTGTATTCCGACGTTACTTCTGCATCCTTTTTCTACCTGCGTCTACTATACATAAAAGCGATGCAAATATATTGAAGACACTCTGTGAAACAATGCAGGTGATGATGTCTTTAATATAGGTGTAGGCTTAAAAGGGCATATGAGGATATATGGCACGTGGTATAAACAATAAAATGAATGACAATAAAAATGTTTCACATGTTTTCTATTAAGCCGTCAACGCAGTCAAGGGAGAGTATAAAAAACCTTAAATCAAAAGCAATTAACCTTCTAAAGGTCAAAGTCTCATTTATGGGATTTCGAATATTAATAAGTTATAGATAGAAACCTTCAAATAATAGAGTGTTTTACAGTCATATCACGTTGAAACGCCGGTTCATATCACGTAGGAACGCTGATTCTCTTTCAGTCATCGAAGTTAACCAAAGGCGATCCTGTTCAGTATCTCGATAGGTGACTGCTTGGGAATACCAGATGCTGTAAGGTTGGATGTGCAGATGGTCTAATAGATAACGGACCGAAATTGGAAATCGTAGAGTCGAGATCTAATTCCTGTCGGGTTACTATATGTAATCCTCTCTCTCCCCAGGTCTGGATTAATTAGAACCATATGTATCATTAAACTGTTATTATCAACAAATGGCTTTTACTATCGAAAAAGTAATTTATAAATTTAAATAATCTGCAAAAGTTTGATAAGCCAATTCAATCAACATAATACCAGATTTTTATAAACCTATTATTAATAACGTATTTTCTTAATCCTCCAAGTTATATTGCGTTTATAGAAATCGCTAGAAACCAATAGATGTCTCTAACTAACGCCGAATACATTTCAACACATTTAATTTATATTGTTTTTCATTTTATTTTTAATGTGATAAATTCATAATTACTAACTTATAGATTAAGCAAATATACAGTTATTTCCAAACGATTAAAAGTACATTAAGACATTCTTTGCAGCATTATCATATTTATTTACCGACCAGATAGTCAGACGCCAATCCCAGATATTTGTATTTTTTAGTTGTTTTCTGTTTAACACATAAGCATTCCTTGTAGTATTTCCATTCTTATTGTCCGAGTCGCCTCATCCGCATACGTGAGTATCATTCAACTGAACTGATCGTGCAATCTGTCAACGCCACTGAATTTAACCAAAGAGCCAAAGGTTAGAAAGTGACTGAAGCTGAGATGCCAAATAAGAAATCTCTAAATACAGTACAGGAGTACTAGATCAGGTGTGAGAACAATATCAAATTCATGAAAGAATCGTAGTGTTACATACATTGTGGCGAAAATAATTGTATAACACAACACAGGGAACCGACATTCCTAAAAGCAGATTTAGTAATTGATTTAATATAATCATTCCACTACATAAAGGGAAACGTTAGCCAACTAAGTCTTACTTACTGAATCTCCTGAAGGTTAGTATCAGAAAAGTTCTTTAAGACGATTATGTACCATAGGAAATTCAACTGTCTCTTCCTTATGTTAGATATACGAGTCTGTTTTCTTGCCATTTCTCTAAAACTTTTCAGTCTATGATATTCTCATTATATTTATATAGACCAATACTTATTTTGCTTGAAGTCTCTCATCCATCTGTGAAGGGGTTGAACAACATTTACCATTATATAAAAGGAATGATATTTCAGCAGTCGTTTCTTTGTTTCTAATAAAATTATTTACTTTCTTAATAGTTTGATCGGCATTTGGAAGACATCTGCAAATGCACGTTCGGATTTTAGTTTAACCCTTCTCGTCCACTGTTGCTTATGTACGCGAATTATCAGTACGGAAATGAAACATTAAAGCGTATCGTCGTCAAAGAAACACAGACAAATTATTTATCATTGTATGGAATGTGATGAGTAACAAAACGTTTCTCTTTTAAATGGTTTAGGAGAGTACAAATTGATACAAAGTGTAAAAAGACAGAAGCAAATCAATATTTTTACACCTAGCATTTGGGTACAGCAAATTAAGATATATTGAGATTCAACGTTATCTAGAAAGAAATGTCCATCAACGCAAAACACGAGTTTCCTCTGCGTCTGATTGGTTTGTTTGATATCTTTTTTCTTTTATCCGCCATACATACATACATATATATATATATATATATATATATATATATATATATATATATATATATATATATGTATATATATAATGAGAGAGAGAGAGATCATAAAGAAAGAACAGGAAACGTTTATCAATATATAACGTTTCATTTTTATTAAAGCTTTCTCGTGATTTGTGATTCAGCAATCATGTTCAAAATTATAATCCTAATCCAGTAGATCAGGTAGAGTAAGAAATCGCACTATAAACTTTTCACATGGTCTGGACATTGTAAGGTAGCAATTTCATAGCGTAAAATGTCACTAGAATAGACAAGAGGAAATGCGGTCACCATGTGTATTGATACAAACCATCAATATTGTGTCAAGACAGCGGAAACATTTTGCTGAAGCCAGACATTCACATGTGCCACAGAATGTTCATCCATGTTTTAAGTGATGTTCCGAGAGAGTTACAGAAAATGAGGATCTGTAGTGTCAGGTTTGAGAGCAGATTTCGTTTTAAGAAGAGAACTGTTACTTTTATGTGCCGTCATCTTTCAAGTTGTTGGAGAACATGTCTCTCCATAATATTCTGTCCTGGGTAGCCTTTATTTTTTATTTTTGTTATCCCTCCTAAACATTGCTCCACTATATATTTGCTCAAGCACTCGAGGCAGTTCATGCGTTATTAGTCTCTCTCTACATTGCCTTCAATCTCGTTTGTGTATCAAATTTTTCCAGCTCTCATTCCTAATTTTGCAACATATGTATTTAAACTGACTCTTCAGTATGTTAGATATATATGTCCATTTAGGTTCCATTTCTCTAAAATTTTTCAGTTCCTCTTATTCTAATCATCTTTAAATAGACCAACATTTCATTTAATTCAAGTCTCTCATCCATCTGTGAAATGGTTGAACAACATTCACCATTATATAAAAGGAATTATATTTCAGTAGTCGTTTCTTTGTTTCTAACGAAATTATTCTGTCTCTTAATATTTTGATCGGCATTTGGAAAACATCTTAAAATACACTTTCGGATTATGATTTAGTCCTTTTCGTACGCTGTTGCATATATTCGCAAATTATCACTAAGGAAATGAAATATTAAAGCGCACTGCCGTCAAAGCATCACAGACAAAACTTTTGTTATCATTCTATGGAATGTCATGAGTAACAAAGCTTTTCACTTTTAAATGATTTAGGAGAGTACAAATTGATACAAAGTGTAAAAAGACAGAAGAAAATCAATACTTTGACACCTACCTGTTGGGTAGAGAAAATTAAGATATATTCAGATCCTATGATATCTAGAACGAAAAATTTAGAAATGCAAAACTCGAGTTCCATCTGCATCTGATTGCATAATTTTATGTGACATACATATATACATACATACATACATATATATATATATATATATATATATATATATATATATATATATATATATATTTAAGTTATAAGGAACTTGGTAAACCGAATTGGTAAATCCAAAGAGGATGAAATCCTGAGAGCTCAATGTTAGCTGATGATCCTGAATCCTTAAAAAAGGATTTAGGTGAAATAAATTATCGTAATGGTACATTAAAGTGATTTGTTTTTCATTACATTATATATATATATATATATATATATATATATATATATATGAAAATTAGGAACCTTTTATTAATATAACACATTTGACTTTTATTAAAGCTTCCTCAGGATGAAGAATTAATAAAATTGTGCTTGGTTAGATGTACAGACGTTCCTTATTTGTTCTTTAACTTATACTGCTGTTGATCTATATTTGAGCTTATGTTATATATATATATATATATATATATATATATATATATAGTTTTAACGTGTGCCATATTTAAGGGATAAAGCGTACAATATTGGAGATAGAGCGTATGTTAATAGAAAATGAACATTGACGTCAAGACTCACATGCTACAGGCTCTTTCACGCTTCACGATTGCGCCTAGCCTGTCACTTCTCAGTGTTGAATTCAATGTTCTCTCATATATATATATATATATATATATATATATATATATGTATGTGTGTGTGTGTGTGTGTGTGTGTGTGTGTGTATGTGTGGTATTTATATTTGTTTGATGAATATTAAAATGGAATAATTTATTCGTCAATCATTTGCTTAAAATTGTTTTAATCATATATATATATATATATATATATATATATATGTGTGTGTGTGTGTGTGTGTGTGTGTGTGTGTGTGTGTACAAGATATGATGGATAATTTTTCAGCTAAATTACGGAACGACGAAAATCAAACAAGCATCTACTTTTAACAGATATATTTACTATAACGACAGAATAATATGTTCAAATACTAAAGAGTATATTTATTCATATAAATCAGTATTGACTTCAACCATCGCCTCCAGACCATTTCGGAATCGACTACAAAACTTATGGAGGTTCTCTTTGTTTAAGTTGGTGAATGCTGTTTTTATCATTGCCTTACGTTTGGTGTAACAAGGAATTTTCTTTTGTTGGTCTCTCTCACAAATGCGCACCACATGATAATAAAATATTTTGCACTCAGACTAGTTGGGTAAGCTTATGTAAGAGGTGCCCTGGTGTCAGTTATTTTCTGAGAGAGATGAATGTGTTCTCTTGCTTGTGTCACATAGTGGCCTGTCCTGGTGCCAGACACAGTTTCTTCCAGCAGCCACTCTCTTGACCCCAGTTCAGTAGTACGTCCTTAATGGATTTAATGTAAGCCTCCGTGTTAAGTATGAGGAAATGTGGGAAGATGAATGGAGGATAAACTTAACATCGCTAATGATCACACCAAACACCTTCGTAATGATCATTAGACTTAACGAACTCTTTCAGAATCTTCTACACTGTACTCAGATTGATATCCAAACATTGGAACTTCTGGCGTTAATGTCAAACAGTAAAGCATGATGTCTCCATAATTCTGACGGAGTGTATTGAGCCATGTTATTTTTTTTTCTCACAAACGGTGTCCAACTGATCCTATTATACTGCGCAGTCGACAAAACCTAAAACCAACAACCTACATGGGTGAAAGTAAAATATAAAATATCGACGATTTATCCATCGCACCCTCTTTACCTATTCACTTTCTTTCTTTAAATGGCAATGGCGTATATGTATGTTAATCAAAGAGAGTTTGACATGGCAATTCATGTGAATTTGATTCTGATGGATAACTCTACTCAACGGAAAAACCCACAGACTTGACCAGAAGTATATTTGATTACGAACTGTTCAGTCTGATCACAAGTGTAAAATATATATGGTCGTTCATTGTCATGTTAGTGGGCTTACTTTTCCCAGTGATCGCAAGAGCGAAGCATTCTCGAGTTCCAGTTTCTATAGCGCCATCCTTGGCGGTAAGGTTGGAGAAGAAAGATCAGACTGAAAGGCACTTTTTTCGAAGTCCATATCGACGGAATAGACAAATATATCAAACCGGCGGAAAAAGGGGAGCTAGTGCAACGAAGGCAGACATTTACAGACCAATGATCGGACACCCCGATGCAACCGGGTTTGCCAGATCTCGCCTGTCACAATCTTTGGGTCAATAATTTCAATAAAAACGCTTATATTATATCAGAGAACAGGAAATTATATGACAAATATTTACCGCAAAGCAACATACCATAAAACAAAAAAGACAAAAAAATTCCAGTTTGTAATCCACCGTCGTCATATTTTTATCGAGGACTGATAAATAAGTGAAGGATATTTTGGAAGGATGTTGAAATAATCCAGAACTTGGATCAAAATGTTTGGTTTTTTACAGAAAATATATTCGGTTAATTTATAAATATAGAATGGGGTGTCAGACACATATTTTTTTCTATGCAGACATATTCAACCTTTACATTGAGGAGATCCTGAAATATTAGAAGTCCTACCAGGATCCCTCATTAGAGGTCATAATCTAAGCAACATTAGATATGCAAATGGTAGAGTTTTGATAGTATTCACAGAATAGAAACTAAAGTAGCTACAACAGTATTATTGCAGAAAAGGGAAAAGAAATGATTCAACATAAATCCTGAAATAGAGAATGTGTAATTGCCAGCAACTGAAGCAGCCTAAATTGCGAACAACAAATTTCCGACATCGAAATCAAACACCTCCAAACATCGGAATATCTAGGAATTGTGTTAAACTAGGACACAATTTCTATCAGTTATGTGCCATGTGTGATACACGTTTAGGAGATCATGTACGTTTCGATACACGACTGACGAGGCAAATCTTTCCCGCAATAGGTTGCCGTTTCTTTCTGCTGTAAATTCGTTAGCATCCAAGGCTAAAGAACCCAATCCAGTCTGATCTGCTATTTACCCATAGCTGGGGGAGAATAAGAAGAATCATACCTTTCCTAAGGGTATTAGCACACATGTGAATGTAATGAATTCGACTGGAATTCGAACTAGGCTCTCCGATGTATCCCTTACCCCACCGTGACCGAAATCCAAAGGTGTAACTGAATAGCGAAATTATCCCTCTAAAATCGAATAAAAACAAAGAAACAGAAACGTTTTTATTAGAAAGAAAGAAAAGATCACTTGACTGTTAGGTAATATAGATTTTCTTATACAGTACTTAAAGGCTGAACAATCTCATCACAGATAATGAGGCTTGAATTCAGCAGAATATGATTCTACAGGAGGATGCTGATAATGAATGGAACATATTAGAAACGAGGATGCCTTGGGGATAATAGAAACTAAGATGCGCTTGTAATTAGAATCAGTTTCAATTTCCAGGGAATATAATGAAAACCTGGAGAATTTGACGCGCAAGATAATAATTGAAGGCAAGAGAGAGAAAACATCACCTAACGTACTAAACTAGCTTGTGTAAATGCTTGGTAGAACAAGGAATTTGGAGATATTACACAAAAAGAAAATTTACTGAAAGCAACAGGAAATTGTGGAGAGTCAGGATCGCCAACTTTCCGTAGAGACACGGTAAATAGAACAAGAACAAGGCATAATGGCTGATATGGAGATTGAAATGGAATTTAGCTAATAAAAATCCTAATTCTTTTAGAGAGTTCTGGGAATTTGTCTGTATGTTGTACTTACAAATCAGAAATGAAATGGATTTACTCGTTGTCGGTAATGACTGTGAGGAATACTAACCGAATAGTATTATCCCAAAAGGGGGAACAACCGTCAGCTCTTTTGCTAATTCAATTTAAAACCTTTCTATTATTCGGCAGCAATAGCTTTCGTACGTAATTATGTTCAAATTGAAAGTCACACCGAACAATTTTGCTTCAGACACACGTGTGCTACTAAAAGAAACCAATTCAAGCTTTCCAACCACTAATATAAATTATCCCCCGAAAGAGTAATTTATAACACCTGATATAACACCTAATTATGAAGCTGTTAAGCCCTCTTTCCATTAGAGGAAATTATCCCCAAGTTTCACGTAAAATCCTTGAGTTCAACTCCAAATTAATCATGTGCAATAATGCTTAAGGCTTCAGCATGTATACATGTGAATCGAGTTTATATAAACCCATGCAGTTCAAATGTTATACTTAAATCTCATGTTGCCAATCAGGAATACTTTACTTCAAATTTCACAGAATTTAATAGGCTTTGTGGCATTCGCCTCAAATCCATTCAAAATTGTTATAATTAAGAATATTATCAAACGATGTTTAAATTCAAACAGACAAATATCCCAAAACTGTCCCATCATCAGAATTCATACGTTTAGTGTATGGAATTTATTTGTCAATTCATCAACTATTATGGAGAATAGACTGTGGCTTCCGTTGATTTCATAAGACGATAATGCAGCACAGAGCACTGCTGGATTGTATAAAGTCTAATGGAGATTTGTGGAATCCCATTTATCATGACTCCCTCTTAGGTGGTGCTAATATATTCAAAAGAAAACAACTCGAATTTAGTTATCGCGCAGCTGCAGGATTTAAGAGAAATTGACATTATATGCCATTTACGCAATGAAGGATATACTCCAGATAAGTAATGTTTCTTTGTTTCTTTTGTTTCCTGAACAGTACATCAAGACTATGGGTCATTTCATGCCGAAATTTAATATTCCTTGGAACATTAGCCATTTCTTTTCCAAATATATCTTGCTGGCAATAATTTTCTTTTTAACAAAACGTATTTCTGGTATTATTTTTACTATGAAAATGAATTGCTGGCACCATCATTATGAAAATGCATTTCTAAATTTTCGTAGTGTTGTGACCCCCAGCGAGGAACTTAACAGTTGCTAAAACGGCGGTCGGATTGATCTGGGAATAAGAGCAGTGAAGAGGTCGCTCTACATCCCTCATAATCTACTGATCATAGTCCTTGCTCATAGATGTAGTTTAAACATAAGTAATGGATTTAGTCATTACACTATTTATCATATACATACTGACAAGGCAGTAGGCGCTCTGGAATTAGATTTGTCCCCTAAATTATAGAAAACTCAGTATATGAAACGCATAGATGGAAGAAAATAGAATCCTTTCCAATGTCTTGAATGAATGTATTCATTTAAAAATTCATGCTTCCGTTAGGTTTAAAATTAAAACATCTGTATACGTTCGGTGCCGGCCGAAACGCATTTCAAGTCTTAAAGAACATGGTAGAATTTAAAAATTGATGCCCCCGTTAGGTTCACAATTAAAACTTCTGTATACGTTCGGTGTCGGCCGAAACGCATTTCAAGGCTGAAAAAACATGGTAGAATTTCAACACTTACCAACACAACTCATTGATATATTATTTTTTTTACGGCGTATCAATTTTTGCAGGTTATTAAAAGACAAAACATGTTTTTAGATTGCAAGAATTATTGCTGACAATAAGTATTTAATGATACATCTACTTTTTTCTACATACGATATGTGGAAGCACGTGCGATAAACTGTCATCGTCAGCCGCCAACCAGAGGACGTAACAAATCTAACGGTGACTAAGGCGGTACTGCCACCAGCAACTTTTGCCACCGGAATTATATATATATATATATATATATATATATATATATATATATATATATATATATATATATATTTAAGCTTAGCGCCCCGAGCAAGGCATGAAGCCACTAGGATGTAGGGGGTTGCAGAAGATTTGTAGCAAGAGCAGATAGGAGTGATAGAAGAAAGGATGAAGGGAAGGGTAGTGTGTAGATCAAGGTAACTGGAGATGTCGATTGACATTACATTTGAATAGTTGGAGATTATCGCTATCAGGGAAACAGTAATTGGGAAGGGTGTTCCACAGGCGAGAGGTGCGAGGTATGAAGCTATTGGAGTAGAAGAGACGGCTACATTTGAAGGTTTCTACAGTGTAAGTGTGAGAGCGGGATGCCAGCCTTGTAAGGCGCTTGTATTCATGGAGACTGGGGACCAGGGAAAGCAGCTCATCGAAGCAATTGCCATGAAAGTATTTGTAGAAGAGACAGAGAGAGGCGACGGCGCGTCTGTGAGATAGTGGCTGCAGTCGAGACGCCAGATCAGGGCCAATCACATTACATATCCGCCTCTGGATCTTGTCAAGAACTCCGAGGTAAACAGAAGGTGCCCCAGACCATATATGGCAGCAATACTCCATGCGAGGGCGAATGGTCGTTTTGTATATTTGAAGTATCAATTCAGGGGAGAAAAATTTCCTGGCGCGGCACAGAGAGCCAACTTTCCTCGCGGTGGACGATGCAATTGACTCAATGTATTTGTTCCATCTCAGGTCAGCAGTCAACGTGAGACCGAGCAGACGCAGGGAGTCACCATATATATATATATATATATATATATATATATATATATATATATATATATATATGTATTGGTGTAGATGTGTCAGTGTCTATGATGTTTTATGCAACTGCAAGTCAGATTTTCAGCTTTGCATTAAAAGTGTTAGATTATGATCGTTAACCAATACAAAATACCCGTAAAGACCGTCATCAATGACAAAGAATGGAAAGCAAACATATGTTTCACGTAAGAAGTAGCATTAGGTTCAGAGCATGGTTTTAAAACAGGGCTGGGCGGAGAGAAAAGATGGATTTACGCGTAATTGAATCACCTGACTAGAATTGGGTCTCGACTTACGCATTTATATTTCCGAACCGTTATCAATTATATCACAAGCACATACAAGATAATAGCACCTGGTTTTCCAAAGCGGTCACCCACCGAAGTACTAAACGTTGCTTAACAGACGATCGTACCAGAAGCCGAGTTTCAACGTGATATGGACATTTCCATTTCCGGCATAAAAGCTGCATATTAATGTATCCCCATTTCAGCAAGATATTGAAATGATTATTGATGTAATGTTTAAAACAAGATACCAACATATTTAAAACCATTTCAAATATACTTAATATTACATAAAAAAGCAAACCGCAGTAAGGTTGAACATTCAGCAATAAGGTTGAACATTCAGCAATAAAACCCAATAGTGAAAAGATCTTATATTATGTGTGTAATATAATATTTCAATAGAAAAGGAAGCACAACATATTACAATTGTAAATAAACAACAAATTTGTAATATTATCGCTGTTATATTCTAGTTAAATCTCTTTATTTATTTACCTTTTTAACATGAGTAATATTGACTTGACTTTACATTTAGTTGTTATCACTACGTCGAGACCTCCATCAGGTGTATAACGTTTCGAGTAATATACTGGAAACTCCTAGTTGACCACTTGATTTATTTTACTTCTCGTTCAACTGTCCCTGTCTCGGGCTAACTCGTAAAGTTCTTATTTTATATCACTAGTCGGTTATCACTAAACATGTTTCCACTGAGTACGAATCCACACTGACCGGCCAAGAGACTGAACTCGTAGTCACTATATCACCAAATCCCCGAAGCAACACTTTAATATCATCTCTAGTTTTTAGCTGGTTAATGATAGGATTAAGTTAAAACACTTTAAATTATGTCAGACCAATTTGTATTTGTGTGATTGTTCATTTTACTGCAACAATAAAAATATTATTATTATTATTATTATTATTATTGTTGTTGTTGTTAATATTATCATCATCATCATCATCATCATCAATAAAAAAAATAATAATGTGATTTCTGTAGATAAATGACAATAGATAGTTGTCGCAATTTTTTTTTTAAATGACCAACTTTTGTAAATAAATACAAGGAGGTATTAATCCTTCTTTAGCGAAGTGGAACATTAAAATTAATAAAATTAATCGGTACAAAAATATTTTTGTCTGTAATGATATTTGCCTCAAAGAAGATTTGCTGCTTAAAAACAAAGAATATATAAATATACATATGTATTCGTCTTAATATAACAGAAATACTTTTACGTGTTATCACACAAAATAACTTTCACCTTCATTGTCAATGCACAAAATATAGACAGCGTGCGGTAACATACTAAAAACATTAAATAGACAATTGCAAAATCGGAATTTTTTTCATCAATTCACCTCAAGCAAGGGGATAATGTCACTAAGACGCAATGGGCGCTGGCAGTGAAAGAGAATGAAAAAACATTAGAAGGAACATGAAATCCAATCTTAAAGAGGTATCGAGGAATAAAACGCTACTTCTGTAAAAATAATGGGAGGTGTTTGACCTGGACGATGGATGTACCTGTCTTTCACCTGTCATATTTAAAATAGTCTCCTTCATTTTTATGCATTATTAATATTTTATGTATTTTTCACTCTCTTATAAAATTCAGAACGCATTCAGCAACATGCCAAATACAAGATCTTCTGTAAGCCGGGTCATATATATATTTTAGACATATTAGGCGATGGTGTTAATATTTGGCAAAATCTTTTTAGCAGAATATCAACGATGATTAACGAATCGGATTGAAATATTGACCTAGTCTTCATGAATCCAAACATTAAATGTCGTTCCGAAAGAAATGGTGTCGTGTTTCAACTTTCTATGTTTTAAAATGTGATTGGTTATTATATTCATTTCATTGAAGGTAATATTTGACGTAATATTTTAGCAATTAGTCATGATATTAAGGATTATGTAAACAAACCATTACATAATAGGCGAGGAAACATTTCAGTCTGATGTAACAATACTTTCGCAGACAAAACAAGTCTGTTGACATTCGATATACAGGTGTACAATAGCCACAGAACATCTTTTATCTGCTAACCAGACAACAGTCATTACCACATGCCGCCACAGTCCATATTTTAATTTAAGATTCCTGCGCAGAACACGAAATGAAATAGACTATTTTGATACGTGAGAACCGTAATACATAAAATGCCCACTCTGCTACGAAACTGGGATGACACATAAATGATGTATGAATAGAAAATGAGAGAGGAGGGGATGGCTGTCCAAAATGGGGAGGTTATAGAATATATGGGAATAAACGAAAGCAATTTTATGAGCGCCGGTCTGTTGTGTCGGATAATAATGGAACAATGCAGGATATGAACGAAAACAATTCCAAGAGAAAAGCGCTCAGAGATAACTGAAACAACACAGATATTTCAAAGATAGAGAGACAAAGAAATACATGAAAGATGTCAAAGAAAAGAGAGTGCAGATCAAGTTTTATGGGTTTGGCTCTGAATGGAATAATCTTATGGGAGAAGGATTGTTAAAATTAGCAGGGAATCAAAGTTCGCAGGAGAATAAAGAACGGTATCAACTGCTTGGAGTTAATTAATATTTCATAATTAAAAAAGAATTAACGTTTTTACTTTATAGATGATTCTTTACAACACTTATTTAATGGGAACATATTTAACAAATAAAATCATAAGCGTCATCACTGTTATTACTTTTAAGTTGAGGTATGGTAGTAGAACACCTGAACGATTGAATCACTGACAAACCTCCTGACACACATCCTACTCCATGTATGTATTGTGACCCTACGAGACGTAAAATATTATTTGGATCCATACGACGTACTTTATTTTCAGTTGTCAGCATATTTTTTAATTTGATTTTTTACTGTTTATCAACATTTTGCAGGTTATTAATATTTGTAAAATGTTTTGGGATTGCCCTATGTAATTATATATATATATATATATATATATATATATATATATATATATATATATATATATATAATATAATATAATATATATATAATATAATATATGTATAATATAATGTATATATATATAATATAATATAGTATATATAATATATAATATAATATATAATATAATATATATATATATATATATATATATATATATATATATATATATATATATATATATATATATATATAATGATTTTATAATATAAGTCCTATTATTGAAACCATAGCTAGGACAGAAGAGGACATTTATTCCATTTCCAAGTTTACGCTATTTACATATATAGACAGATATTTTTCCAGTAGTATTTCCGCGTAAGTGAATATAACGAACCAGACTGGATTAGAAATGCATATTTCGATATCTCATTCCGAGACTTTGTCCATTACACATCCCGAATATACAAGTCGCTTAACTTCGATGATCGGTCGTGAATCTGTATTTCAACTTGATATGGCCATCAGCTGAGTAAGGTTTGTCTTTTTTCTATCCCACTTATATTCTATCCCCGTTCTGTTATACATATACACAAGCTCATTAGGTAGATTGTTCGTTACTGTACCTCTTTTCTTCAATATCATGTGAGCGTCAAATTATAAAAGCCATCCTTCCTCATAACGTCTAATTTATATGTAGCGAGTCTTATGCAAGTAGACCCGACGGAACCCATCTCTATACAGATATTCATGAAAGTAAACATTTGTAAAGTAGAGTAAAAAGAAATGATCAAAAATATTCTATATCATAGTGTCAAGTAAATCATAAACTCTAAGAACACGTGTAATGTCTCTTATCCTATTGTCAAGGTTGATCAGAACTTTTCCATTCATATTTAGCAAGCTTTAATTCGTATGGTTCGAGGTTATAGGGTTATGATATCGATTGCTGGACGGGTTCAGAACAGGAATCCTAGAATCCGAAGCTATTACAAATTTATATCGTAATTATATCAAAGTGATTTACTTAGATCATTGACAAAACATTGCTTATTGAACAATCGACGTCTGAACAGGAGCATATATTTTAAGTCATTTTTATATTTATACATTCTTTTTCTAGATACAAATATTTAAGTAAATGCTCGGTTTTATAATAAACAGTATTAAACAAAATTTACCGGCCTGAATGTCCGAAAAATTTTCTCGTAAAATTTTCGTACTCCGACAGGAATCGAACCAGGCATCCTAAACGGGACCGTCATATAGCCTGACGTGTCTTAACCGTTTTGGCCAGAGAGTAGTGTTCGGTTAGCAAAGTCGATTTTACTGTCTTTAAACTTTAACCTTCCATGAATCTCTCAAGTATATTCATACCTGCTCATGGCGTATCAAATGCAAACAAATGATGTCACACATTATGAAATGGACAAAGTCCGACAATTATTTTAAGACATTTTTATGTTTATACATTCTTTATATATATATATATATATATATATATATATATATATATATATATATATATATATATATATATATATATATATATATATATATATATATATATATATATATATATCGGATGACAGGGACAAGTATAGTGAAGTATTGAAACCATTCAATCAAATATACAACTAAGGTGGGCTGGTCATGTTGTGAGAATGGATAAGCATAAGCTTCCCAAAAAGTGCTGTATGCAACTACCAAACTACAAACGTTCAGGTGGACATCTACACTTACGCTACAAAGACAAATTGAAAGACAACTTGAAATGTCTCAACTTTGGTCTGAAAAGCCCAAGAATCAGGAATAGCGTAAGATATGTTTCATTAAGTTAAAGAGTTTTGAATACAGTAGTCTGGAGCACCTTGATCAGCTTCGTCAAGCTCTGAAGCCATCAACAAAATCTAACAAGTTTTTTTCTGCAAGTGTGACTTTGTCGCCCTCAGGAAGGCTGTGACAGTATTACACATGAGAAAGCGCAAATGAAATAAGCTTTTCCTTACCTGATTTTTTCCACAATAGCCCCTGCTAGCATGCATAATAGTAAAACTAAAGCCACCATCCGATGCTGTCCTTCATTTATCGTTCTCGGTAGGAGAGTCCACCATATATATATATATATATATATATATTCGGAACTTCTTAAAATTTCGCAAAATAGAAGAAACTTTAGTAAGGATAGAAAATATTTTCTTAAGTTGGTTGTAAGCTATTATTACGTCTGAGATATTAATAACATAATTCTTACTTTTTTTATCTATATCAAATTTAAAAATAGTTTAACGGAATAATGAATAAAGTGACAAATAAAATTATTACTACTATTTTAATTACTAATACTTTTAGATGAATAAATATATTGTGATTCAGAACTTCTTAGACGAATTTTTGCATAATACAATAAGCTTTTCTGGAACTAAGCAAAGTATGAAGAAATAGGAAAAATATCACTGTAATTAAGGAAAGGAAAGTGTCTCTGCTATATAATATACAATTTATACTGTAATGCAAGATAAAATATTTATTAGACGAAATTTGTGTTTCATAGTCAGAAAATGTGAGTGATAAGGAAAATTTCAAGAAATGAAGAAACTACAAAAAGCAAATCAGAAAGTGAAAGTTAATATTTCTTGGATATATTAATAAGAATGTGTGTGTGTGTGAGAGAGAGAGTGAAGAATTTGAGACTGACTAGACATTTGTAGGTAAACTAACTAGAGGGATGTAAGCTATTGAATTGATTAATTTAAGTAAATGGATTGGATTGGAAAACAATTATAAAATGATAAAGGCTAACATTATACAGATACGAAATTTTGGTGAGAAATATTCACAGAATTACTTGAACCATAGCAATTAAAATAAGAGTTATTTAAATAATGGTTTGGGACTTAACACAAACCAAGAATGCCACTCACAGAAAAATGAAACTGTTGTGAGCGAAAACAATGTGATAACTGAATATATGTCTCCCATATATTTGTTTTCTAAGATTGATCCAACTCGGTTTTAGCGCAATGAACACAATGTTAAGTGTATGTTCGATCATGTCTTCTTTTAATAAAGTAAGTCCCTAAAAATACATTAAATTTGATGTTAATGCATTTTAAATATTTCTTGACATTCTTACATAAAATTTAAATGACGACAGAAGAGTTTTTGCTTCCAGCGAATCTCGACTGCAGTGCTAAAACAAATATAGATAAATTTTATGACACTCGTAAGTGTTTGGATTGAGATGAAACTGTACGACATATGGTAACCGAATTTCTCAGGAGAAATAAAAACTGTAGCAGACAAAAGGTGGGAAAGGAGAGTTGCATGGAAAAGATTCCATTAGAACTCTGCAAAAATTGATAAGAACCCATTGCTAAAAGGAAGTCGAATATAAAAAGATTTAGTTCTGTGAATTTTTCGGTATACACAGACCAGCTCATTCAATCAAATGACGTGATGCACTCATAACCAACAAAGAATAAGGAATGTACAAATGGTGAATATTGATTTGCCGGCAGACCACACAATGAAACATGAAAATGGTTCTGAATATAGAAACAAAAATAAGATCTTGTCATATGAAAAGAAAACAAAAACATGTAGAGAATACGGCTATTGCAGTGGTAGACATCATTCTGAAAGCCATTGACAATAAGAATTTCTTAATTTGAAAATACCAAATAAAGTGAAAACATCCTTGTAAAAGATTACCCTAATAAAGCCTGTGATAATAAAATATGTGTTTAGAAATATTATTATCATCATCATCATCATCATCATCATCATTATTACACCCATTAAATTAAAAAGCGGAGTTTGATAATGTTAAACAATATTTCGACATTGTGTCTGCCTTCTTTAAGATACATTTCTTTTTTATTAGATTTCAAATATGAAAATATGTAAATCTACAAAAATACAAGTATTTGTAAAAATGATGCTGGTCTTGTAATGAATGAACAAGTCAAAACTAATGAAATGCCGCCAACTTGAATGCATACATTTGAAACAGGCTTATTATCATGTTGTTCTCGTTCATGTTGGAATTTTTTGTTAGCTGATTAGTTACAAAAAGTAATTAAACAAAATACTTAGTTTAAATCTTATGAAAATCTAGTGGCATCTTGTTCATTTCCCCGGCATGTGAATTTATTGATGTTGCTTACTTATCTATCTGCAGGCGGTTTAAGGGACGAAACGTAGGTAGCTTCTGAAAATTTTCAGAATATGAACGTTACGACCTTAAGGTGCATATTCTGAAAAAAAATTCTATTATGTAATGTAAAATACCATCGTTTGTTCATCTTGTACAAAGTCATATAATTTTTGTATTTTTATATATTTTTAAACCTTAATTATTTTTAAATATAAGTTGATAAACATACTGTCGAAATATTGTTTGGCATTATCAAGCAGAGCGCATTTTTTCGTTTCCGTTTTTTTTTTGTAAATCGAACTATCCTCTTAACTTTTGAAAAAATATTGGAAGAGTTACGCCAATAAATTTGTTTATTGTTATATTTTCATTCTTCTTCTCATTATTATTATTATTATTATTATTATTGCATAAACTTGCGTGTTCACCTCACCAATGAACGCAGACAACAAAGATGATATCGTGTATAGATTTTCAAATCTTCTGCATACCTACATCCAATCAAATCTTGATTCCAATGTTTTAGTCGTGGTTGAATGCCTACACAAATTTATTGGAACAAAACCAAACTTGACCGTCCTTAATCGTTTCATCCAACAGTGAGGTGCGTTCATTTTGCCAATTTCCCCTTCTCATTTATCTTCACTAACATGTCTGCTGAAAAAGGCACGGTCACGATCTGTCGCGTTCTTTTATTTCTTTATAAACATTATCAAGTACAGATGCCGGAAGACATATTTTATTAAGACATTCGATTTCCAGATCTGTAGCCTCAGTTACAATGCTATAAAACGGGGCGTCTCTTCAAAAACGGTTATCCATTAAATATAGCGTTGAAATAATGTCGGATTGTAAATAAAATTTATTAATTCCTTAAAAATTGCTAAGTACTTTTATATTTATACACCCACATATTATTATGTTCGGATGATTTGGTCAGTGTGGGTGTTGAAAATCTTAGAATATTTTGAGATTTTTGTTTATCTAGGACCGTCTATTTTTTAGCCAATCAGACGAACAATTTTCAAAGAACAATGATAATACTACAAACCAAAGAAAAGACAACTCTCAGTGTATATGCAAATTCCAATAGTTTCATATTGTATTTGAAAGAAAATCTTTGAAATCTCCAACAAAAAAATAAGTGAAAGATGAAAGAGAAACATGATGGTTACGAATGCACGAAGCTTTAGTATGTTTCGAAAGACCTCTGAAGATAATAAGAATTATATGGAGAAGTAGAAATCAGAGGACGAATGGAAATATAACAGATGACATTTATAGTTAAATCATAATGGAATACTAAGATGAGTAGTAGAGTATTGAGGAAAATTGTAAACACATTCTCTCCAGTTATATTTGAAAGTCAAACATGGAATAGAAAAAAATTAATGCGTACAAACAGCACAGCAAAAAGACTGACAAAAGCAATGAAAATAACAACAATAATATAAGCATCCTTTTTTTATAATTATAATTATATAATGTATTATTTAAATATAATACACGAGAATAATGTTTTGTTTCGCTGAATAGCTTCTTTATACGTTTTTCTTTTTGAATTCCAATTGCCTCTCTGTCTTTTGGTCACCCATCTAGGAGAATAAAAACTCTGGACAACAAACCGCAACTGAATCTGTTATTCATGCTAAGGAGTGAATGGATGCTGTGGTATGAGGTCGCGAACAATCCGTACAAGATTCGGGGAACTGGCTGTAAATTACAGTTACCCACTGTGCCGGACGAATTTGGGTGGAATTTTGAACCCCTGCGTCACTAGTAGGAAAAATATGAGAAATAAAGTCCAAAACAAATTGTTCAGTTTGGTTCTTTCAGCGGATAAAATGGGAGCTCGTCCCTCAGGAGGTAATCTATCTGAGGTCGAAAATTCCGCCATAGGAACAAATTCATACACAAATAATGAATCTCCAAGCCCCTACAATAGGTAGAATCCCAATGATAGACCTGCGAACTCTCCATCTATATTCGCATTCATTTAAATAAAGAAAAAAGCAAAATTGTTTCGTGAGGAGTACTAACTCATCATGACAGCATTCTATGAAGCGTTGCACAAAACTCTGAAAAACATCACTCGCTAAACAAGACATTTGACAAGAAAAGTTTGAAGAAGCAATTATAAAATACATTGACCAAAATAAACTAGTCAATCTAAGAACGTGCATCATGAGAAATATCCGACTGACAGATGGTGAAATTAAAAAAAACAAAAAGAAAGGCAACGAGAATAGGTGAATTTCCCGAACATGAAAGAGAACCAGTAATAGACATGAATATACTAAAACCACACAGACTACAGATGAAGTAACTGCGATACACCCGGATCAATGTGAAGATAATACTGAAAGTTTAAAAGAGTTGGAAAGGCGTGATCTTCGTCGCTCAAAAGCCTGCAATAATTCGAGTCAAAGGCACATTGGACCGAAATATTTTGCTTAAGGCAAGAAGTGTATAAAAGAAACCAAGGAAGAAATCATGAGATATGTAAATTAGACACAAAATATTGAAATGGAGGAAACAGTAGAACTCCCTAAGTTACAACAACACAACATAAATTCAAAAATATTGAACTCTACAATGTAGCACGGGCATTAATTCTGGATTAAGTAGACCTACATATAAGTCTCAGCGAGGTAATATATACAACTGCTGGTAAAAAAAAAAAAAAAAAATAAGCATCAAATTTAAAATGTCAGTTTCACAGACATGAAGTTCCACCTTGGAAAAAATAAATAGAGAAAAAAAAATGAACAACTTAGAAGTGAATTATCATTATTCGACGAAGTGGCAAGAGGCACAAATATAAGGATAAGTAAAAGCAGGAGAGAATCAAAAGAAAATGTAAAATTAGCAACGAATGCTATCAACCAAGCTAAAAATAAAGCTAAACAATGCAACAGAAGGCACAAAGAATCAGACGCTATGAAAAAAAGATCAAGATTCTACAGACAGAACATGATCTTTCAAACGTATGACAAGACATTTTACAGAAAAATAGTTAAACAAAACATCTTTTCGACACCCCCACCACCAGAACAATGGTAAAATTTATACATTTCTGTGAAAAATATGTAACTGCTCTAAAGAAGCAGATTGGTATATGGAAGAGCTAAAATGGATGAAAAATAAACCAGAATAAACATGGGAGAGAATGACAGACGAGGCTGATGCTGAATGTGCACTGAAAAAAAGCACACAACTGGAAATCTCCAAGGCTAGAGAAAAACCCTTTTTTAGATTTACCAAATTGGACGTTGAACTTTGTATCTTGCGACAAAATGTACTCATTGGGCAATCCCAAAGATGGAATTTTTCTATCCAATCAGTTCCAAATAAGTTGTCTGAAGTTTTTAATACGTAGGCTTTGAGCTTTTTGGTAACTCCATTTAGTGTTACTGTAAGTATTACCTCGCCTAAAATGTTAATATTTTCGCCAGTTAGGGATTTTGCAGTTTTATACGTTTTTAATAAAGTCGGCTTGTTCAAATTTCGCCAAGTACGCCAGTTAATAGTTGAAATATCAGAACCCGAATCAAGCTGGAATTTAATCAAATTATTGAAAATATCCACTGTTACATATTTTCTTAAATTTCTATCAACAATATTGCCAGATTGAGCTTGCCTATTTTTATTTTGGGGTTTTCTCGTTCTGTTGGCGTACCAGCACGAAGTTAAAGTATAACCACTTTTATTGCAATTTTTGCAATATATTTTGTTCTTAACTGGACAGAATTTCATCCAATGCAATTTGCCACAATGGTAACATGGTCCGGGCGGTTTCTTTAACCTATTTGGGTTTTGGTTACTGCGTAATTTAGGACATGAGATTTGCCTTTTGTCTTTTTGAGGGGAATAGGAGGTAGACGTGCTTCTGATTTTATTAATCTGAGCCACACCTGATTCCTCGATAGTGTTTGAGTCACGCTTTACAGATATTACTCTTTGACAGTCCTCTGCCAGTTTTTGGAGAGTCAATCCTTGTTCGTTGTCAAGCTTGGTCAGTACCCGTCGTCTGACTTCGGCGTCTTCTACAGATACTAGAATTTGTGCGAAAATTAAGCACTTAAAATCAGCGGTAGTCAGTTCGGCTAATTTAAAATCATTACATAGCTTGTTCACCGATGCTGCAAACGTTAGAAAATCTTGCTGGTTGTTTTTGACTGTATTCAGGCATTTCCAACGTTTGTGGAACAAGGTTGTGTTAGGCCAGAATAATTCCGATAGGAGCTTAATCGTTTCTGAAAAATCCAAGTCAGTGGATTTCTTGGGTAGTATGAAGTCTACGAACCTACTATGTTCTGTAGTTCCCAGTTTTCTCAATAGAAGACGTACCTTTTTTTTTTTACTGGGTCATTGTTCACAGTCTACGTTGAAAATATCTTCGTAGCGCCTGTAAAAAGCCTGGAAAGTTTTGTCTTCCTCTGGTACGTATTCAAAGGTTTCCATTGAATTGTAGATTGTACTCTGGGACAATATTGTATCTTTCTCAGAGTTTGAGCCTTTTAATGCATTTACGAGTAATTCTTTAAGTTGTTTCTGTTGTAGTTCAGCATTCTGAAGCGTAATTGTTTTGAATTCCATTTGCTGTTTATGTAAATCCAAAAATAGTTGTTGTCTTTCTTCTGATTTTTGTTTCTGGTCCAAATTTAGTTTAAACATTTGGGCAACTACTTTTTGCAAATCTTTCATATTTAAAAATGACAGCGCATTTTTTGTTGCTCTGAAACACGTGTACTAAGAGGAGGTACACAAAAACATATTGATAGATTTTTGTTCATTTTTTTCTTTTACAGAAAAAAATATGGACAGACAATAGTTAAACTAAAGTAATTATGTGTGTCTAGCTCTTTTTTTTTCCCGTGATTCCATTAATTTTAACGTAATTGAATAATTTTTCACCACACTTATGTATTTTTTTGTGTGTGGGTGGGTGTGTAGAAATCGTTTGGACATACTTTAATATTCCGTAGATGTCGAATTGCTAGTTTGTCAATGGCGTTTGGTATTGGAATATATGTAGACGCTGGGTGTTTAGCTTTTAAATCGCTAATGTATTAATACCAGCTTAATTTCTCGTTCAACACTGCTGTTGGAACACGTGTATTTTTCGAGTACTGTCGCTATTGATACGGTGAGAACGAAATTCTCGAATCTGCTCTGTCGCCACTGTTGTTGGACTGGCAAGGCATTGCGGTTTTTCGACGTGAATGCGTTTCTAGAATTCTTCGTCGACCCAGATGTTGGATTGGTAAGATATTTTAGGTTTCGCCGTGCGTGCGTTTCTAGAACCCTCGTCGACACTGATGTGGGTGCCAAAGTTGGGCCCACAGAAGTAAAACACGGATTAAAAGTAAGAAAGATATATTAACAGGTTACAGAGATAGTGTAAGCAGAGCTTACTATAAGTTAATGTCCAACACTGATAGTCGTACTAGACTCTCACTGTCACTCTCTGTCACTCTCCTGTAGAGTGCTATGTCGCCTACTTAATATAGGCCTGGAAGATTCTATTGTGTAGGTAGTTTCCGGTCTCACAATAATATATATATATATATATATATATATATATATATATATATATATATATATATATATATATATATACAAAGTATCACATGTCGTCATCAATTTCATCAAAAGTATGTCTATATGGAAAATAATACTTCAACTGAATCATATACATGGAATATATACGTCTGATGAAATAGGCAAAAACAGTGTAATATTTCAAGGTAACTCTTTAGCTTCATTACTATTTTGTATATCTCTAATAACATTAACCATAGAACTTAAGAGGACGGAATATGGCTATAAGATACCTTAAAAGAAAATAAGCTATTTTATATGGATGTCTTAAGGTCGTATGCTAGGAAGAAAAGTGAGCTGGAAGGCCTCTTGAAAACATTAAATGTTTCAGTGACGACTGCAAGGAAATTAGTTTTGGATATGTCTTCTAAAGCCACAATTTTACGATGATCACTACAACAAACATCCTCTATTAACCGAGACGACTGGGTAACAATCAAAGATTTAGTGTAAGAAGAAGCTTGCAAGTACATTGATGTAAAGGAAGCTGAAAGAATTCACCATAAAAATTAAAGAAATGGTGTGAAAAGCGAAGGATGCGACAGATAGTAAGGACCGAAATGAATTTTCAGAACATAATTAATGGCCATTAATAAAATTTTCGTCTTATCTTGAAATGGACTCTAAATCAAATCAAACGAATGGATTCTCAGGCACGAAAATTCAATCTAAGTATGAGAAGCATCATCCAAAGTCTGATGCAGACCGCCTATTCATACTCCGTAACGAAAGTGGATGATGTCTTATACAACTAGAATTGTCATAGAAGACAACTATTGGCTTATTAACATACATGGAAATAACAAAGAACTGGATGATACAATTAGTCAAACGAGAGGAAAAAAGAAGGGTGGAGATACAAACGAGTTTTACATTAAGAATTTATTAAGGAAAAACAAAACAAAACCTAAGATCCATCTTTTGCAGCAAAAATATTAAACAGAAACCAAGGATAAAGCTATTGAACAGATAAAACAACGATGTGAAGACAAACGTCTGCATGGACAATATACAAAACCTGCTAATAAAGCCAACGTTGATAAAGTTAATCTTCATCAATGGTTACCAGCATCTAGATTAAAGGCTGAGACGGAAATCTTTATACTTGCAGAGGAAGACTAGAGTCTTTTCACTTGGAACTGTCATGCAAATATCGTACGTAACAGTGTGGATCTTAAATGTAGTTTATGTGACAAATATCAGGAAATCATAGATTTATTTAATCTCAAGATGTTCAATAATGGTGCCAAAAGAATATAAATTTCTCGCGTTAGAGTGGGGCAATATTTACACTGAGCAATGTGTAAAAACGTAGGAAAATAAACACTGGTATGAACATCACACAGCACCGGTTACAGAAATAGAAGACATCATATTTCTGTGGGATTAAACCATATTTGAAGACAGGAAGTTCGAAGCAAATAGGCTTGCCATAAATGTCAAACCGAAAAGAAGTAAAATTACCTACAGATCAATATGGTTTGCCTTGCAGACAGTAACATAGTAAGCAAGAAATCGGAAAAAAAACTATGGAAGTATAAAGGACTGGAAATCGAAGCACAAAGTGTGGAAACTGAAAACAAGTACACTAGTAGTCATAGCGGGATCGCTTGGAATGATAAAACAGGAACGCAGCAACCCAATGAAAAAATCCCTGGAATTTCCAGCTTAAAGGAAATACAAACGGTTTCATGATAAATAGTGCGCACACAGTAAGAAGAACTTTGTACATGTGACGGTATCGATGTTAGAGGAAACAGAAAAACAAATAATGAAATGTCGCCAAAACAGCACACCGTAACCTGCCTTAGGTCTTACAGTAAACCTGGTAGGTAATTTGACCACAGCAGAAATCAAATGCTGCTGCTGCTGCTGCTGATGATGATGATGATGATAGTTAAGGTACGAGGGCGGAAAGAATAATTAAAGAAAATCACAGTGACAGATAATGTTAAAATATTTCAAAACAATATGTCTTCTTATACTGATATTTACAAAAAAAATTTCGGTATAAAAACAAATTTAGAAGAAATAAAATTATAACAATTTGATATGAACGGAGCTTGCAGAACATTTTATTTCAAACGATTTTAATTTAGACAAGTACCTTAATATTCACATTCTGAAAAAAAAAACGTAGAATCCAAAAAAAATTCTGCCCTTAAAATGTATGAGGATAGTTATGTATTCAAATTAATAAATTCTTGCCCCTAGAGAATGAACAAAATGACAGGACTTTCGTAACATGTACAGTAAGCTGTTTGATTGATTTCTTATAGTAACTAATCACCTAAAATAAAAATTCCAAGATGAGCAACACTATCATCATATTAAGTACGTTTCAGTTTCATGCCTTCACGCTGGCGGCATTTGATTCGTTTTGACGCGTTCATTAGAACTGGAGCCATTTTTATTTCATTACAAGACAAGTAACGATTGTACAGACATTTTTTTGTAGTTTTGTATATTTTTATACATGAATTTTTTAAAACATTTTTTATATTTAACCCTAGAACACTAACCATGGTTATATAGTACCCATCGCAAATTTTCCTACTTTTAATTTCTTACCTAAATTATATGTTTTTCGGTTCTTATTAATGTTAGCTCAAAGTATAACGTTTGAAGTGTCTGCATGTAAAATATTTAAAATAAAGATTTATATTTTTTTAATATATTCAGAATCGGGTATGATATACCCATGATTAACAATGGTGTAACTTTAATTGATGGTTAGTGTTCTGGGGTTAACATTTTTAAAGATAACTTGAAGAAAACATACATTCAGTCGAAATGTTGTTTAATATTGTCAAACAGTGAGATATTTAAATTTATTTCTCGTCTAAAATTACGATCTTCTCGGAAATGTTGAAAAATCTTAGAAGAATTACGTCAATCATTTTATTTAACAATAACTATAATGATATAAATAAGTGACAAGAAACTAATCTGCGAAGGTTTTTGAAAGAAATATTCCAATACGAAAAACTGGAGATGGAAATGGAAAAATGTGTCACTTAATAACTAAATATGTTTCTGTTGACGGTGGAGATGTGTGTCTAATAAAGAACAAAATAATAAATTAAAATAAATCAACAAAATCCCTGGAGCAACAATCTCTACAGGATAACAAAAAATAGTTTTAACAAGCGCAGCCAAGATCGAGGAGAAAATCTTTGTCCATTTAATTTATTTTTAGTAACTATATCCTGTTTAATTACGTGGAAATGAAAAAAAGAAAAAAAAAGTAAATTCGCTTCCATTGTGACATTGGTTATGAAGAGGAATGATATTCCATAAAATATGCAGGTCAAAAACAATGTTTCTATAATAATAATAATAATAATAATAATAATAAGAAGAAGAAGAAGAAGAAGAAGAAGAAGGATGATAATAATAAATGAATATAAAATTGTTACGATAGTGTGGGACAATATTTACACTGGAAAATTTGCAAAGACTTTGGAAAAGATGTTAACAATCACTGCTATGATTATTATACAGCACCGGTTACAGAAATTGAAGACCTCGCAATTCTATGAGATTATTCATCCTTACAGACAGGAAGATCAAAATAAATTGGCCAGACAAAATTATCAAAGACCGAAAAAAAAAAATGCTTATGAATGGGTATGGCTTGCCAAGCGAATTGTAAGATAGCAAGGAATTAATCTGAATAAAAAAAATATGAAAGTAGAATGGGAAATCTAAACAAATAACAATTGGAAATTTAAAACAAGATTAGTACCAGTCATAGTAGGTGCGCTTGAAATGATAAAAACAGGAACCCAACAACACATTGAAAAAATTCATGGAAATCCCAACTTAGAGAGATAGATGAATTGCCTTGATAAGTAAAACCAACACACTAAGAAGAAATGTATCCAGGTAACGCTATTGATGTTATGTTAGGAAAATAAATCATTAAATTTAGACATAACAAAAAAAAAATAAAACTACTTTAAGTCTTTCCGGACATTGCTAGGTAGTATAGCACTAGTAGAAATCGAGAAATAATGATGATAATATTAATAACATAAAAACAATAACAATTTTGCATATTAATAAACGTATATTATGGAATGTCAGTACGGGACTGATGTTCTCTGCAGTTATTTTCATGAGTGGAGTAGAGCGAAGTGATCAAATCTGCGTCTGTTGCGAGTATTTCAGCTTTATATTAAAAGGATGCGGCAGACAAATCAACTTCAGGGACACAAGTAGAGGAACACCCTCAAACTGACACACTCTGAGCTGATTGGTATAAACGAACTGAATGTATTTTAACAGAGCCCGGCTTACCTGAAGGTTTTTGTGTTCCTTTTACCAAAACTTATCATATCACGCATATTTGACTGTGATGTATGTGCTTTGTATAACCTTATTAGACCGTATGTAGTGAGGTGTACTTAGGGAGCCGTATATATGTACATCAGCGTCATTTTGTTGATGTGTTGCTCCCCCCATCACTCACTTTACTACTACTACTATTATGAATAATAATAATAATAATAATAATAATAATAATTCGCTAGGAATAATGAAAACAAAAGTAAGTATTAGGGTCGGATATATTGGAAATTGTGCAAAAAATTGAACCCATGTACTTAACCCATGTATTATAATATTGTAACATATATTTGGCAAATAAATAATATTAGAGATTAACATGCAAAGGATCGATATTATTCAGGTAAGGAAGCAGATATTAAACCTGACAGCAGTGAAAGCTTGACAAGCTAGAATTACTATGGTTGTATAATGGGACCAAAAGTTGTTAATGAAAGTCATTGAAAGACTGGGAAATTTCAAAGATTTTATCGGAGTGCTACAAAAATAAGGGAGGGGGATCGCTTTGGGAAATATAGAAAGCCCAAATTAATGTATATCATAATATAATTCCTGCAGACGCAATTGCTATCAATGAATAAGCGAGAATTGGACATTAACCAGGCAATCGATTTAATATGTTCTTCAAGAATAGGAATACATTTGTCTAATATCTATTTTTAATGAATGTCAGTCTTAAGAGACAACTGCCAAACATATGGAGTCAACATGTAAATACATGAATAATAATAAAAATAATAATAAAAAATGAAAATAGTAATAATAATAATAATAATAATAATAAGAAGAAGAAGAAGAAGAAGAAGAAGAGGAACAACGACAATAACAACTACAACAACAACAACAACAAAATATTTAAAATGTGTGTGACCTATATATGAATATACATTTTTCTTTTTTACAAAAAAGCTGTGTGAAGAATGCAATGAACTTCCGTCTCTCGATGGGAACCTAAATGACATTAGTATACAATAGAAATAATAATAATAATAATAATAATAATAATAATAATAATAATAATAATAATAATAATAATAATAATAAATTGTTATTAAAGACGACAAACAAAAACGATGCCTCCTTATTGATATGGCAGTCCCTGCTGACTGCAATGTATCTTTGAAGATATTCAAAAAGCTGTCAAAATACAAGGACCTTGAAATAGAAATCTCGAAATTGTGGCATATGGGAACATCAACAATCCCTGTTGTATTTGGAGCCCTATGACTGGTTGGAAAAGATTGCAGTAGACTAAATGAAGGGATTCCTGGAAGTCCATGCCTCAAGGAGATACAAAAATTGTTCTGACAAGTACAGCCGACACTTTACACTTTATCTATTTAATTTTTTTTTTGGGGTCCGTGGAAAGTGTCATGATGCCATTTCTAACCTTAGATCCCTGGGCGGGACCCGGAAAGAAATGTGTAAACGCCAGAAATCAAAGAAAATAAAAAAAATAATAATAATGTATCTCCTCTGACACACACACACACACACACACACACATATATATATATATATATATATATGAATGTGTGTGTATAAAATGTAATATCATATATATATATATATATATATATATATATATATATATATATATATATATACATACATATATATATATATATATATATATATATATATATATATATATATATATATATATATATATAATCATTAGACTTTTACAATATTAATAGAAAAAATAAAAAAATGTGACGAATACTTTGAAATTCAAACACGTCTTATCCACTATTCTAAAAAATGGTTTAATTTAGTAACATATTTAGCTAATACAAAAATCGCCGGTAATCCCCAATCAGTGATTAATGATATAAGCAAATATCCCAAGCCACCCGCTGAGAGATGAATAATACGATTCCTTGCTAAATAAATGTTCAGTCACACTATAATATCTATGGCTGTCGACCAGATTTATTTCTTCTAAGCAAAGATTCGGAATATCTGAAGTGAGGTTGGTTTATACTTTTCAATAGATCTGCCATTGTAATCGAAATTAAATTTATATAGAGTGTAAGAAGGCGAAAAATAATACAGAGACTAAAATTTATTGAAAGAAAAAGCATCAAAGAAAGTCTTATACTTGGCTCTCGGTGCGTTTCTCTCAGAGAAGGTTACAATCGTTTTGAAATTTTAATAAATATTTATATTAAGAATTGCGCAGGTTAGAAATCATAAAATTTTAAACGATATAATATATACACCAGTTCTTCGGCGAAATACGTCAAAACAGTCTAATATTTTTTTAAAATATTTAACATCCCATTGCATCTACATCCATCTTCACTATTATATGTGCTAGTTTTGTTATAAAATGATCGACTATGTGTGTATATATATATATATATATATATATATATATATATATATATATATATATATATATATATATATAAGTAAATTATTATAAAACAGAGCATTTACTTAAATATTTTTATCTATAAAAATAATGTATAAACATAAAAAATGTCTTAAAATATATAGGTATATATGTATGTGTGTGTGTGTTTGTACTGGGTGTAATAAAATTTATCCAAATGGTGTATCAACATGCGATAATTGTTTGTGTACTGATGATCCGGGAAGACTTGGATGAGTTTCACTGTGATTACGAAGGTGTTTGGGGTAATTACGAATGATGGCGTAGTTCTGCCTCTATTCAGTTTCCCAGCTGTGCCTCAAATACAGAAGCCTACATCAAGTCTGGGTCAACAGGCTAGCTTCTGGCAACAGAATTCTGCAGCATGCCAAGCAATCTGGAAATCCCATTCATGTTTGTCAGACAGTATCTGAGACCACCCTTATATCTGGCCACCTCACTTATCAGACTGAATCAACTTAATTATTATGAGTGGGATGCATTTGATCGAGTGACCAACAAAACTTGTAACAACGAAGATGAACTGAAGGCAAGGTTAATGCAGAATTCACTAAATTAAACAAGGAGACCGTTCAGAAAATTAGCAGAAGATTCTGAAGGACTCTGGAGGTCGTGGCTAAAGCTAAGGCCAATGGCGAGTTTATTAAATAAATGTACTCTTTAGCATTACAAGTTGCTAAATCTGTTAAGTTATTTTCAAATCGTGCCATCATTTATCAAAATGCTTATTAAAATTTCTTCAGTTGTATATGATTTAGAACAAATCCAATGTAAATATAATTTCAGCTTAGCATTTATTACCCGCATTTTTGAAATTCTTACTAGCATGGTCAACTAAAGATCATTGGGTCTTTTTTTTCTGACTGGGCTAAAAGCATGGATCCAATGTTATCATTGAACAAATAGTACATAAAAAATGATCATATCTCCGAATAATTCATAGGAAAATCTTCCTGAACAAAGCAAATAGGATATGGTGAGACAAATCTTGGACGCAAGCGAAATCTCATTGCAGTAGATATATGTTGCAGTCGAGGCAAATGGTTTTAATTACGAAAAATGATGGACGCAAGGTTAAAAACTGTGTAAAAAGACTAATGATGTAGGCAAAGCAAATTGTGTGGAGGAAGACAAATGATGAAGGCAATGCAAAACGTTTGGAGAAAGACCAATGATAGTATCAATTCAAAGAACACTGAGAAAGAAACATGATGGTAACAGGGCAAAGAGAACGTAGGAAGACAGATGATGTTGGCAAGGCAAATATGGCTGTGTCAGCAAAATGATACCGGCAGGGTGAAGCTCATTATGGAAGAATGATAATGAATTAAAATCACAAAGAGAGGAAGAAGACCAATGATGGTCGTAAAAAAAAAAGTATGTAGGATGATAAATGATGTTGGCATCATAAAGAAGATGGCGGACTATATATTTTAGAGGTAAAGTAAAGAACCCCGAGGAAGACAAATGATGACCCTAACGGAAAGAGTATGGAGGACGATAGGCGATGGATGCAAAGTAAAGAATTTGGAGAAGAAAAATGAGGGTGGCAAGGTAAGGAGCATGGGACAAATAATTTCATACTCTAGAGCCTACGTTGCCTCGTCTGTTTAATGCGTTCAATATGAAATAAACTTTTATTGCTGTTGCTATATCATTGCTTACATCACTTTCGAAATATGGGCGTTGCTCTGACACACTGCGAATTTAGTCTCTTTGTTCAAAGATTAGTATTTTGTGTATTTCCCTTCTTATTTTTCCGTCTTTGACCATTCATTGTGTGGACGACTCTGGCTCTCTACATATATTTTGTTGGTCTAAGTAACTAAAAATCATATGCAATTCTTGTGCTGGCATTCATTCATAGACACGAACTTTCGTCAAGTAGGTTACTCGTTTTCCTTATCAATGTCTTCTGTTCATTGTGCCTTTAACTGTTAAGATTCCATTTAAAATTCCTAGGCATATGGAAGAATATATATTGGATAGAAGTTCAGCATTATCTCGTATATTTCTTGAGACATTTTCCAGTTTCTTCATATGTTGTTAATTTTCGTCTCGGGCGTGCGCGGGACAGTGTTCACGGGAGCCTCGAAGCTTCTCCGTGTCCGGACGTCAAAAAGCTCTCTTTAGCTATATCTTTACGTTCAATTGCCTATATCCAGATTTCTGTTTAGATGACATGGTGACAAATAATTCAAGAGTCGTATTTCTGTATTTGTCTGATTTTTAGATTTTCATAAACGTCTTTAATGCGTGAAATATAGCATTAAAATAAATGATCTGCATTGCAGATGTTGATCTTATGATGGCTCTGCATGGAATATTAGAAATAAATGTTATTTTTAGGAAAGATTCTGAGATGAGTTTTTATGTGCACTATTTACATTATTCGGACTATTGTCCTCATCTTTGTCGATATATTTATTACAACGTTTCGGCCGTTGTACGCTCCGGCTTTCTTCAGGTGGTTGGAATGTAGAACTGAACCCATTATTGCACAATAAATAAAGGGTTCAGTTCGACATTCAAACCACCTGAAGAAGGTCGGAGTGTACAACGGCCGAATCGTTGTAATAAATATGGCGTCAAAGATGAGGAAAATATTCCGAATATTGTAAATAGTGTTCCTGAAAATGTAAAACATACCCATTCATAAATTGAAGTTCATATATTAAGCTGACTAAATAATATTTTGCTGTTTATTTCAAAATCTGAAGTAGAAGGAAAATAATATTGAATATGAAGAAATAATATTAAATTTGCCACAATTTCTAAACGTAGCATCATTTGGGTTAAGGATCACAAATCCTCATCGTTATTCTGCGTATAGGTCCGTTATATGATATTTAGCATAGGAAAATTGAAGAATAGGCTAAGCCGGAGGTAATTTCACCCAACACTGCAAATTGCTATAAAACTAAATCTTTAACTTGAATACTCGCGTGATATTCTAAAATTGCCTCGAAAGATCGAGATTTTCATACGGATGTATTGCATGTCGCCAAGCTCATTTAAATGTATCCAAGCTATCAGTTCTATACAACCGTACACTACGATCAACTGTTAATAACTTTGAGCGAGTGAAACGTGTAGGCCTTGAAAAAGACCATCTTTCTTTGAAACATGTGGACTGGCGCTACAGAATCACAAACAAGGAAGCATCATTATTAACAGAAACAGCATCACTTGAGGACTGCCATCAGCATCTACAATTGAAATGGATAGTACATATACATCTAAGAGAAAATATGACATCATCAAGATATTAACGTTCAACACTACTTCGAACAAAAGGTTAAGAAATAAACCGTTATTAACACTCGAAAGCTGGATAAGATTTAAAGCAGCTAAGAAAATTATTTTCTTGAATAAATCTTTCAACATAAGGATTTTATAAATTTAAACCGTCGACAATACTGGCTGCTCTGTCAAATGTTTTCTTCGATGGAAAATGCTAACATTACCATTATGAGAGCCATACGTTATTTAATTGTAAACATTTTTTATACATGTTTGTCTTCAAAAAATTAATTTTAATAAATCTTCATATATGTAGATAAAACATTTCAGCCATATCTCATCTATGAAGGGCATAATACATTTAGCAATCAATTTATTACGTTCTACAACCCAATAGATCCAAATAAAGGAAACAAATATTGGTTCGTCCAGTATAGTCAAGACTCATTAAACTCAATTTCCCGCGAACATCATTTTAGCCGAAAACCATTTTAGGTTGTTCCTTTGATAGATTCCAAATACAACATCCGTTCGAATTAATTCAAAACCGATTTTGTAAGTATTCAACGTTCGAGATGAATTAGAAGCAAACACAATCGACACTAATGCAAATCCAGATGTTTCTTCAATAAGAAAGTCTATTTTGAGAGAACTACATTTATCTACGAGCCTCTTACCGCTGGAGGGAAATTAACCTCCTAAGGCTTATTTCTTTTCGCAGCTCTTGACAGGATCGGCACCAAACGGCGACAGTTCATCTTAATTTGATCAAATTAGTCATTGATTCGAGTTTTACTGAAAAGTAAGAAGCAGATAAAAGGTTGACCATGTTGAACCGACCCCACAAAATTCAATTGAGCCTGGTAACAGACGGCTAAATGTAACGATTGAACTAACTAGAAAGTCACTTCTCAGATTTCCGCACAACTGAAGGCATGTCATTAAATTTACACAGTAACCAAAAAGTGATTGTATATCAATTCTCTGGCTAAAGCTTGCAAGTCATGTACATTGAGTATCTTTTTGAGCGCATTAGTTAATTAGGATTCTGTATATTTAGCATTTAAACTTCTATACGCAATTAACATTTCCTGTTATCTTCACAGATGAAAAGAAATTTGAAGTGTACGTGAATGATTCCTACCTTCCTATGTTAAAAGTTACAAGGATACAAGATGCGACAGACAAGCAAATTTTACGGGTAAATATAAGACATTCTAATATTTTCACTCAGTACTAGAGAGCAAATATTTGAGGACATATACTGTGAAAAGGAGATATAGAGAATATAATGATATATGACATATTGAAAGCAGGAGAAGCAGAGGATAACAAAAAATAATAACACAATTTTCACTGATTAGCCCGACGAAAATAGATGCAAATTTATAGTAAATGGTAAAAGCTTTAATAATTAACAGAATACAGAAAAATGTAGAGTACATTGGACACACATGACACACATGATTAAAAATATATTTCCACATGTTCTGGTTTTGTAGCAATTTGCAGTATTGTATGCCAGCTTATCATATTCTTATATTTTCCAATGCTAAATATGATATAAGTGATCTATATGCAGAGAAACGATATAGGTCAAGATTGTGATCCTTAACCGAAATGATGCCACGTTTAGAAATTGTGGCAAATATATTTAAAAATATATTTGGTTAATACCATCTTCTAAGAAAATGCAATCAATTAACTCCCTTTTTCTGTTTATTTTTTACCAAACTGTGTAAATTACATCTACCAGCCTGCGCACTGCAATACACAAGAAACAAAATAAACAATTAATATTACATTATAAACAATGCTACCGGTAATATTCCCAATAAAATTAAATTATGAATATATACATAGATAATCCATTAAAGGATTAAGCCTATAATCCAACTAAGACTCAGGGTATTACAGGGAGTGAAAGTGAATGAGAAGAGGTTAGTGAGTAGAATTGAGGAAAAGAACAATAAAAGAAAAAGATTATAGGAAGAGAGATGGCGATTGACATTACATGTAATTTTGTTAAGATTGTAGGTGGAAGAAAAATCGGACATTGAGATTGAGTTTCAATTGGATAGAAGTGCAAGAAAAATTATTAGAACCAATTGACGGTTGCATTTAGCTAGCTGAATAGAAAAAACTTTTAGACATCTTCGCAAATCTATTACCTCGCTTAATTCATGCAGACGTGACACTAAGGGGAACAGCTCATGAGAACAATTGAATATATGAGTAGAAAAGAGATAAGGCAGCCACCTCACGAAGGTGAGAAAATGACTGAAGTCGAGATGCCAGATTCATTAACTTACAGGTACTTCTTTGTTTTTTGCCAAGTATTACGAATAGTATCAGGGACGGAGCAGATATAGCAACATTATTCAATGTACAGAAGAATGGAAGATTTATAGTTTTGCAAGATTCTGAAAAGAAGATTAGTCTGACAGGAAAGAGCAAAACAACAGTTTTAGCAGCGGAACAATCAGTTTATTCAATATATATATATATATATATATATATATATATATATATATATATATATATATATATATATATATATATATATATATACTCCACCTCATGGAACCGGAAAACCTGAGGACAAGAAAGAGTAAAGTGTTGGTCCCTGTTGATAATGATAATCAGAAAGGTTTCTCTATAGTGATTAACCGAAAGCAGTTTTGTTTTGGAGTTGTTAAAATTTATAAATCATTCATTGGCCATCATTCCTCCTTTTCGGATCTGTCGAACTTTTTACTAAGACAGCAGTAAAGTGTTGTCTTATCTGTATAGTTACTTGGTTGGGAATTGATGACATCAAGAAGGACGTTGATGAAGATCAAAACAGTGTAGAACCGAGTATAGTGCACTAGGTATCTCTGCATTAATATACATTGCCCATTCAACACGTTTTTTCATTACACGATTTGTTAAGATTAATTGGATTAAGCCAAAAATTCGTCAAGACTCACCGTAGAGCTTGAGCTTGCAGGGAAGGTCAGCATGCCAAAGCCTCTTAAAAGGTTTTGGGATATCTTCGAGTTTTGTCCATCTTATCAAAAGCTTGGGGAAATTCAGTTATAGTCTTTAACACATCAGCGAATGTCTGGGGAAACTGTAGTAATATTGTTTATCTGAAAGCAGGTCGTATGGATTAATCTGCTTAACCAATTCACCGTTGATTGGAAGCTCTAATAATTTGTGAAAAAGTGGTAGGAGATTAATAGTGGTATGATTGAAGTGGTCAATTATTTCCACAGACATGAATGAAAGGGAGGACGAACAACAAGCTGGACATGAAGATGTAGAGAGACATTCATTGTAAAGTTTGGAGTGTAAAGTTTTTGTGTGAATATGGACCACTTCAGCAGCATATTTCTCTCGTGAAATTGGAGGAAAAACGTCGAATCCACAAGCCGTATGTAGAACTAGTTTAGCAATAAAACAGTAGTAATTATGGAGAGAGTAATGTGTATATCACTCAGAAGAGATTCTGTTCTAGGGGGAAAACCAGACAGATATATACCATAAGAGTAAAATATGAAGTTTGAAGAGGATTCTCGGACAATGCACTATGCTATATCTACTGTAGATTATTACACTTTAAAATCATTGAGAGAGTGTGGATTTACTCTTATTCAGTACACTCTTACAAACCCGCTTACATTTTATACATCTAATCTTACCAGAAGTTATCCGTTATCTCATTCTATTAGGAAATAGTGCATTTGCTTTGAGGCGGCAATTATATTCATTACGAGCGGTGTCAAAGTGGTGTCTGCTATAATTGGATCTTTCATTCTGGTATAGCCGGAAGTAGCGATTCCTATGGGTTATAATGGCCTGCTTGTTCGCAGGAGAAAACCAAGAAGAAGATTTTGGTTGTATTTGGCATTTCAATAGGGGCAAAAGTCTACGATGCTAGCTTTCAACTAGGAAAGGCTTATTAAAAATATCAATGGACCATCACGAAAGAAATAGTAAAATAAAGACCAATCATTCCATTGGTTACAGATACCTCTGCTGTTAATAGGGACTTCTTCTTTGATAGGAGAGAGATAAATAAGTGATATTGGCACTCTCGAGTTGCCGTCGTTGCTATGATGACAGAGTTACAGGGCTCGACTTGAAACCAGAGAATATCTAAGGATGAGATCATATAGAGAAGCGTCTGCGACAGAGTTAAGGAATCGCGTGGGGGAGTCTACTAATTGAGTATGAGTTTCAGCAATTGACGATTCCGAAGTCTGAATACGAGCGAGGACAGTGGTTTAGGGTGATGAAGACACATGATATTATGGCCATTGAATTCGCTATACAGAAAGATGTCCGCAGCTGTGTGTAGAGCGAAAGAACTATCTATAATCCGTTCAATCCCAAGGAAGACAATAAAGCGATTAGATGCAAGTGTTTTCTGAGAGAGAAAAAGAATGTGGGGAAAAAGAAAATCATTTTAAGGAATTAGAACAATAAAATAAGAGGAATTAAAACATAAGACAAAGATTGTCACTGAATTTAAATTGAAGTCGATAGATATAATAAATGAAATGTGCTTTCTGGCATACGTTTCTCGATTAGATAATATATAATAATATATAGTTACCGGGTTCTAAAAAATAAGTGGACTATGATAGATATCCACTAAATGACATCTAAATTAGTAACAAATAATGACCGGTCAAATTCTATTGAATTCGCACAAAACCATCTATCCATCTATCTATCTATCTATCTATCTATCTATCTATATATATATATATATATATATATATATATATATACACACACAGTGTGTGTATGTTTATATATGCAAAGACAAAAGGGAAACATATCTTATCGGGCTGACACGTTTCGTATTTTGATGGACCTTATCAAGGCCAATGGGTTGAATTTATTTGTAATAACTATACAAGCGAAAATGTTATTGGCTTTTCAATCTACTTAAATATAAGATCGCCCATAACTTTCAGACGGCCTAATGAGGACACGATATGATACAATATATATATATATATATATATATATATATATATATATATATATATATATATATATATGTGTGTGTGTGTGTGTGTGTGTGCGTGTGTGTGTGTGAGTGATTCCACTCACACACCGACCCAGTCTTTTGTGTAGGGGTAGCGCTTTTCCCCTCCTTCCTGTTTCGGGTTGGATTCCCGGTTACTTCTAAAGTATTTTTAGTTCTCTTTCATTTCTCCTAGTCTCCTGCATCGTAATGGCATTGTCTCCTTGAATATGACACACACACACACATATATATATATATATATATATATATATATATATATATATATATATATATATATATATATGTGTGTGTGTGTGTGTGTATGTGTGCGTTTGTGTTCGTGTGTGTATACATGTATATATAACAAATAAATATATTCTTCAAACCCATTTCTTTCGACTTTAGACACACACAAATATGGTGAGAAAAGAATGGGGATTGAAGTCTATATTTATGTTATATCTATCACGTGTTAATTATCCATACACTTGTCAGATGCTAAGACAGTTCTAAGTCTTCCGTTGTAATATTCTTAATCGAGCTCGACAGTTCATTCGCATTACATTTTAACACAGGCATTGAAGTACAGACACTGATAGACACATATATATATTTACGTATTAACTTGTTTTGGCCGTCAGTTTAACAGTGCTCTGAAACATTATTTAGAATCCTATAATAAATGGACAATACTTTCCTGTGAACATCGCTGACGGGAAACAATCCGCCTAAACTTTGTTGAAGCGCTCCTTCAAGCGACACAATCATTTCCCTTTCTATTTATTCAACTGTCAAAACAAACCGGATTTCGATTTCGAATAAGAGCGACACGTTCAAGCGTCGGTCGTAGTAGTATGACCTTGTTTACATTATCTCATCTCGCAAAGGTGTGCGTTGTGTCTCCTCAAACAGTTCTGTTTATACAGAAAGGAATGGACCGGGCTCCATTATAGGAGCGGCCTTCTCGTTTCTAAAATCCATCGTTGTTTCTTGTGAGTTTCACAGTAACAAGAACGACATCTCATCATACTTTCTACAAGGTCCCTTTATCCGCGTTTTCATGTAGCCGCGCTCTTAAAAAAAATAATCACGTTCTGAGTTATTCTAAAGCGCGCAATTCGCTTATTAAAAGCAGAAGCAGAAAATGCTTAAGTTGAAGATGGAAGTTCTCAAAGAAGGAAACATTATTTTATTCTATCAAATGTACCCCATAGAGAACAGGAATGTCACTAATACACAAAGAGTGAAATAATTAGAAAACAGAAAATTTATTAAGAGCGAGAATAGAAGAGTAATCAAGAAGACAGTAGATAATGATTTACAATGCATTTAAATTTTTATAAGATCAATGTTGGCTAGAAAGCATAGAATCTGGAGAGTATTCCACAATCAAGTGGTTCGAGAAAAGAAACTGTTACATATAACTTACTTCTACATCTAATCCGCTTAACACTAATATGATGAATCGTTCTGGCTAATCTCGTACTGCGCTTAAATTCGTAAATTTCTATACTATAGATAAGAGCTTATCCAAACAATTACCAGGCGGCAGATCAGGACCAATAATATTATTGATACTTCTTTACATTTTAAAAAGAATCTCTAAATATGTAGCAGGATGTCGAACCATATCTCGCAGTAATAATGAAAGTGTAGACGAAGGCTAGACAAATATGTAAGATAGGTTCTAGGGAGATACATTGTTTGACCCATCAGAGTAAACAAATTTCGTTTGTTACGGACATACCAATGGATTCAGTATACTCTTTCTTCTTCACGTCAGCCGAGAATGTTAGCCAGACAACACACGTGCCCTTCTCTTGGATTTTGCCATCGTCTATACTGATGGAAGAGAGAAGGAGGTCTTTGAAAAGATTAATGCAGATCAGTTTTCTTTTGGAGCCGTTAACATTAACAACACATTCTTTGTACCAGTTAAATACCGACTTAAGGTCATTTTTGAGATCAGCTAACAATTTGATCTTCTTGAACTGATCAGACTTACTATCGAGGCAGAAGTAAGTTGTTGTGTCATCAGCATAGATACAAAGCTTAATTTGCTAAATCATTTGATAAGAAATAGTAAGAAATAATATATATTCATGACATAATCTCTCAGAGTATGTTGTTTAAATGAGATTAATTTTTTAAAAGTCTTATTGGGGCAATATGAATAGCAAAAACATTAAAACTGTTTATGCATAGGTACAATTATAGAATATTAGAAAATGAAAATATCTTAACATATTAGAAATTGCAATATCTTATTACTGACTAAAAGGAAATCTAGCGAATGACAAGCAAAATGCAACATTATTTGTTGCTACTGATTTCTGTATTTTTTAAAATCATTTCACCTCAAGTAAAGCAATGAAGCGACTAGGACATAGCGTGTTGCCATTTGAGAAATAATATGACAAAAATAACCCTTTATTAAGTACAGACAACAATAAAAGAAGAGGAATTTAAAAAAAAGAAAAAAATATTTAAATGTTTGAAGATCATAGTTGACTGGAAAACAACAAACCGGAAAATCAAGCGGAAAGAAAATGTTTATTTAGAACTTACGGTTATAACAATTCATTTCATCAGCAAAAGTGATGAGACATTGTCTCTAATCAAGTAGAGCGATTAAATTAATATAGTATAGGTAACAATGATGAAAGGACATCAGAACAATTGCCATGAAAATACTTTTAGAAATGTCGAAGGAAAGGTAATTTACGACAAGGGAAATATGATTGGGAACGAGATGTCACAAAAGGATTAATAAAATTGCAGATTCTTATTTGTACTTTATCAAGGATATCAAAATGAAAAATAAAAAAGAAATTAGTCTGGATTACCAATGAATCAATGAACTATATTTTAAAACAGAAAGCATATTATTCCCGGGTTATGTAACCGAAGTATAAAAGTTGATAGCAATTGTTACAATCTTTTAATGCTGTGTTGCAATGGCACGAATGATTACAAGGAATGTATTGAGATTGAATAAAGGCAGAGATTCCTGAGTTAACAGATAAAGGGCCAGAAACGGTTTAATTAATCCGTTCCTTTAATATTAATTTCCTTAAAAAAATATTTTTGTGCAATTACATTCATTATACAACAAGCATAACAATTTCATGTAGTTATGTTATATTAGAAAATGTAAGTTAAGAATTTAAACACTATGTAATGGAATTTATTTTAATCCATTTCACGCCAAGCAAGGTAGTAAAACTACTATGACACGATAGGTTACTGAGTGTGGAAGAATTAAGAACACAAACATTACTAATTAGCAGGAAGAGAAAAGAGTAATCAGGAGAAGAGTAAATAGCGATTTACATTGTATTTAATTTTTTGGAGATTATCGTTTTTACATATCTAATTCACTTGTAACTAGATTTTCTGGAATAACAAGTTTTTTAAAACAATTACAATTTGATATCAAAGTGCTAAAATAAAAAAGGGCCTTAAAACATGCGTTGCAGATTGTAGAAGTCAGAAGAAATTACATTTTAAAAAGAAGCTACTAATGAACTGTTTATTCAATTAATTCCTTTATCATTATATTTGGTGTAAAGTTTTTGTATTGACGGATATTTCTTCAGTTGTTTTCAATTTCTATGATTGAGATTGATTTCATTCTTTTCGTTGTGCAGGGCGCTACGTACATCTCTCCATTGGTAAACACTGGGGTTGCCAAGTAGACACCACTCTCGGAAGAGGATTGACGTTTCGACATGTTAACATAATTACATTAACCGTAAAGCGATGCCAGATCTGATAATGTTTTTCCCCCAGGGACTGTGGAGACTTTGCTCTTAGTTCATCTATATCTGTAAAGCCAACCCAATTTAAACCGATCTTAAGTCATATACCGGCATTGTTGGGAGTGGGGCACATAAAAAGAACTCGAGATCACAAGGTGCTCTGCCATTTAACCCAAGGCTGAAAGAATAGTTGGATTCATGCGCATCCCAAGGGCATTGCTATAAAAGCGAACGTACTGGCTGGAGTAATTTAGTTCATTTTATAGTTATTTTAATTGTATTAACCGTCAGCACCTTGTATGTAGGTGACTTCATGTGTCAAATAAAATGTTTTCACAGCCACTGCATGCATGACTGATCATCAGACAATAGTGTGGTTGAATTTTACCCTAGTGTTGTCATTCCCTACTATGGCAACATGAAACTGACTAAATGAAAATTGAAAATGATGCTACTACAGCAGTGTGGCCACTAATGGATGAAATAAGTATGAATATTGTCCTAAAGGATTATGAAGTTTTTTTTTCATAAATTATGACGATTTTTTGAAAAATAAATAAATAAAATAGGACCTAAAAATCAAGAGAAAAATCATCGAATTCCATTTAAGTTTATCCTTGCCAGATTTTATTTACTCAGATCTGCCCTGAACAACAACAGTTGATATCTAACTCGTTAAAGACAGTGCCTTGCAATTAATATTAACGCGGAGAGAATTCAGCCTCGGTAAAGACTACTTGGTTTACGCTGTCGAAATTATGAAGCAGATTATATTCTAAGAATAACTACAATTTAGCTTGTTAATTAAATTCATCATTATGCCTTATCTTTCATAACAATGTTTTCGAAATTTTGTTCGCTCTCGTGTAGTGGGGAGATCGATATGCGTGAACCATACTTTACTAGGCAAAGCAGGCTTCGATCTTGAGGAGTGGTATTATTTCCCTTATTTTTCTGTAACTGAATGTACCCGTATATTTTTGACCCCGTATTGGGTGCCTCCTAATCGTTTTAAATGAGATGAATCCACAGGAGAAAACTTCTTTGCTATCCTCTACTTATTTAGAGAGTCATTCTTTCTCCATTGACTATAGACGTGGACATAAGAAAGATGTTTCTTCATTTTGTCAGCTCAACGCTGCTGAACCATTGATAATAAAATGTATATTTTAGCATTGGGTGTCTATATCCTCTAGATTTGGTTTAACATAAATAAAATAATGGCAACAATACAACACAACGCATGTCTTTCCTGGTATTTTTGCCCCATCATATGAATGATATATAAAATGTTATTTCAGTGTCGTTCCAGACAATGTTTCTCTACATAATATATATATATATATATATATATATATATATATATATATATATATATATATATATATATATATATATATATACAGAATTTATCATATATATATATATATATATATATATATATATATATATATATATGTGTGTGTGTGTGTGTGTGTGTGTGTGGTTCGGTGCTACTGTTAGTTATCTAGAGCTCATTGATATAATCAAAAAAAATATCACCAATATTATTGGCCTTGATCTGACGTCTCGTATTCAGTCACTTTTCGAACGCCGTAAGCTTGCCTCTCATTACCTTTTCTCTAAATTATTTCATGGTAATTGTTCGAATAAACTCTTAGCTGTGGTGATTAGACTCTTTGAATGTAAGTACTGTAGTGGAATGCCGATGAATCTCACCGAATAATAGTTGAGTTGGCTATATGTAACCATAAATTCTACGCTAACCGTTTGTTTTCTCGCCCTTCTCAGCCGTTGATCAGATTTCCGGCTCCATGCCTTTTAGCCAACACGTATCTGCAAAAAATTGAATGTAATGTCAATCGCTAACTACTGTCCTGATTACTCTTCTTTTCTTCTCGTTCCTTATCATTGTTTCTGTTTCTAACTCTCCCAAACCCAGTAACCCATTACCTCTCATTGGTTTTACTGCCTTACATGGGATGAACACGATTAAAACAATCAGAATATCAATATTACACGGAATTGAAAACCAAATTAAGTATAACTCTTTTGATATACGGTGAAGGTCAGCGCTGGAATCATTATTGAACTATACGAATCATCCGTGTTTTAGAAATGAGTTAGTTTATGAATAAATAATTATGGTACAATGTCCGACAAACGTCGTCTGAAATCTCACAGACATCTTACATTTTTTGTTTCTAACATAGATATGACGTTAGGCAGAATACGGAAAAGATAAAACATATTTCATTTCATAAATGCTTGTTTGGCAAGAAATGTTTTAAGCTAAGGCAAAAATAATTCAATACCGTTGCTAAATGAATACATTTAAAAATTACATCTGACACTAGATATGAGAACGTTATTACACGGAACATTCGTTTTTTTATGATAACGATTAAATCATTTAATGTCCTACTGGCTCATAAATTCGATTCATCTATATTTATTTGTGACTAGGACTGACTTTCGATTTCTCTAGGCTAAAAATCCCAGGCAATCTCCGTTCAATGTAAACATCCATCTTATATGTTTCATTAATGTTACCGGTTATTTCTGTCCGTACAGAAGACATTGGATTTATCGTGATGAAAGTAGATACAAAGAGTCGTTTATTATACAAAATGTCGGAAATAGAAGAGCATTATTGATCTTACTTCGTGTGACAGATGAAGCATATGTTTTTGATCAGAGGATCAAAGAAGACGTGCAAACTTTCAGTGGAAGAGTCTTCGAAAAATGTCAAGCATGACTTTGTGGAATTAATAAATATCTATACTGAAAGCTACTTTAAATGTATATATGCGAGGTTGTACTAAAACATTTCAAAATGGCGGGCAAAATTTATTTTCCTTCGGCACACATTTAAACATAACATCGATTAAGAAGTTCAACATACAGACCATGACGTTGATAATTACTTCTGTTATCATTAGGTCTTCTGTACTTCTTGCCTTGTATCAGACAAATCAATACTTTGTAAGTATCTACACATTGCCTACATTTAACTATGTATGTTCACACATCAGTAGACATCTAGAGTTTCTGCTAGAAAAGAGAATACAACACAATTAACATCATTTTACACAAGTTTAAACATTGTTGTATTATTTAATTGTTGGATCTAGCTCAGACATTCATGAGTGTATCACGCCAAACTTCACACTCTTGTATAAAGGCCGGAAGATCATTAAGGTCTTATTCTGCCTCATTACGTGTTAGATGGTTGGAGTATATCGGAATTACTGTAAAGGACCACTCATTTAGTTGTATACCTAATCAGGTACAGATATAACCGTTGTGACGTCATCCCGGCCTCTCTGCCCCCGTGCTATCCTATAACGACCAATGTGACTTGGTATTGGTCGCGGTACCAAATGTGACGTTCTAACCCTTGGCTGATTCGTATGGGAATCTAGTTAGAATCGATATCAGCTTTGTCGTTCCCAGCTCGCCTCCAACGTCTGGTTGCCGAAGTAAATGCTTTGATTTCTAGTCTAACCTACCCACGTTGTGATTTGAACATAGGTAGACGAAATCAATCAGTCGGCGGGCGGTAATGCAAGCCGAATTCGAGCAAAGGAGGCATCGCACAAGTATATGTAAAAGAAAATAAAGTAACAACTCGAAACGTTCAAACGTGTTGAAAAAAAGAATAACAAATATTTTTATATCTGGTTCCTGAATACAGGACTGCGTCTTTCTCCCAAACCGCTTCTATGGATCCGTGACACTTTGCGTTTGTTAGGCGAGTCTTAATATCTTAAGTTGTTTTTTCAAGAAACTGGTTTTTGGTGTCTTCGTACGATATTCGTAAAACTTGTTTTGGTGGTGTGAGTCAAAGTCGTTCTTCAAAAATCAATTGTTTTTGGTTAGAAGCCTAAGTCGGAATGCTGGATATCTTTCAGTCAGCATCCTGCGAGGCTGGTCTGCGAGCTCACAGTTCAAATCTGCTCTGTCACTCTGTCTGCGTCTGCGTTTCTCTCTGCGTCTGCCACCGTCTACTCCGTTTATATGGACGCCGACCAAAACCGATTGTGGGCCTGTTGTGGTTTGGGTTCCTCGATAATTCTAAATCCACAATAAGGATTTTCTTTGTTTTTGGACAGGAAAATTCATCAGTTTCCATTTTTGGAAGTCCATTACTTTCTGATTTAGAGAGGTTCTTAAGGGAATTTTCCTCCCAAATTCTTCCTTTCTCATATTGGTATCTCACACCAATCCCCTCAGAGAGCGTCAACAGGCTTCCCCTCCTTCTCATATGTTTACCTTCGCCCACCTCTCACGCCAACACTCAGCCAATTATCGCTCAAAGAAAAAAAAATCTTCTTTTTTTCTTATCTTTCTTTTCCTCGACCAGACCCCTACGACTCCTTAATCTCTATCTTAACTGAATGTCATCTGGAATTTATCAATGAGATTTCCGCCAAGCGTTAAATAGGTGGTCAACCGAACGCCTTCGCACCCTGTCGCCAATTATCTGTCCCGGTAACAAACATTTATCATGCCCAGTTCTGGACATAAAACAGGTGTCTCTCCTCAAAACCAAATGATATCTCCGAAAGATACTTAATGTTTTATTCTTTCCCTTTTTCTCTTTCCCCTTCCTTTTTCTTTGTGGGTGGTCGCAGCTGATCTTTCTTTTCGGTCGCATCCTTGACCTGATTACGATTATCTTCCAGCCTTTCGCCCTGCGAGCCACTTGACCAATTTGAAATTTTCATTATTGCCATGGGCAGATTGCTATCTTTTATTCGCTGCGTCATAACATAAATTAATTGCGACAGATCCGAGATCTTACGTATTTCCTATCATTCGCAAATGAAAATAAAATGTTTACCGCTCAGTATGTCTTTCGTGATAGCTTCTTCTCGCCTTAAGTATTTCTCGCTTTTAATTTTCACGCAACCGCTAAATAGTGTCTTAATCCTCCCCAAACCTATTTTGGCATTTACTCGTAAATGACACCTAAAGCCAAATACACTATTTAGCATGCATCATGCATCCGTCCCATGCAATTCTATTCTCCTTTTTTTTAAAGGTTTTACATGCAAGGTGATGGTCTTTTCATCTTCTTCTGTTCTACATGCAAATGTAATGTTCTTTTCATCTTCTGTTCTACATGCAAATGTAATGTCCTTTTCATCTTCTTCTGTTCTACATGGAAATGTAATGTTCTTTTTCATCTTCTTCTGTTCGTCATGCAAATGTAATGTTCTTTTCATCTTCTGTTCTACATGCAAATGTGATGTTTTTTTTCATCTTCTGTTTCTCATGCAATTTAAAGTGTGCGTGTGCCTGTGGGTGCATGTGTGTGGTTATTATGTCTTGTTCTTCTTGGTCAATGTTTTTCTCTGTGCTGCAGGAGTTTTTATTGCCGCAAGTGTTGGTTTCACGTCAGCCTCCTCCGCCGCATTTCTGAAATTTCTTCACCGATTCTGTATGAGTAAAGAACACTGCTCAGCATCTCCCTCTCGAGTTGCTGCATGCTCATTTGATTACCGCTAGATAATTTCCTCTTACTTCTAATCTTCCATATTGCCATACCTCTTATGGCTATAATCATGAGTGTACCCATCATTGCTGACAAACTTATCGCGATCTGCTCATCATCCTCCCAAGCCTTACCTCCATCTCCCAACGCAATTAACTTGTCCCTCAATTGATCCATATCTATCTTTTCTATCGGCTTCATTAGTACTGGCATTTTATTCAAGGTAACATTGGGGAATCCACTCACTATTGGCTCCCACAACTCTGTACAATTGTCTAAGCTTCTGCCAATCAGCTCTATAATTGAATCATTCTCTTCATATCTTTCTTCTTCCTGGTAATAGGGGGTAAGGATATAGATATCCCAAATACCGAACATCCTAGGGGTAACTTTAACAGGGATAATGGTGGCTTTACTCTTAATGTCCTTGTGTACTCTCCCCCATATACCCTAGACAAGCTGATGGGTTTCTTTGTGGCCACTGTCCACACCTCGTCTGAAACACTGATAGCTTGTGGTAATGCCTTGTTTGCTAATACCTCTACTTGACAAGTTCTCTTAATTCCCTCTTTCTTCCCTTCAAACAATGCTAGTATGCACATTTTGTGGTTACCAGCTAAATAGATAGGGTTTAACGATATACAATTCCCTAGAGCATCATTTCTACACTTTCTAGCTTCTTCAGCTGTTAGCAACATGAAATTTGTTCTACCGGAATTTAAAGCTATGTTTTCTGTTTCCATATTGTATCTTGCTGCCATTCGTGTGGCTACCATCATCATCATCATCATCATCATCATCATCATCATCAACCCTTTCACTTTGATCATCCCTGCAAGGCAACAAAATTCTCTTGTTTTTATTCTTCATAACCATTCGGTCTTGTTCAATTCTTTACTCAATTATTCCATAATTTCTTCTAAGTTTGTAACCCTTCAGCTCTTTCCGCCCCCACTGACTCCTAGCAGACCGAATGGTCCGGACAGGTGCGCGGGGCTGCCACTCCAACAGTCGTACTTCATGACACCACTGCTGGCCAGTTAGCAATGCCAATAATCTTTTTCCGTCTTTCGTGAGGTGCCGCTCGCGACTACATCCCCTCTATCCCCATCCACCACAGTCAGCCAGTAGGTTTTTGGATGAGCCAGTGTCGTTATCTGACGACACCGAGTGCTTCGATTCTGCACAGTCTTCTTTGTTCTAATGAGAATTGGCTTCTCCACCCTTCTCAATCTCATCTTCAGAGGTAGTTCCTGATCGACCTCTAACCTTCCCTTGGTGTTTAATTCCCCTTCAGGAGGTGTTTTGTCCCCTTCTTCCTCTCCTGATTCTTCCATCTGTTTCGAGTCCGCGCCCTGGACGTCATCATTACTTCTTGACTGGATGTCTAAATCTCTCCTGCTTCTTAGTCTTTCTCTGAGCAGGGAAAGGGGTATTTGATCCTCCGACTCCCACTCGTTGAACTCTTCTTTTTGTTTAAGGTGCCTCTTTTTAGAACATTTGACTGTTTGATTGGATCCCGTCGCCTTTCTCTTCCTTTTCTTTGGACATGGGGGTGTGACGATGACATCACAGGGTCTCCTCTGCACCTATTCAGGCGATGACTGAACGCTGCTTCCCCCCGAGGGTTCCAACTCCGTCACTCGGATCGCTTCGGTTATCTGGCTAAGTCGATCTATCTCTTCAATTTCCTCATAATCCTCCTCCGTCTCCATTTCTTCCGGCTCAACCAGAGTTACCTTCCTTGTCCTTGTCATTTAGGCCTCGGTTCGCTCATTTCCAGGTTAGCTATTTCAGCCTTCTTCAGATCACATTAGGTAAATAATCCGGAGTCTTTTAGAACTTCTGTTATTATTTTTTTTTAAATAGTGCTCCATACAGAAGTAGAGCTTAAATTATAATTATTTTAAAAAAAATATGATAACTTCGCAACATAATAGTTCTCATGTTTCAAGAATAAGAGCCGAAAACCTAAATATAATTAATAAAATGAAATTGAACTAAAGTATCAAGCCCTGTTTCATCCTCAAGCTAAAATTTAGGAATAACCAATCATGAAATACACACACACATATGTGTGTGTAAGGAAATGAATTGCAAATGATTTCCCACAATTCATATGACCAATACATACATACATGTATAAAATATATATATATATACATATATATATATATATATATATATATATATATATATATATATATATATATATATATATATATATACAATTTTAAGCAAATGAACGACAAAGAAATAATTAAATTTGAATATTCATTTGACAAATATAAATAAGTGCATGTATGTGTATGTGTATATATGTGTGTGTCTGTGAATGACTGTGAGTGTGTGTGTCTGTATAAAATTCAGAATCCGATAGATCAAATATATATCGAAATCCGAGAGAAGAATAAGTTAACGAACGAATAAGAAATGTTTGTCCATCTACCTCATTTCACTTTTATTAATGCTTCGTCATGACAAACTATAATAATAATAATAATAATAATAATAATAATAATAATAATAATAATAATAATAACAATAAAAGACAAAAGAAAAAGATATAAAACAAACCAATCAGACTCAGCGGCAACTCGAGTTATGCATTAATGGACAATTCGTTCTAGATATCTTTGAATCTCAATATATCTTAATTTGCTGTACCCAAATGGTAGGTGCCAAAATATTGATTTTCTTCCTCATCTTTACACGTTATATCAATTTGTACTCTACTAAACCATGTAAATTTGAAAACCTTTGTTACTCATGACATTCCACACAATGATAACAAAAGACTTCTCTGTGATACTTTGACGACGATAGGCTTTAATGTTTCATTTCCATAGTGATAATTTGCGAACATAGTCAACAGGGTACGAAAAGTGCTAGTAGAAGATCCGTGGGTGTACTTTCAGATGTCAAAACGTTGATCAAGCTATTAAGAAACAGAATAATTTCGTTAGAAACAAAGAAACGACTACTGAAGTATCACTCGTTTTATATAATTGTGAATGTTGTTCAACCCCCTCACAGATGGATGAGAGACTTGAAGTAAAACAAATGTTGGTCCATTTAAAGATGCGGAGAATAACATAGCCGGAAAAAATTAGAAAAATTGAACGAAAATTGACCCATAAGGAAGAGAAGGTTGAAATTGCTAGGGTACATAATGAGGAATGAGAGCTGGGAAAATTTGATACACAAACGAGATTGAAGGCAAGGTGGACAGAATAAAACAACGCATAAACTACGTCGAGAGCTTGGGAAATTGGATAGTGTAGCAATCTTTAGGAGAGATAACAAAATTTAAAAAAAATAGAAGTTACACAGGACAGAATATTGTGGAGAGCCATGATCACCAACGACTTGAAAGAAGACGGCACATAGAATTATCAGTTCCTTTCTTAAAACGAAAACTACTCTTCAGCATGTCACTGCAGATCATCATTCACAGCTATCCTCTTGTAAACTTGAAACCTGGATGAAAATTCAGAGGCACACGTGAAAATCTTGTTTCACCTAAAGGTATCCGCTGTCTTGACGCAAATACGTGGTTATTGGTGGTTTGTACCCATGGTGACCACATTTCTTCTTGTTTCTTCTATTGACGTTTTACGATATGAAATTGCTACATTACTATGTCCAGACCATGTCAAATGTTTATAGTGCGATTTTGTAAAATACCTTATGTACTGGATTAGCATTAACATTTTCAACATTGTTGCTGATATCAAAGAATTACCAATAGCATCGCGAGTTGCTATTCTCCGAGAAAAAAAATCCACTAAAATATGCAGGGTTGGATCATTCCACACGACGTTTCATGAAAGATTTGAGGAGCTATCATTTTCCTGAATTATTTCCCCACAGTTAAACATGCCAACAGGCCTCACCGTACATCTCTCAGGCAAGCAAGTTGTACCAGAGTGTGGAATTTTTCAGACTGCCCACATAGCTACGGAATGTGAAAAAGTGAGTTTTAAAACGGATTTAACGGTCATACCAAGAAAATAATTTTTCAAATTTCACTTCCCTTCTCCTATAGGAACGACTCCATTCCGATGAGAGGTGCTGTCTGAGATGATGAGCTCTGGGGCTATTAATATTATATATATATATATATATATATATATATATATATATATATATATATATATATATATATATATATATATATATATATATATTAATAGCTAACATTATATTTATATCTATATATTAATAGCTAACATTATACATACATATATATATATATATATATATATATATATATTAATAGCTAACATTTTATATATATATATTAATAACTAACATTATATATGTATATATATATATATATATATATATATATATTAATAACTAACATTATATATATATATATATATTAATAGCTAACATTATATATATATAATAGCTAACATTATTTATATATATTAATAGCTAACATTATATATATATATATATATTAATAGCTAACATTATATATATATTAATAGCTAACATTATATATATATATTAATACCTAGCATTATATATATATATATATATATATATATATATATATATATTTATAGCTAACATTATATATATATATATATATATATATATATATACAGAAAAACTCGTATATATGAATAATTTACTTAGTTTCAACGTTACACATCGGTTGGATAAGCATATTCTTGTAGAAGTTGTTTGTTTAATTAAACGGTGTTTTAAAAACTATTTATCGGCCTATATATTCGTGAAAACTTGATTCGAATATCTATCCATATGGGGAAGAGTCATTGGATCTGACGTGCCTAACCACTCGGCCATATATGACTTACGCTCAAACAAATCCAAATGAATTCCTTTAGAACAAACACATTATGAACATTCTCGTAACATTCATATCCGTTCGTTGTCGTTAACGAACGTTAATAAATACAATCTTATTTTACAAAATGGTTTACATACTGCATATTTGTAATTTATATTGTTAAAACCCCATTTTTGATGGATACTCATATTCGAGTAGAAGCTCTGTTTTTTTAATTACACGTTTTTTAATTACACATTTTTATCCAAATATATACGCCTGCATGAATTTTTTGTTTCACCGTAACTCATAAGTGGTCGAGCAGAAGAAGCCTGTTGAGATAACTGGCAAATTCAGACTAAGAACAAGCAACGAACTCTGAGAAAAATGGTTTCAATGTTTCACGTCCAACGACCAGCTAATAGCCAACACATGGTTCCAAGAAAATCCGAGAATATTATGTGCAGCGGGAGGCTCAGCAGAAGAAACTAAAATGCAAATTGACTACATAATTATCAACAAAAGTTTCAGGAAGGCAATGTTTTTCTGCAAAACCCAGCTAAGTGCCGACCAAAGAAGCGGCCATTGCCTTATCATATGTAAACTGAGAGTTGACCTACGGAAAGTGAATATTGCGTAACGCAGCAAACAAATTGCAGGGCAACAAACTCCTGAGCAACCGGAATCTTAAAGAAAAATATATGGTCAGTGTGAATGGTAGATGCGAGGGACAAAATGTAAATGTAAACTCGAAAAAGTACACACCAAGAGATTTAGTGATATCAGTAAACGATATCATCACAAACAAAATGGACGAAGAAGAAAAAAAAAACAATGAATCACTGATGAGATTCGAGACATGATGCAAAGGATTCTGAAAACTCTTCCAAGATACGGAATGGAATACAAAAAAAAAATACTAAACGAGATAAGAAGCAACAGAAGGAAAACTAACGAAGAGTTGCTAAACAAACCCTGTACAGGAACAGAGAAATTGATTACAAAAAAGGAGATATGCATAAACAAATAAGGGAATTAAGAGTACAGGAAGAATAAGATCCAAGGATGGAAAGCTCATATTAGTGGAAGTGAAAAATTATTCAGCGCTAGAACGAATATATTGTAGAGACCTTCCCCGACGAACGAGAACAACCGACAAAGCAGAGAATTACTGACGAGACTGAAATTCTAAAATCCGAGGTAAAAGCAGCAATGGTCAAATTTAACAGAAACAAGGCGACAGGATCAGAAAGAATAGTAAAAGAGATGCTGATAGCCTTAGATGAAATTAGCACAGGCAAGATTATGGAAATCATAAATGAAGATTACAACAGGGGGGATGTACCGGAAGATTCTTCTTAGCACTGCCTAATTAACCAGGCGCAAACGAAAGTGAACGTATAATCAGCCTAATGGGCCACAGAAAAAAATAATCATCAGAATTCTGATGAATCAAGCGCGCAGTAGAATCAGGCCAAATACAGTTCAAGAACAGTGCGGTTTTGTAAAATGCACTGGAAGAAAAACACGCGATATTTATGCTCAGAATGTTAACAGAAAGAGTAATACAATTTTCTTTTTAAGCGTTTCACCCCAAACAAGGCGGGAAGCCACTAGGACGCAAAGGGTTACAGAAAATTTGGAGCAAGATCAGATAGGAGTGATAGAAGAAAGGATGAGGAGAAGGATAGTGGATAGATCAAGGCAACTGCAGATGTCGATTGACATTACATTTGAATAGCTGGAGATTATAGCTCTCAGGGAAACAGGAATAGGGAAGGGAGTTACACATGTGAGAGGTGCGAGACATGAAGCTATTGGAGGAGAAGAGACGGTTGAGAGTGGGATGCCAGCCTCGTAGGGCGCTTGAATTCATGAAGTCTGGGAACCAGCGAATGCAGCTCCTCGGAGTAATTGCCATGAAAGTATTTGTAGAACAGACAGAGAGAGGCGACGGCGCGTCTGTGAGAAAGTGACTGTAGACTAGATGCCAGAGCAGGGCCAATTATATTGCATATCCGCCTCTGGAGCCTATCAAGAACCCCGAGGCAAACATAAGGTGCTCCAGACCATATATGTCAGCAGTACTCCATGCAAGTGCGAATTGTTGATTTGTAGATCTGGAGGATCGATTCCGGGTAGAAAAATTTCCTGGCGCGGCACAGGGACCCAACTTTCCTTGCAGTGGACGAAGCAATTGACTCAATGTATTTGTTCCATCTCAGGTCAGTCGACAACGTTAGACCGAGCAGACGCAGAGAGATGCACTCAAGAAGTTGAGCGTCAGACATTCTAAATGCAGAAGGCACACCTGTGCTTTATGGACTACGCAAAGGGGTTCGACAATGTACTAGACAAGGATCTTTTGGAGATGCTCTGCATCCTTTTTTGACAACAAACCGCTTGCATAAATATAAAATATAAGTTGAGCAGATATACAAAAATAGAAAGGTGCGTATGGCTAGGATGTGTCTTCTCACTGTACCTATTATTCTACAGCGAGGCAATTCTGAGAGAACTAGAAAACCTACCCGGATTCATTACTGCTAGGCACAATCTTAACAATATATAAGATACGCAGATGACACAGTGCTGAGAGCAGACCCGAAAATGAAACTACAATCATCTTACGTAGCGAAGGAGATCGAGAAGAAAGGATTAAATATAAAATATAAAAATCTGAATGCTTGGTCATCAGCAAAAAGATGAGAGCGAAGTACAATTTACAAGTCGGAGATAATAAAAGCAAGCAGTTGAGAAAATTTAAATATCTGTGAAGTGTTAGGACAGAGTACGGTAAGTGCGACGCTGAGATAAGAGGACGGATTGGGATGACTCGAATCGCATTCCCAATGCTAGGCAGAGTATTACGAGACAGGAGGGTTTCGTTACCAACGAAGAAAAGAGTGCTGAGCTATTACGTGATATCTGTCCTCCTTTAAGGCAGCGAACGCTGGATGGTCCCCGCAAAGATTAGGAAAAGACACGAGGCAGCAGAAGTACAGTTCTTCATAAGGATGCTGAGGATAACATGGATCGAACATGTAAGCGATTAGGAAATTATAGAGAGGTTGCAAAAATAAAGGAAGCATCAGGAATAGGCAGTCGACATTTCTGGAACACGTAAATGTTACGGTTTTTTGGGTATATATATATTACTAGTGAGCTAATCCAAATGACTTAACTTCCTTTATAGTCTATCAATAGAAGGTTAACCAACCAGAAGCCGCAGAACATTGTATCCGTCATGTATAAAGGAGGCCATCTTTGTTTACCCTATTCACTGCCAACCACTGGATTCTATACTCGAAGACGACCGTCATGAATTCGTAACAGTAAAGAGAAAGGAAACCTTAAAAAATCTGATACTTACAGGGCCGATAGTAGGAAAGAGGGGCAAGTGAAAACAACGTGTGACATAGTTAACGGGTTTAAGCAAGTGCATGGCCGAACAGGTTCTGGGAAAAATAATAAAATCCAACGCTAATTGAGAGCTACAAGGGATAGGAGGAAATGGTGAGATATGTTCACTTTCGTCTTGAAGGGACGCGACACATGAAAGAAGAAGATCTCTCTGCTAGATTTGTGTTGAAGTTCACTAGCCAGAATTGCCATACAGAAGAGTAATTATAAAATTCGTGGCACTGGTAAATAACTTAAGATCCGTATTGACGCCATTAATATACGTGGAACGCATGAAGCATTGGGGATTTTATCGCATTCTTTTACTTCTGATTTCTGTAGTAACGTTTATACCATCAATCAAATGCATTTAAAAGCCTTTCTGAAACAGCTTTCTATCGCTTAACATTGTCCGTCTAGATTGGCCTCAGAAGTTATAAATTATCAAGAATAGGTGAAAACTTGAAATCTTTTCTACTTTGTCATGACAATAATAATCGAAGACATTTTTATATTACTCGTGATATAGAGGCTCATGAAGATGTATACAAACACATATCTATTTATCAATCTGTCTACGTATCTCTCTCTCGCTATCTCTCTCTGTCTCTCTCTCTCTATATATATATAAATATATATATATATATATATAGATTGATATGTGTGTGTGTACTTATGTAGATACTTAAATATATATTTATCCACAATTTTTTTCTCATCTTATATATATATATATATATATATATATATATATATATATATATAAAGAGGTGTATATGTGTGTGTGGGTTTAAAAATCTCAGAGTGCATCTGTAAAAGGACAATACGAATAAATACAAATTGAAAAAATATCTTAGCCAAAGCGTTTACTACTTCGAGGGACTTTCTCAAGACAAATTTTATATGGTAATAAATATTTTGTTTATTAAACATTCATTGAATTGTGTCAATTCATGCCTTTCAAAACTTTACTGATATTTCAGTTAACTTGATGAATATTTATAAAACTTCCTCTTCTTTCTCTCTCTCTCTCTCTCTCTCTCTCTCTCTATCTATCTATCTATCTATCTCTCTCTCTCTCTCTATATATATATATATATATATATATATATATATTATCCCTCACCAGTAGTACGACTCGCACTTCAGTGCACAACAGGTGCTGAGGATATTAATTCATATATATATATATATATATATATATATATATATATATATATATATATATATATATATATATATATATATATATAATTTAAAAATCAGGAGGTAAACTAAAATACGCGACGATTTGACTCTTTTTTTCTTCTTACGTGAAGTGACCGCTTTTTAATGTTAGTAATTCCTGGTCTGCTTCAACTCTGACACTTATCCTTCATTTGTTTCTGTCTCTCTCTCTCTCTTTCTCTGTCTCTCTCTATCTGTCTCTGTCTCTCTCTCTGTATTAGCAAAATATCTATATTTTTTTAGAAGCCATTTGTGCATTAAATTTATTTACCTTCATTGAAGTTTTCACGTGTACGTTTTCGTTTTTCACGGTACTCTTAAAAATTTAATATTCAAATGAACACAAAAAATTACGGCAGAAATTACAAAAGGAACCTATAAAAATTAAGTAGACAAAACTTGTCTAGATTATTTAATGGGACACGTCTTATTGAAAAAATTCCCTCCAGATATACGCAACCCATATATATATATATATATATATATATATATATATATATATATATATATATATATATATATATATATATATACAGTAAAACCCGGATATAAGAGAAACCCTGATATAAGAGACACCCGGATATAAGAGATATTTTATCTGGTCCTAAATTAGAGCCATACTTACCTAAACAAAATAGACCAATCCCGAATATAAGAGAAACCCATATATATATATATATATATATATATATATATATGTGTGTGTGTGTGTATGTGTGTGTGTATACACGGTGCGCATTCGAGTGTTTGTCTTCGTATCAGATATTCTCCATAAATATTGATGCTAATAGTAATCTGATTATACGGACCAGGAAATATTCTGTTTTTTAAATGAATATAGACACGACTTGTCTCATGAATGCTCCAAGTGAATAAAAGATTTCTGCAGATATGTTGCTATATTGTTTATTAATAAAAACAAAGTTTACTAATCGGGTTCATTTTTTTTATTCTGTCTCCATTTAAAAGCCATTACGTTCATCAAATCCGATTGATTTTCTGAGCAGAAGTTGACGGATAAATGATGAAAGGGAAAGTAAATTCATTATACACAGCAAACAGACTTAGGTGTATATAGATATATTGCAAATGGCCGACGAAGACTCTGAAAAAGAAGAGGGGAAAAAGATCAATTTAGGGGATATATTTTCAAAAAACTAAAAAAAAAAAAAAAAGGTTTCTACTTTTTGATGATTTTTTGTATTTTTGAAAATCTGCTTTTATTTGAATTGGAAATGTAATTTTGAATTGGTGTGCAAATATAATTTGCTAGATATTATTATGAAGACATTTATTTCTTGCAATCATATCTTAATCATTTTTATTTTGGTTATTTCTATTTTATTTAATAGTATATCAGTTCTTAAGTAGGGCTTAAATATTTATGTATCAAACAAATTAATTAGTGTTTTGAACAAATTGATTGATGAGATGCAATTTCTTAAAAATATAACAATTTTATTTGAAATTCTTTAATCAACATGAATTAATAAATTGTTTTCTATGTCCTCTCACCGGATTTATTCAACACTTAGTGAGGAGATGCCGTGATAAATAGTATGGTGCTGAGAATATCATAGACTGGACATGTAAGCAATCACGAAGAGCTAGTGAAAGTAAAAACAAAAATAATGCTGATACTTATAAACTGAAAGGGACAGCTGACATTTCTAGGGAATATAATGAGGATATATGGCTTGAAATATCAAACACAGAGAGGTCATGTTCAATGCAAACCGTATAGATAAATGCAACGCAAGATCTACCTAACATACTCTGTAAAAGGTTGTTAGCACAGGGATAAAAAGCCACAATGGAAAAGATGGGGAGAAACATGCTCCACCACGTGCTAAATAGACACGACACACAGAAGATTACACCAATCTTTATATCTTTCCACCTTGAAGTCGGAGCACTTACCGATTCACTATCCATGATATTTACGGTAAAATGCACAATTTAACCAGATATGGGCAACATTTTTTGAAAATTGTGTCTCCCGATCTATGGTTCATCACAATCCGGTCCACACATTCTTTCTTTCAGGACGTAGGCGCTAATGGCTCTCCCCTTCACTATTCCTTCAAGCTCTCTACAAGTTTCTTCTCTCTCACCAGAGCACGTTCTGTCATCCACTTACTTAAGTCTGCCGGGTGTCATGCGTTGTTTTCCCTTTTCTCATTTTACCTCTATTCGACCCATGAGTATCAGATTCTCCAGATCGTTCTTCCTCATTATGTCTCCCAGGAACTTCAGCAGGCCCTTCCTGCTGTTAAGTATAAGATTACTCTTTGTTGGCATCCTCTCTAAGACCACATTTTTGCTCAGAATACCATATGCGGAAGCACATGTTTTAGAAATGGGAGAAAAGTTTATTTATGTATAGTTTTTGAGAAAAGTAAATGTAATTAAAAAGATATGATGCTTGGTATAATATTTGTATTTATTCAACATCCCACGAAGTCAGTTTGTGACACAAGATCGGTTTCATATGGGAAGCCCGAACGTGTAAACAAGGGCTAGGAACAAAAATTGTTATAATATAATCAGTGATGACAGTGTGAGTCACATATCATTACGTGAGATTTATTTCTAACTCACTCATTTAAAAATTTAAAAAAAATGTATATTTCTTCTGCAGAGAAAAAAGACGATATTATGAATGTTTCCTGTTCCAAAAGCAAAATTTTAAGAAAGGTTATTTTCCTTATGAAATTAAGCTTCCATTCAGAAGAAAAAAGAAAAGAAAACTTACTTACAAATGACGTCATATATTACGTCATATATTAAAGACATTCTATGAAAATTTCTCGGACATTCAGGCCGGTAAATGTTATTTAATACTGTTTATTATAAACAGAGCATTTACTTAAATACTTGTATCTATAACGTTAAACATAAAAATGTCTTTAATAAATAAATTGTCGGACTTTGTCCATTTCGTAATATATGACGTCATTTGTTTACATTTGATACGCCATGAGCAGTTATGAATATTCGAGATTCATGGAAGATTGAGTTTATAAGCAGTAAATTCGACCTTGTCTACCGAACGCTAGTTTGTAGCCTAACGGTAAGGCACGTCAGCGTAAATGACGGTTCCGTATAGGATGCAGGTTCGAATCCTGTCAAAGAACGAATATTTTCTATGAAAATTTCTCGGACATTCTCGGTAAATGTTATTTAATACTGTTTATTATAAACAGAGCATTTACTTAAATACTTGTATCTATAACGTTAAACATAAAAATGTCTTTAATAAATAAATTGTCGGACTTTGTCCATTTCGTAATATATATATATATATATATATATATATATATATATATATATATATATATATATATATATATATATAGAGAGAGAGAGAGAGAGCCAGAGCCATTATCAATTGATAATTAGTAGGCATAATTGCAAGGACGTTATAAATAAAAAGAGAAATTAATGTAAGTACAGAGCAAATAAAATAATGGTAGCGTAGTCCATAGAAATTCTATTTCGGTGATAATTTACTTGGATCAAGCTCCAATCTATTCAGAGCTCGATCTTAGAGAAGTAAATGGAGTTTAGACAAATCCAGACAAAAATTGAAAGAGTGAGAGAGAAAAACATAAAAAAGAAAAAAAATAAGAGGAGAAAAACAGAGATCTCAAGATAAGTTTCTTTAGGGGGAAGAGAAATAGTGATAAACTTGGGGAGGGAAAAGGGAAAGAGCGTACAAGAGGGAAAGAAAAGTGTTAAGTAGTTGACGATTTGATCTGGAATATACGTGAAAGAGAGAAAACAGAGAAAGGGAAATAGAGTAAGAGGCGGAAAGACAAGTGTTAAGCAGTCGACAGGTTAACCTAGCATATACATCCTCTACCCCGGACATGAGAAGTAAAAAAGTAAATGATCATATTCAGAAAAAGATACATTAAGGTGTCTAGTCATTTCATTTAGCGGAACATCTAGATTGCATTACTACCGTTAAAATTAAAAGCAAAATTGAGCTATGCGTGCCTGCTTTTCTCAGTTTCAAGGATATATATATATATATATATATATATATATATATATATATATATATATATATATATATATATATATATATATATATATATATATATATATATATATATATAAAAGTGAACATAGAAATCATTGCTTCTATGTTCACTTTTATATTTACACACGCTCTATCTCTGATATTGAGCACTTTATTCCATAAATATAGCACAACTTAAGACTATATTTCTTCATATATATATATATATATATATATATATATATATATATATATATATATATATATATATATATATACAGATAGATAGATATTGTTTATCCTAGTCCTAATTTTAGTAGTATTTCCTTAAAAGTCTTTTGCAAGTGTTTTTACATATCTGATTTCCGGAAAATGTTCTACCAAAACGTAGACACCGAAGCTTTTTACACGGAAACGAGGTAAAAAATAATGGAATCCAGCGTTGCATTATGATATCTTGGGACCCATAGGATAATGATATCATGCTTCGCTAGTTGGAGCCGCCCTTTCACTCGGCCATACCGATTTTCGAAAAATTTTACTCTGCTTTTTGTTTTTTTACATAATTTGAAGTGAACTCATTGCAAATTCTGTAAATAAAGTCGAATAGCTATCTTTTGTGTATCGATAAAAATGTTCATTAAGAAAAACCATCATTTTACTATTTACAGCAAAAAATAAAGCACATTTTAACAGTAAAAAAACATGTCTTTATTTATAAGTATAATTATAACATTCACAATAAATTTGAGTTTTTCATATCGATAACCTTTCAGTTTATGTAACTATTTAGAAGTTACAACATCTAGAAAATTAATATCATTGCTTTATATACATTTCCAAGATTTAAAATTTCTGGACTAATATCAAAATTTTATCTACTTGAGTCATAATGACACAAACTAAAACATCCTTTTCTTTGCTTCGTACAAATTCAAAAAATCTGATTTGGTTAAAGTGATATCGTTTCAATTTATGAAACTATTTAGAAATTATAACATCTTGAAAATTAAAATCATTGTTTGATAATATATTGATGGTCACTAGCCTAGAAGAATAATCCGGCTATTTTAGCACCTGTTATTTAAAATTTAATATGAGAACAATAATTCCTATAACAATATATACAATTAAACTATTTTATCTTACACACACGAACTACTATTTCAAGTTTGAACTGCAAATGTTAGTATTGTGATATATTTTAAATAATCGAACTATAGAACATATATATGAATTTCCTCTCTTCTAGAAATCAAAGCAAAGCAGTTTCTTTTTTATATCATCCACATTTTCGGAAGTATTGAAATTCAAAATTTTAAACTGCGTCTAGGAATTATATGCAAGTTATGAATTGGTATAAAGAGTTGCGTCTTTAATGTTAAAAGTCCAATTATGATGTTGTTTAGATTCTACTCAATATTATTAACTTAGATATATAGTGATGGAGAAAACTATTGGTTTTGGTTGTAAAAATTTTACTGAGTTATCAAAACAGACTAATTTAACTGTCAGTAATTTATTTGCAACTATGTATTTTGATACTTTTACATTATCATAAATTGTAAAACTGTTGTGGATTCCGGGATGAAATCCGGTCTCAAAAGAATGACAAACGCAGGAATGAAATATAGCAAATAAATGTATTGACGTAATAATACAATTGGTAATACGGTTAGTAGATCCAGAAATGCGGTTAGTAGCAATAATAATATATATACAGTCTGGGAAATTCTGTATCGAATTATGACTTCCTTCTGAGTCTACGTGCTCGCAACTCTGACTCCTACAAAGAGGTTACCTCACAGATCCCATTGTCTCACTCTCTTACTCCGGGGTATTCACCGGCAGCAGTACAAGTACACACCAGGCGAGTCCACTTGTAGAAAAAGGTGTGGACCCCTTAAGACCCCCTCTTTAGATCGCTTTTGGTGTGGAGTTAGTATCGTTCCGCATCTTGTGTAGAATACAGGCCTGTATGTGTGCTCGCGTCACTTTCAATAATGATTTCGAGTTTGGGATCGAAATGTATCAATGCTATCACAGAAGTTAATTTTTGTATTATTTCCTTAAATGCTTTTTTACAGCCCTCTGTCCAATTCCAATTATTCTCCTTTCTTAGTAACTCATTTAGTGGAGCCCTCAGTTTATGCATATTATCAATAAATTCGCCATAGTAGTTAGCTAGGCACAGGAAACTTTGTAGTTCTCCAACAGTTTTTGGTTCAGGCATATTTTCAATTGCCGATGCCCTCTCTGAAACCGGTTTCCTGCCATTTTCATTTATTATCTGACCTAAGTATTTAATTTCATTTAGGAAAAAAATGACTTTTCTCCTTTTACTTTGAACCCAATGTCCTGACGTCTTCTGAAAATTTCCTTTTACTTTATAGAATCTGATGATTCAATCTCTAACGTTTTTCAAAAAGAGCTGATAAGTAGATCCCAAACGTTGAACTTTTGCATCCAATCGATACCTACTAGATTTTCAGTATCTTTCATGACGTATATCTTAAGTTTTTGTTTTTGTTTTCCCGTGAAATTTAATATTCACGATTATTTCTCGTTTGAATTTTATTCGCTTGCCTGTAACCGACATGGCAATTTTTGGTGTATGTAACATGGTTGGTCTGTTAAGTTTTCTCCATGTCTGTAGGCTGATTATCGTGAGGCCGGTACCCGAATCCAGTTGCAATTTTATCTTTTTATTTAAGATTTCAAGTTCTACATATTTCCTTATGTTGGTATTGTCTTAGTTATGTATCCTAGTAGCTCTTATTCTACTAGTATCTTTTCTGTTCCTACATTGGGATGCCTTGTGGCCCCTTTTACCACATTCAAGACAATTTATATTTAAAACGGCAATCCTCCACATCGATAACATATTGATGGTGGTGGTGGGGTGGGGGCTTATATCTACTTCAATTTTCGTCATAATTTGCCCTGTGTGTTGTACTTTTTCTCTTATTATAGATTTTTTTTTCTTTCCGATGAGGGTGAGAATCTCTTTTTCATTATTATAGAATTTTTGTTTTCTTTCCGGGTAGGGTGAAAAACGTAGACTTTTGTTTAACTTACTTATATGAGATACAGCTGACTCCACGATGTCCTTTGAGTTCTTCTTCATACTTAGACATTTCTGGAAATCTTCCGATAACTTTTGTAGTGTTAGCCCAGGTTCATTTTGTTATTTTGAATGCTATCTTCTGCGCATTTCGTTATCTTTTGTTGAAACTAACCCTTGAACAAAGATGAGCCACTTGAAGTTAATTCTGCTAATTTGAAGTCGTCGCAATATTTATTTACGATTGCGGCAAACATGGAATAATCCTCATCATCGACCTTTAACAGGTTAAGGCATTTCCACCTCCTGTGGAAGAGTGATGTTTTTGGACTGAAGAGTTCTTTAAGACATGTAACTGCTTCGATAATGTTAATTCGTTCGTCATTTTTAGGAAGATATAATCCACGAACTTTGTATATTTTTCAGTTCCTAATTTTATAAGCAATAGACGTAGCTTTTTTGCTTCTGTCCAGTTTTTACAGTCGATATTATTCATGTCTTCTGAAGTAATCTCCGAAATTTTTATCTTTGAAAATCTCACAGTGCGTCTTGCGAAAAAATTGCCTCTTTTTCAATATCTAATTGTTTGTTACCCGCTACTTTCATTATTAGTTCCTGGAGCTCTATTTGTCTTTCTTGATTTCCTTCTGCTTTTATAGTAATTGCTTTTGCCATTTTTCTTCCATTCATTCTTGTAGTTGTAATTGTTGATCATTTTGGTATTTTACCTGTTTCTACCAAAATATTTAAAAAATCTTCCATGATAACTCAATTTTACGTAATTTTAATCCTCGTAACTCTTTGTCGTCAATTTGTTGTGGACAACGAGGAAAAAAGTTTGTTGTTTGTTCTTCCTGTGTGAGTTCAAATCGCTCGTCGTCAATTTGTTGGCGAGGAGTTTTCTATCTCTTCTTCTCGTGTGAGTTCGAATCGCTCGTCGCCAATTGGTTATGGATTCCGGGATGAAATCCGGTCTCAAATGAATGGCAAACGCAGGAATGAAATATAGCAAATAAATGTATTGACGTAATAATACAATTGGTAATACGGTTAATAGATCCAGAAATGCGGTTAGTAGCAATAATAATATATATACAGTCTGGGAAATTCAGTATCGAAGTATGACTTCCTTCTGAGTCTACGTGCTCGCAACTGTGACTCCTACAAATCGGTTACCTCACACTCTCACTCTCTCACTGTATCACTTTCTTACTCCCGGGTATTCACCGGCAGCAGTACAAGTACACACTAGGCGAGTCCATTTGTATAAAAAGGGGTGGACCCCTTAACAAAACTAACTTTTAAAAAAACTAATATGAAAAGATTTTAGAACAAATTCGTCAATTTCTTAAAGGAAAAACATAAAAAAAAGTTTTATTTTAAAAATAAATGATATATTAACAAAAAATAATAAGAACCTCCTAAAATTTATTGCACAAATGCTCCTTTCTTTTCAATAACTCTTAGGAGCCTATTGTCAACATCTGATGTTAGATTTGCAATTTTAGCGGCTGGTAAGTTGTTTGCAGCAAATTTAACTGTCTCCCAGAGGTCACACTTGCTGTTGAATTGCCTTCCATTACAATAAATATTTCTCTTGAGGATGCTTGGCTAAAGACTGGTTATCAAGCCATTCAAAAAATATTGCTCTAGAAAATCACAGTAACATTTGGAATTTATTTTAACCCCGTCTTTCAGTTTAAATGGACCCACGATCTCATTACCAATAATCCCAGCCCATATCATACCACCGCGGCCTTTTTGGCGTTTAAAAAATTTTCTTAAGTCATGTTGCTTGCCAACCCATCCTCGACCCCATCCATCGGGCCCATCGACGGTGATCTTTGATTCGTCTATAAAAAGCACTTTACTGAAATCAGTTTTCATGTATTTTTTTGCCCACTGCAATCTTCTTTTCTCATATTTTTTTTTGTTAAAATGGGTTTCTTTATATGAATTTTTACATCAGCAAACTTCCTTAATGCTTTACACCTGGTTTCCCTTTGGCACCATAGGAGCTCCAGCGGCATCAAATATGAACGCACTTGATGCATTTGGGTTTCTTATAAATTACCTTCGGATATGTGATAGATCTCGCTTTGTTAAATTCCTCAATTCAGACTGAGACTTTTTTCCTTGTTTGAATTACCATTTGACATATTTTCATGATTGATCGATGATCTCTTTTCAAATCCTTAGAAATTTGAAGCGAAGACTTTCCTTTGCTAATTTTTTGATTATATAGTTCTTTTCATTCATTGTTAGTTCTTTTTTACGACCCATAATACTAAATTCTAGTTCTTGCAAATAATTTCTTGACCCTGCAAATTGCTATAATTACTGAAAAAATACTAAATATCAATTAATTGCTTTCATGCTTACTCGATATACATACTAGTACAAATTATTTCATTGGATAACACATATCTATGAATTTTACATAAAATATTTTACAATAATTTTTTGCATATAATCTCTAGACGCAGTATATATTAGGTTGGTGCAAAAATAATTTCGTTTTCTCACATAGTAACATATGTTAGAAAACTAAATTATTTTTGCACCAACCTAATATTTACTAGTTTTAAAATCTATCTGACACAGATAGTGTAGATTTTCTGTAATTTACCGTAAATGTTTCAACGTAGTTAGTATTTCCATGGCTTCACAATTTTAAGGCATTGCATTAATTGTGTCTATTTTCGTGGGCATATCTCACAAGTCACCACCGCTTCTGGATAGGTAGGCAGATTAGTTAGCATTAATTGTAGTATTTTTAGCGAGGGGGTGGATAACTTTTTGCTTCTCGCCCTTATAGGAGTTGGTTTTCTAATTTATGTCCGAGTCTCTGTCACATTCGATCGAATTACTATCAATTTCTTGACAATAACTTACTGGCACATATTCTTCGAAAATATTTACATCCCCCAGCAATAAATACAACAGTAAATCTTTTAACTGTAGAAATCATTGGTATCGTCGGAAAATCGTTAATACGATATTTACTCACAAAATTATAATTATTCTGCCAAATCAAAATAGGTTTCGATATTAGATAAACCATGTATGGTTGATAAGTGATAAAAAAACAAATAAATCAGTCAGTCAACTGATTCCCATTCCGTTCGAGTGGGCGTTCACTCAAATATACATTTCTGTCTCCTTTCTGGAACAGAAAAGAACGAATTGGTTGGAATTCTCTTCAATCCAGCAACTCTTTTATTGCACAAACGGAGGACCTGCTAAAAACAACCCCTGATGACCGAGGCCTCATGGTTGGATTAATGTTTTATTATCTATCAATCGTGGGAGGTGGTTTATCAGTTTTTACTTCATCTTTTGCCATATACATTTCGTGTATCTGTATCAATGAATATCAACGGTCTTTTAATATATTCAGTTCGTGAGTGCGCAAGTAAAGAGAGTTATATGTATTTACCAGTTTGACATAAGATAATATGTTTGGGACATGTTTTGACGTTTGAATTAATTGCATTAAGGTAGATGCTGAACATTTACTGGCTCAACCGCAAAAAATAATTGACTCAAGAAAAACTGAGCTTTTGTTCATTTGTGGAATTTTGGGGGGAACATTCTCGTATTGCTTCAGAGTAATGATATTTTAATAGATAACACACAGTGAAGAACACTGGAATTGCCACTGTAAATATCTGAGTAATGAATAAAACGGCAAATAAATTGTCTTTTCTTATTTTTTATTAAGTACAAAAACAGACACCGTTTTTTTTATGTGACCCTTCCAGAAACTTGTCTTCTTAATAAACTCCAATTCCTTGTTTTGCTATCCATGTCCACAAGACTGTGAGATAGATTACCCACTGATTCTTTTTATGCCTGTCATTTGTTTTATGTGTGCCAAATTTTCGAAAATTTATTTCTTCATTATATGTTCTACATTTTTAGCAGTCTCTTTCTTATTTTAATTATAAGTGTAATTTTTTGTACATCTTCCGTAAAAGCTTCGCTTTGCTTACATGATTTCTTCATATTATTATCAGCTTCTTTCTGTAGACTCACATATATGTTGCTTTAATAATACGCTTCATCTTCGAGAACATTGTACATCATTCACTGCCTATTGGTAACACATGAGTTTTCAGCACACATTCCATTCTTTCAAACGACATTTTCCCGTTTGTTAATATTTCACTTGATTTGTGGAAGGGATCATTTGTTATTTCAATGTTCCTTCGAATTTTGGGTTTACATTTTGTGTCATCTGTTAAAACCCTTCTCAGATATTTGAACTGTGGTATTTGTTTGTTTTTTTTTTATTATTATTCTAACGTTTCAAATTCTTAGTCCGCATCTTGGCAAAATTTTCTTGCTGGCAACCATATATATTCCAGTTGATGGTTAGTCCTTCTAAAATCGCTTTCCTTTGCTACCTTATCCCGCACTTTAATTTTTGAGTCAGCCATCAACACGTTATCATCTACATATCTTATATTGATAAATATGTGCATACTGGTAATAAATTCCTGTGGGACCTCTTTTTCATTTATGTGTGCTCCCCTGGTTAAATAAACTGATTTGAAGACTAAAAATTGTCTTAAGACCTGTTATATTTTTAACTATCCATTTCTATTCATATACAAACAGATTGCATACAGCATAATTTCTCTTTTCTTTCTAATATGTTTACCAAATAAATGAGTTTTTTTTTCGCTGTACAAGGCAGTCTTCCTCTCGAACTTTAAACCTTGCATGATGTTTAAAACACAGGTATAAGCCTTGCGGCATTGTGATTACTCTCCTCTGATATATAATTCTGATCATCAAAAGAAAGAAATTAAAAAAAATAAAAGATTATTTAGATACAAAAGAAAAGAAAAACTAATCTCTCCCTTTTCACCTCTCCTTGGAAATAGAAAACCATATTTCTATAGCTTTAATGAATAGACTAGATTGAATCCAAAATTATGTCTCTTAACTCAAGATACCTTTGTTATTATATGCAGAATCAATTGGCTACCACTTGAAAATATTATCTGCATGATATCACCAAAGTTTTATTTGAAAATGTGCCTGAAACTGAACGTTATTGATCAGGCGTGTAACGGCGCTTTAGACAAGGTGAGATGATTTACAATAATTCAGCTCTAAATTGCCGATTTGAGCTGTACTTGTCAATTACCACGTCTGTTCTTCGCCTTGAGAACTTGCGACTCAGGTAGGAACCGAGCCGCATAAAGTTTCGAAACTAATTTCTTAGGCGATTAATCTTTAAGACGCCAGTCTGAGAACTCTTATGCGGCGCGCCCAACTTAAAATTCCTTGAATAATGGTCCAGGTTTATTGGTTTGTATGTAAATACATATGGCTAACTTTAATTTGGTTTATATTCTCTCGGTATATAAGGCGGCATTCACTGTTGTTTAAGATGAATTAATTAGGAAATTAGAACGAACTTAGGATAAAAACTCTTCAGGAATCTTTAATTATAAATGTCAAAATCATTATAACTTAAACGTTTCAGGAAATATATTCAGTATAAAAAAGAAATAATGATTTGACCTGATACTTTTATAGGAGTATAATTTATACGAAATCAAGACATTTGTGTGCTGGAATCAAAAACTTCTAGAATTACATATCCTGAAATAGTACAGACACTCACACGTTTATATATATATATATATATATATATATATATATATATATATATATATATATATATATATATATATATATATGATCAGAGACTGGCAGCTACGCTCTCCTCTGGAGTAGCTTAAATAGCTCAATGGGTAAGCACATTTCTGTAATTTTCCGTACATCAAAAAACAACAAACTACAAATTGACCACACGTTAAAATTATATTTACTATAGATCCTAAAGATATTGAAAAGATAATCGGTCCTTCCTTTTCCTCTTGTCATGATCTATCGTTAAAGGAGTTCGATCAGACAGAAAATGTGATATCGCTTCCATATCTTGGCTGAATTTGTCCAGACATCGCATTCAAGCCTTGAGAGAGAGGTCAAAATTCTTTGCACATTCTTGTGGACGATGAATAATTTTAAACCAGACACAGTCCAGACAAAGTGAGTACATCGTATAACTAACAGTACGTCGTATAAAGCTAATCTATCGCTGTTTCCATGACAAGCCTCCAACTGGCAATACACCTTATTTTTTAACAGTTCAGATGTTCACAGCTAACGATCAACCTACTCAAACCATTAATTTGTATTCCAGTTGAACATTTTCTTCCTGCGAATCGCTACTTTTGGAACAGATTCCAAAATTTTCACCCGACCACTACAATCTTAAACTTTTCAGTTCTTAGGAGAGACGTTTTCTATTGAATATATGCTCATAATCTCTACATATACAACCTCATGTCCATACAATAAGTTCACACAGAAACATACCTTGAATGGTCTTGGTCCTTGAAACTGATGGAAAATATTATAGTTATATGAACGTTTAGTAATTAAGCATTTTTTCTCTTTGATTTACCATTTTAAGTTCATTACATACATACACAAATCCATACATACACACACACACACACACACACATATATATATATATATATATATATATATAGTGTAATCCGGATATAAGATACCCGGATATAAGAGAAACCCGGATGTAAGAGAGATTCTCTCTGGTCCCAAATTAGAGCCATACTTACCTAAACAAAATAGACCAAAACCCGGATATAAGAGAAACCCTGATATAAGAGACTTACTGTCCCGTCCCGACAACTCTCTTATATCCGGGTTACACTATATACACACACACACACACATATATATATATATATATATATATATATATATATATATATATATATATATATATATCGTACGACTCATACAACAATCACTATCACTTGACTTAAAATATTTTTGCCCTTCCTTGCCTTTAAATGAGTGCCCTTTGCCGTGCTGATGTTGCTACATGCTTTACTTTTTGCCTATCTCACATTGCAAATCTTTTCTAAGTGCTATACTAAACATTAAATCTGTTACGAAAAAAGAACTAAACAAAATGAACACAAAATGATCAGTTTTGAAAAAGGACTCGTAACTGGAAAAAACGAATGAAAAAAGAATGTTAACAACAAATACTATTTCACACCCAAGCCAGTTCTGCGAAATCAGAATCAACGTTGAGTTCAAACAAGTGAATGAGCCAATTGGAATAAAGTGCCATGCAGATTTAAATTTTTCCCACTTGTGACGAATGCAGCTATCGATTTTTGCATGCTAGCATGTAAGTTAACATTCGTGTCAGTCAGCTGTTGGCTCTCACGATTGCCAATAGAATCTTCCTGCCTATTTGCGGCAGCCAGGTCTCACTTTGGCCAGTACAATATGGCTGCAAGAAAAAATCGATTATTTCCACTACCGATGGGAGTTGGGAAATGCAAAGTCAGTCTTGAACTTCCCGCTAACGTGGAGCATGTGCATGTAAATTTTGGTGCAAATCCGTCGAAAATTGCGGCCGTGCATTCATTACAGACACACACACACACATATATATATATATATTCTTTTCTGCTGTCTTATTTTTCTCTGTCAGTTTTCATTTAAATTATTAAACTATAATACAGTGTAACCCGGATATAAGAGAAAACCGGATATAAGAGAAAACCGGATATAAGAGAGCTTTTCTCTGGTCCCAAATTGGAGCCTATGTTAATGTAAACAAAATAGACCAAACCCGGATATAAGAGAAACCCGGATATAAGAGAAACCCGGATATAAGATACTTCTTTTCCGGTCCTGACAACTCTTTTATATCCGGGTTACACTGTAATCCAAAACATTATATTTAAAATATATTAAGTATACTTAAAACTATTTACACTTCTACTGGGATAATGAATTCACACGAAATCATACTCTCCATTATTAATGTGGCGTGTCGATTCTTATGGTTTCAGTGCAATAGTGCACAGAAAACTATTCAGGTAATTCCATTAAATATGAGCATCTTTGCTGTGTTTATACACGTACTATATTTACTCCGTTGCATTAATATTGTCTTCAATTAAGCAAATTATTAAGAAACAGGAAAATACGTTAAAAACAAAGAAAAGAGTACTGAACTGATATGATATATTTTACTCAGTTAACATAGATGAAGCAAGAGAGACATGGTTTTACATAAAGATGCGGAAAATAACAGAACATGTGAACATCGATAAAGTTTTAGAAAAAAGAAGCCAAAGAACACTTATAATTGAATTTTATATAGATAGAAAAAAAAATTTTCCGTTTATGAATTTATTTTATTTTAATTCTGAGCAAGACAATAATATCAAAAAGGCTTGATTATTTGCAGGTATTACAATATTATTTTAAGATTTAATAATGCAACATTTTTAAAATGTTAAACAAATTCGGTTTGAAGTGGCACCTGAAATAATATTTGAAATAGTTAGACTTAAGTTATACTGCAGTATACGTTTTCTGATCGAGAGCGAAATATTGATATCTTCACAAACGACATGGGGATCGCTATAATATCGAATTGGCTAAGAAGACACCGAATCGTTTCTCGAAAATAAATCATAGTTGGATTCTCGTAATTCGATGCAGAATTATTTGTACCAAATTTTGAACCATTTGAATTTACTTTCTATGTAAACTTATCCGTCAAAAATCTTTGTGTTGGTTATTTTTCCGTTTTAATTTTTGTTTTTTATTTCTTTAGATTTTGAAAATAACATGCAAATTGTTCAACAGTTATTGCTTGATTGCTCAGAACTCTATGATATTTCGACAATATATACATTAATTTTCTGAAATATATCAATAGACAGAAATTGTAATTCCAGCTGCTTACAAAAATATCGGAAAATAATCAAATTATACTGCAATGAACACAAAACGTTTAGTTACATTTTCTGTTTCGGAGTGCTCCATAATACTAATATTTTTATCCTTCCGTCTAAAATATTTTTTAAATCGATCACGGAGATTAGAAATGAATTGTTAGTTGCAATTATTTCCAAACTAATCAGGTGAAATGGAGGAATTTGTTAACATTCTCTGATGACCTCTGCAGTCACAGGCAAAAAAAGAAAAAAATCAAATATACCGCTAGAGGAAATACTTAGAATTCATACATAATACAATATAGTGCGCATAAGTTTTTGAGGATTCTGAAATCATTACATATATCAGTTGGTTTGAAAACTTAAATTTGATATTTGTTACCTAACTTAATATTACAAGCCATTCTGTTTAAAAACTTATTTCTGGATATTTGTGACAGAAGAAAACATTTAAAATATAACAATCCGTTTTACAAGATCTTCACAGTATATTTGAAAAAAAAATCGATTTTAAAACTAATTGCTAAATATTTGAAGCAAAAGCCGATCGATAAAAAAAAGTTTCTCTCCGAAAATTTGAAATAGGATGTTTTGAAATAAAACAAAACAGAGTGTTAATTATCATTCGTGTTTAAAAATTGAAACTGGATATTTGAAACAAATCTGAGTATTAAAAATAATTCGGTTTTTAACAGAAATCCGGATATTTAAAAGAACAGACAGAACATTAAATATATATATATATATTTTTAAAAATAGAAAGAAGATATTTATAAAAAAAACAACTGAATATTAAAAACTTTTCGGGTTTAAAAATTGAATCGAGTTATTGAAAAAAAAAAGAATAAAAATATCATTCGGGTTCAAATCCCCCAAAAAACAGGAATATTTAATGCCTTTCAGTTTTAATACTGAATTAGAATATTAGAAAAGAAAAACACAGTATATTAAGAACTATTCAGTCTTGAAATGAAGAAAGTTCATGTAAAAAGAAAAATAGAATTTTGAAAACCGATGATGAAATTGATATAGGATATTCGAAAGAAAATCTTGATGTTAAATAACATTCTGATTTAAAGCTTAAAAAAGGTTATTCGAAATAGCAGAATATTTAAAAACACCCACTTAAAATTAAAACAAGTTATTTTAAATTGAAAACAATAGGTTTTTAAATAATATACGGATTTTAAGGATAAACTAAGATACTTGAAATAAAATCTCAGTATTAAACACATTCAATTTTTAAACATAAATAGTATAAGCATTAACAGGATATTTAAAATGAAATAGAATAACAAAAGCCATGCAGTTTTAAAATTTAAAACTGGACATTTCAAATAAAACTGGTTATTAAAAACTATTCTACTTTTGAATGTAATGCAGAATATTTGAAACCAAAATCGGATATTAAAAACGTCAAAATATTAAAACATAATTAGAATAATAAAAAGAATCACGTTGCAAAACATAAAAGGATTCATTTGAACGAAAAACAGATTATTAAATATCTTTCACTTACGTATATTAATAGAGGATTTTTTAAAACAAAACAGAAGATTTAAACACATTTTACTTTCAAAATGAGAACGTGCCATGTGAAATAAAATGATAATTAAAACCATTCAGTTTTAAAACTTAAAAACATAATATCTGAAGTAAATATAGTATATTAGAAGCCATTCAGATTTAAAACTTAAGACAGAATATTCGAGATAAAACATATTAAAATCATTCATCTTAAAACTTAATGCAGGTTATTTGAAGCAAAAATAAAATATTAGAAAAAAGTTGATTTTAAACAAAAGACAAGATATTTTAAACAAAAGTAGATTAAAAACATTTGATGTGGGTTATCATTCAAATACAAATATACATTTTAAATCCAAAAGTTGATATTAAAAGCCATACATATTTAAATTTTTCATAGGTTATTTAAAACAATAACAGAACATTATAAGTCATTCTTAAACTAATTCGTCATTCTAAAACTTAAATATAAAAAGGATAATTGAAAAAAGAACAGACTATTAGAACAATTTTGCTTAAAAACTTAAAACATGATATTGGAAACAAAAGCAGAATATTAAAATAACTATTAACTTTTAAAACTGATTAAAGGTTATTTGAAAGAAAAACTGAATGTTAAAAAGTATTAGATTTTAACATGTAAAAGGGTTTATTTAAAAATCAAAACAACATTTAATATCATTCTGTTTTAAAACTTGAAAGGAGATTGGTAAAACAGAGACATTAAAAAATATGACCATATATAACTGGTAAAAATAAACAAGAGAAAAATATTTCTTGAAGAAATAAATACTTTTACTGTTGAAATTTCATGATTTGGTCAGAATTCAATTTTAGAAAATATTTGTCTTTAGGACAAGGTTTTCCCATATTTCAAAAAAAATGTGCTTTACAAATCTGAGAGACTGAGTGTAATAATAGTTTATTTGCTGGAATGTAAATAATGCTATACTCTGTAAGTTCCCAAATTTGGAGTAGATAGATCATGTTTCGGAACACACGTTGCGCATCTTTATTTTTGCTAAATAATTTATACATAGGTGAAAGACTGATGTTCTGGTTATTAATAACCACTAATAAATATTTGAAAACCATTTGGCACTGCTGGCTTAATCAGGATTTGTTTTTTTTATTCTTTCCACTGTCCATTATGCCATTTATCAAGTAGATATTTTTATTCACCTTCAGCAACTTTAGAGACCCGACTGCCTCCATACGACTTAATAGAGATTTAACGCAATGTGCACAATATCAGATCAGTTTACTTTCCTTCGACCGAGCCACTAGTTTCTAACATAGACATTTTCAAATTTAGACTCGTTTGCTCAAAATGTCTTTTTTTCAAATGTCCATTCCCTGTACATAATGCTAAATTTGGCACGTTTAGTTTTGTATTCTCTTTTGGGGAGAAATTAGGCAGCAGCTCTTCGAGATAATCCATCCTCATTAATATTTTAGAAACATTCCGCCTGGAAAGATCATTCGTGGTAAATTCGCGTAGAATTCATTTCTCCGTTAGGCCCAGAAGGTTGTTTTTTTCTTTCCATTCAGCAGGTCCAGCGCTTGAATAAACGTTTAAATTGATGGATTTAGTTTAGGTGGTCCTCCAACTGATGTGCTATTTTGAAAATTGCCGGTTCAATCGATTTTAACCAGTATGTATTTTAAGAAAATAAGGAACAGGTAGAAGATATTAATTTTATGCGAGGTCAACTAGTATGGTCTAATGCATGCATCATATTTCCCACTCCAGTAAACAATTCTTCAAGTTTAGGCATCTGTTTCTCTCTTCTTCAATGTAAAAATCTCTATTGAACTAAATTGGTAAAATAGTTCGCATGGAAGGTATATTTTTTTTGTTTTTAAATCCAACAGGTGGTCATCGTTTGGACGATATTTCAATAAATCAGATATAAAAGAGGGCGGGGGGAAATGTTACTCTCCATTAAGTGATAGAATACTAAGAACGGTATTAATCATAGATCACGTTCGTAAGAATCATAAAAGAGCGGACTGAACTGCTGTGTAATATCTAAAATCCTATATGACATTCATTGTTGGATTATATCTTACGCTATGAAGTAAATAGATTGATCCATATAGAAGAGATTCTAGCAGCGAATTCTTATATGGCATGGGCAAAACGCTTGACCGAGGAGAAATTTCTCATGAGGTTAGGAACTACAAGGCGCTATACCTAGAATCAGGATAGTTGGAATATCTGTGAAATATAATGATGAAAATGGCCTTAGAAATATTAAGGAATATATGGCACGCCTAAGCCAAGATAAGTAAGTGGAATAAGGTGACCTAAATTAACATGCTTGTGTGTATGGGTGGGTGAAAATGAAAAAGGACGTTTGGTAAATATACGAAGGATACTTTGAGTAAAGAAAAAAAAGAAGTTTAGTAAAGGGTATAATTTCCGAATAACTGAAATGAGATGACATAGAAAAATAATTTGAAATATTATTATTAAGTTGTCCAGTGTGATGTATAAAGTCAATGTTTATTTCGCACTATTCTCTTTATATATATATATATATATATATATATATATATATATATATATATATATATATATATATATATATATATATTATACATATGTATATACATACATATATATATATACATATATATATATATGTATATATATATATATATATGTGCATATATGTGTATATATATATGTATAAATATATGTGCGTATGTATATATATATATATGTATGTATATATATATATATATATATATATATATGTATATATATGTATATATATGCATATATATGTATATATATATATCCATATATATGTGTATATATATGAATATATATGTATATATATATGTATATATACGTAAATATATATATATGTATATATATATGTATATATATATGTATATATACGTAAATATATATATGTATATATACGTGTATATATGTGAATATATGTATATATATATATATTTATAGATGTATATATATGTATATATAGGTTTATATATATGTATATATATATGTATATATATGTTTATATATATGTATATATATGTTTATATATGTATATATGTATATATATATATATATATGTATATATATATATATATATATGTGTATATATGTATATATATGTATGTATATATATTTATATATATGTGTATATATATGTATGTATATATATGTATATATATATATGTATATATATATATATATGTTATATATATATATATATATATATATATATATATATATATATATATATATATATGTATATACATTGCGTGCCTAATTATTATCGACATAGCTTTTTCTAATATTTCAAAAACCCTGCAATTATTTTCGCACAGTGTTGGCAACACTGGCCCGCGCAATCACTGAAATTTTCGTACTGATCTGCCCAATTTAAACACACTTGCGCCATATTTGTTATAAGCACGGTGATTTGAACGTGCCAAATTATTATAAAAGTGTAAGAATTTAGTGAAAAGATGGGCCGTAAAAGTAGTTTAATGATGCTGAAAAGAAAACTCTCCCCTCAGAACTCTCAAAAGGTATATCTACCCTATAAATTTCTAAAATGATAGGCAGGTGTCATCAAACAGAGAAAAAATTCACCGCCGACCCTACACAAGTACGCAAAACGACAGTTAAAGACAAGCCGAGGGTTATTACACGTCGTCTCATGTCACGACTTAAACGAGAGACCACGAAGAACCCTGGATTTACCAGTCAAGAGCTTTTCAGTCGCACTGTCTAAAAGTACTCGGTGTCGTTATCTGAGGGAAATAGCAACAACAGTCAAACCTGTATCAAAGCTTCCGTTGACGAGAAATCACATTCAAAATTGATTGAAATGGGCCGAGGACAATATGAAGATTGACTTCTCTAAAGTTTTGTTCACAGACGAAACTCGAGCAACACATGATCGGCCAGATAGATGGTGCAAAAACTGAATCGCCAATAAGGCAGTGGAGGCATAATGATATGTAGTGGTATCATTGGAAAAACATTAGTGGGCCCATGGAGAGTACCAGACGGATTCAAACGGAATAAACTAGTGCTTATGAACGAGCATCTTGAACCGTGGATGAAAAGGTAAAGAGTTGCCTTCAGAATGGCCATTGTTTTATGCAATATAATGCTCCCTCACATGCTGCTCACAAGACTACTGAATATTTGAAACAGTTAGGCTTCGATGGACCTCAAAAAATGAAGTGGCGAGCAAATTCTCCGGATTTGAACCCAATCGAAAACCTTTGGAGCATCATCAAGCGAAGACAGTACGCCAACGGACAATTCAGGAGCAACGCTGAATTGTGGGAAGCAATTCTTGACATATCTCGAAGCATTACAGCAGATGACATCCTACAATTAACAAATTCTATGGATCGTCGACTTCTTCAAGTAATTTCAAAATAAGGAAAGCACATTCCCTATTAATTTGTTTAAAACTGTGCTTTGTTTGTATCTGTTATTATTTGTTTGATTATCTTATTTATTAGCTTCTTTTGGTCATAAACAATCACGTGCAACATTAATAAACGTTTCGTTTGTTCAATTTTGGGAATTTTACTAAACCTGTTTAATAATTTGGCACGATCAAATCACCGTGTTGATAATAAATATAGCGCCAGTTTGTTTACCTTGCGCAGATAGAGTACAAAATTTTCAGTGATTGCGCAGGTCAGTGTTGCCAACAGTATGCGAAAATTTTGTGTGAATTGATTGCACGCTTTTTGAAATATTACAAAAAAGTTATCTCGATAATAATTTGGCACGCAGTGTATATGTAAATATATATGTATATATATATATATGTATAAATATATGTGTATGTATATATATACATATATATATATATATATATATGTATAGATATATATATACGTATATATATGTATGTTTATATATATATATATATGTATGTATATACATGTTTATATATATATGTATATTTATCTATGTATATGTATATATATGTATATATATATATGTATATATATGTATATATATATATGTATATATGTATATATATGTATATATATGTATATATACGTATACATGTGTATATGTATATATTTATGTATATATATAAATATATACGTATATATATATATATATATATATGCATATATATATTTATATATATGTATACATATATATGTATATATATATACATATAATAATTTATTGAGTCTGAAAGAAACCTCAACAGAATGCACAAAGCACTGTACGGCCGTTTTGTCCTATAGTTGAGACTCATCAGCAGTGCGCATCCACTACCGAGAATTGAAACGCTGTGAGGTTTTCAAGCAAGAATCAAACCAACTGTTCCAACAGGCCTCGTTGACGAAGACATTGCAAATCAGACTCAATTTCGCGCCGCTCGCTCACATCTTCCGTGGTCGAACTCTTACTGAGTTCCCTCTAACCAGACTCTTTTAGAATCAATGAATTACTGTTTGTATGATGTTTGCTTGACAATCTAACTGTCAGGGTTTCAATTCCCGGTAGTGGATCCGAATTGCTGATGAGTCCCAAATATAGGACGAAACGACCGTCCAGTTCTTTCTACATTCTGTTGGGGTTTCTTTCAGACTCAATGAATTACTTAAATATAATTATCAAATTCTCCTAATAATATATATATATATATATATATATATATATATATATATATATATATATATATATATATATATGGTGGCCTGGCTATTGCATCTAGCATGAAACAGACTGTCGCCTCTAAGTGTTGACATCGATATATATATATATATATAAAAGGGAACATCAAAGTCAACACTTAGATGCGACAGTCTGTTTCATGCAAGATGCAATCGGCATGCCACCACGTGTATATATATATATATATATATATATATATATATATATATATATATATATATATATATATATATATATATATATATATATATATATATATATGGTATGAGTCGGTATAGGTACGGCGGATATAACAATGATTTTCCATGCTAATGGGGACGTAGGTTCAAATCTTAATGGAAGGAACATTTCTTTCCTTAACAAGAATCCTCCAATATTATAGACGAAAATACATAAATATACTCTTCAATAAAATAACGAACGTCTAGAAAAATATGAATATCCACTAACAATAACGTTTACGCGAGTCTATATATATATATATTAGGTTGGTGCAAAAATAATGACGTAATAATGACGTAATAATGTCGTTTTTTGACGTAACGTCAAAAAACGACATTATTACGTCATTATTTGGGCACCAACCTAATATATATATATATATATATATATATATATATATATATATATATACATATATATGTTGCATCGTAATCAATACTGCGTCTCTATATGACTGCAGATATCTTTTAAAAAAGAAACTATCATTATGCAGTGCACATTACTATATCTGCTCTCTATTTTTATAAATGCTATATATTGAATATTTATTCACATTCCCTTATAAATATTATAAACATAACAAGTTATACCACACACCCTCTCATGCGTTTATACTCACTCGCCAGTATAGTTTTAATTTCTGCCAAAACAATCTTTTCAAAATATGACTAAAACTGACTTCTTCGATATGCCACATCATTTTGAAACACCGTTTCTCGTACGATTACCGAATATAAACACGGACCTGCCTGGTCAGTATCGTGACTGGTAACCTGTTGGGCAGGGCTGTTGCTGGAATCTTTTGTATGCGAAAAGTGCAATAGATATTGGCCTGTAATATGTAATCGTAAATGAGATCTCCAAATTGACTTGGGCTCCTTATATTTAATGAATGGCAACTACCCTTGGAAGTGTATGAATCCACCTATTCATCGCTCAGCTATGGTCTACTTAGTAAGACTTGGGTTATTAAATCTTTATTAACTCCCAAAATATAAATTCCTATAATCTAAAAATATTTTCTGGCTTTAATTCCCCTGCTAAGGATTGATAAGCCGTAGAATAGGAATCAATCAATTAACTGAATCCTACTAACAAAAAATATTTCTCCTACATAATTCTTTTTCCTCCCACATCAATACGAAAAATGTAATCTGTTTAAATATACTTGAGTATTGTGACGTATATTGTGTAGATGTGTTAAATGGTTTCATAAAATAATTTTTATCCATTCTTGTCTGACTCAAAATATAACGACAATTACATTCTTTCTACTTATGTCTAAGCCCACGGTTTTCCAGTCAATAGTGATCTTCAAATATTTAAACGCTATAAAGATTGGTAATTTCTCATTTAATTCATTTTCTTGTATTATTCTCTCCCCTTTATGAAGTTTTGTTTCCTCATATTCGTCTCACTCATTAACACGTTGCGTCTTAATGGCTTTATTGCCGTGCTTGGTGTCAAATTGCTTTTTGAAAAAAATGTCTATATCGAAATATATGTATATTCTCTTTCTTTGGTTTTGTTATTAGAAATGTTTACCGTAGTATCCAGTAAAACTAATAAATGTCCTTTCAATATTTAATTCACGCATCTCTTTTGCTGCCAGTTCGTGTTTGGAATGTAATTAAAATCACGTTGAAAATTTGTCAGTTTGTATCTGGAAATAGAAGCGAGGCGAGAAAGTGTGAAGTGATGAACGAAAATAGAATGGCCAGAAGAGTAGAAACTCGATGAAAACAACACCCTCAATTGAATCGAAATTCTTATACAAATTTTCCGTCGTTCTGACTTTTGGTATTTCATATTTCATATTTTCCTACGTATTAGTAAGGGAAGAATTAAACATTGCAAGCGTGTGTTGGAATTTCTCAACTCCTTTAAGAACACCTTTTCTTCCGAACACACACAACACACACACACATATATATATATATATATATATATATATATATATATATATATATATATATATATATATATATATATATATATATATATGTAAAATATGAAAGGCTGAAACACTAATATTTCATGGAGATATATTTTCTGTTTTTTTTTTGTTAATTTTATGTCTCATGTATTGGATCGTCATTAGGTTTCCAATGTAACAAATTATAACCATGAAATATTAGTGAGCGTTTTATATTTTATAACCATGAAATATTACTGTGCCTTTAATATTATATTCTTGCACTCTCTTGTGCATAGAGATCTACCTAGATTTTATCATCTTGGAAATATATTTTAACCATTAATATTATCTCTCTCCGTCCCGACCTCGCTCTCTCATTCTCGATATATATATATATATATATATATATATATATATATATATATATATATATATATACATAGACACACACACATAGATAGATAGATAGATAGATAGATAGATAGATAGATAGGGTAATGATAAACGTAATATTCCTCATCGGGAAACATTTGCTATTTATTAACCGAGCGTCCACGTTAAATGTCTGTTCAAATTTATAAAAAAAATAATGTATTTCTATGAAAATAATATTTCACGATAATAGCTTCCTCAATGTTCGGTAACTGTCGTTTCGAACTTCAGTATTGATAGGAGCTTGCTTCCAAAATTTTACTTGAATTAGTCTGATATGCCAAAATCTTCGTCATGTCCCTATTTTCTCTTCAACTTACATGTGCTATACATTTTAATTGTTGCTGTTGCTGAACGTCCTCATGTGATGGGGCTTTTGCTTTTTCGTCCGGTTTTTTTTTATGATTCTACATTTATAGTTCTTGCTAAGAGATACAGGATCCATTCTAAGTAATTAGTTGGATACATCTGACAGTTTGATATGCATGAATGGGTTTGGCACAAGGCAGACATCCTTAAGAATTAATGTGAGAATATAGATCTAGTTTGTAGCGTAATATTTTGGGTTTGTAGCAAATTACGATGTTAAGCGAAACTACCCCTTGCAGATGTTTTGGTCTATGATCAATTTCCTGATCGCTTTTAATAGATCTGTTATAATTGATCCATGCACCGAAGATTCTGAAACCTTTAGAATATACAATCTTTTCGCCATGAATTCTTTATGATTGCTTCCAGGAACGTAGGATCTCTGATTCCATTCCAATTCCAGATCGTAGTTTCTTATTTGGGAATTTTTATCTCATTTGTTGGTAAACTTCACAAGACATGGTGATTTTTGTTTATGACAATTCTTGTTCCAACTATGATTACCTAAGACACCGTCATAACGCCATTCATTATCAGTTAATTGGCCCCGGCTGAGTAAGCAAAGTCACTGCTTTATATTACTAGCCTCGTTTGAGATATGCTATGGTATGTCTAAATGTTATGGAGTGGTTTCACAGTGGAGGCTTGTATTTGTATTAAGTCGGTCCTAAAATAGTTTCGACGTACAAAACGTTGGGAACTTGATATAATAGGTAATGACGCAGAGAAATCTACTTATGGTCGCTGATACTTTAGTATCCGACTAATGGTCGTCCGGCATCGACTGACTGACTGAACCACTGAGCGACCCCTACTACTCCTACTTATTATAGCTGGGAGAATCTATTAAAAATAGAATAGGTGTGTTCCATATAACGTTCCCTCCTAACGAGTAAACAATTTATTTTTTTTACAGGAAATATATGAAAAAATAAACAACAAACAACTTCATTTCTTTAGCAACATCGTAGCGTATCTCCTACGTTTTTTTATCCACTTCTAAATGATCAGTTGCCTTTCTCTTTTCTCCTGGATCGGCGTACCTCAGGTAAAATTGTTGCAGGCGTTGTTAGATCAAACGTATTGAAAATTACCTTCATCGCCGTTTCTTCCGCGGGACAGCTGTCAACCACATCTGAAAAACGTTGTCTGATCTGGTTACTGCACGTGAATTTTGCAAATCCGCTTTTCTATTTTTGATACCTCCATAGTGTTACCAGAAACAACCATCCGCTTTGAGCTTCTTAAGGATGGAGTCAAAGTTTCTGTAGGTTCTTTTGTAGTTCTGTTTGTTCAGCCTCTAGCTTTACTTCTGTTGCTCTTGTGCTTCTTAACGTTTTCTGTGGTGACTTTAGTTAACTTAAATCACTTAATGATACTGCATGTCCTTGGTGCCGGTAACTCGCTCACCATTTTCTCGCGGTGCTTATTCACATTGGCTGCGTACGTTATATAGTCTTGTTCGTCATCTTTCATCAGATTCAAACATTTCCACCTCTTGGGAAACAAAGATGTATTTTTCTAAATAATTCACTTAATATATTTACCACCTCGGTAAATGTCAACTCGCTATTTTTTTCGGTAAAATGTAGTTTAACAATTTTTATGCTCAGCAGTTCCTAATTTGCTTAAAAGAAGGCTAACCTTCTTTCCTTCAGATCACGAGTGGCAGTCCTCGTTATACACGTCCGTATATTTTTTATAATACTCCTCAAAAGGTATCTCTTAATCTGGACTGTACGTGAATATTTCAATTGAATTCCATATTGTATTCTCTGGGAAAGAATCTTTTTTAGATTTTTCTCTTTCCTCTTCTCAGTTATTTCCAGAATTTTGTTTTGAAACTCCTTATGCATCTGTTCCATTTCTCTTTGAAACTGTATTTGTCTATTAAAAGTTTCCTCCTGTAGCTGCATCTGGAATGTCTTCTGTTGCTCTAATATTGTCATCTGTTGTTCTGTCTGGAACTTAAAAAATTCCTTGAATATATTTTTGCATTCCTCCATCTTCGCAAAAGTTTACACAATGCTTAAATATTGTAGAGGGGTTCCTACGAATTTGCAATTCGTGACCTATTTGAGCAAACTGTCTTATCGAGAAAAAAAATTATTTTCTCAGTAGAGAATACGACTGATTTTTTTCGTCACTAAGTTGACGTCTTGTCTTTCGAAAACTTTGCCAAGTTTTTTTTTCTTTCTTTATAAATTTAAATCCGAGATTTTGTCGCAGAAATAATTGTGAAGTGGAATTTTTATCTTTTTCCTCCGTATGAGTACGAATTTCGTCACCAAATGTTGTGGCGAGCGAATTTTTTTTTCTTCCACCGTATGAATCCGGATCCCTTCGCCAAATTATACTGTGGCGAACGAATATTTTTTCTCTTCCAGCGTATGAATTCGAATTCCTCGTCGCCAAGTGTGTTATGCCGGGTGATTTTTTTTTTCTCTTCCACCATATGAATCTGAATACCTCGTCGCCAAGTGTGTTATGGAGTGGTTTCACAGTGGAGGGTCGTATTTGTACTAAGTCGGTCCTAAAATAGGTTCGACGTACAAAACGTTAGGAACTTGATATAATAGGTAATGACACAGGTGTGATCGCTGATACTTTAGTATCCGACTCACGGTCGTCCGGTATCGACTGACTGAACGAACCACTGAGCGACCCCTACTACTCCTACTTGTTATAGGTGGGAGATCTATTAACAATAGAATAGGTGTGTTCCACTATAACACTAAATGATCAGTGATCATCGCTTCACCACTGTGCGTGTATCTGCTCAGAGCATAAGAAAATTTTAAATAATTTTGGCCTCTTTTTTCACTGTTGTCGTTTTGCTGATGGAGATTGAAATGTTTCCCTATTGAAGTCCTCCCCAGACATGTCCATTTTTGTGGACTGATATAGTTCTATCTGATCAAGGTATTTAATAGAGTGAGATCATGGAAGGTGTATTCTAATCAATGAGAAGATGAAATCCCTATTGGAGTGTCTTTATGCTGCTGTGACGTTGACATGGCAATTTCCTATTTGGGAGGTGCGCAATTTCTGGCGTTGCTTAATATCACATATTCCGTTATTACCCCTTCTGTCAGACGGAAAGAAAAATTAATTCGTTAGGAATCGACAAACATAGAAGTTTAAAAGGTTAGTTAAGAAAATATTCACTGGAATTTTCACAGTAATAAGTGCAATTGAGATAGCTCTTTACGCAAGTATGTCTTGAGGTCTACATTTTTTTTTCATAGTGTATTGATACGCGATATACCGCGCATGTTATGATGCATTTATTTTTACAGACTGGCTTTATGAAATTGTAATTATATATTTAATTTGGAAAGAGGTTAAGCTAAATTTTCTGCATCAATATCAAAATAAGATTAGTTATTTCTCATGTTTATTATAGGTTTCAAATCTCCATCACTACGTTCGTTACTGTTTACGTTTGGATCCAGAAATTATAATGATCAAAAGTATTATCCTTGCCGAAAATTTCCTCTGGTTCATTAAGTTAATTTTCTACTGATTTTGCAAACTAACGTTTTGGTCAACATCATATATTTGTGCATTTTCTATTTCCGTAAAGATATGTTTAGTGCCATCAGATCTGAACGGTCAATTAGTGTTCTTTTGAGACCAGAACATTTCTAGTCTTGATAGTATGATATTATCATGATTCTATGCTTTTTTGATAAATTCTCTTTCAATTCATGTAAGAGGGTTTGTGTGTGTTTCCGCGCGTATGAACGTGTGAAAATGTAAGTCATACAATTAACATATAGCCATAAGTAAATGCTGTTACAGGAATGAGATCACAACACCATGGAACCTGTTTAAATTTACGCGAAATTAAACGTATATGTCGCATAAAAATCGCATTAAATGCTCACATATAGCAATCAGTATGTGTACATATTAAAATGAGAAAAGATTTGACACTACACGTCTGTTATATTAATACACCGTATATTATCATTTCCCGTTAACACAAGCCTGTAATCTCGCAGGCATTCAATCATACTGATAGTGATGGACATCCTACTATTGTTAATGATTATATTTTTCAGCGATGAGTTTTTTTTTTATTTATAAATGTATGCATATTTACCGATTTTCATTTTAGAAAATATTTGTTTTGGCACTTAGCTTATCTGCAGGAAGTAAAATAAAAATGTTATCTACTGAAAGAATGAGATTTTACCGCTATGAAACTTAATGTTTTTTTGTTTTTTTTATTAAACTTAATCTAATACAAGGCTCACGAGCCTTACATGGTAGAGGCTTACAAAACGAATTGGTGATACCAACATAAGAAAATGTAGACAGAAGTGATATGAAGGATAGATAAAGATTGAAATATGAATCGAACATGTTAAATTTGTTGTATTCAGGAAATTAATTATACAGGATATTTTTTTTTTTAAATATTAGCAGTTCTTGAAATAAATGTACTTGAGTTGGACTTACACTTTAGACATAGTGTATGAAGGAATTGTGGGCGATACAACTCCGTGAATGTAACATAAGGGGAGTTATTTGGTAAGATCTTAACTCGAGATACTAATGAGTGCTACTCGTCACCCCATATGTGATGCAAATAAATATAGGGTAGAGAAAAGATTTCACCTGTGCGTCTGTTGGAAAGAGGATGTAGGGTGATCTTTCGGATCATTCAAAGTCCGTATATCTGTATGCCTGTTGTGCACTGAGCGAGGGTATTGTGTGCGTGTATCTGCGTGTTGTGCCCTGTGCGTGGTTATTGTGTCCGTGTACCTGCATATTGTGCCATGTTCTGCGCGCGTGCCTACGAGTCATGTTTGTGTGATGTACGTGTTGTGCGTGCATGCGTGTTGTTCGTATTTTGGATTTGAAAATCTATCTGATATCCTATTCACACTCTTACACCTACAATCGGCACCCGTTATATTTTAACACCAGGAATATGTCTTATTTTATTATGAATTAAGTGCCTGGTGTCTACCATATTTTCCAGCTCCGCCGCACAATTCGAGCTAATTTTATTATTGTTATCTTTTGGAGGAGTTAATTTCTTTCTCTCAGTTTCAGTTTTTCAGATAATATCCGTGCCTGACAATTCCTAATTCTTACAAGTTCTCCAGTTATTATCGGAATGATGTCGGATTTCATATTTCACATTTCTTTTCCATCATCCCACATGGTCTAAAGATATTTTCACTTTAAAAATTTAATAAAATATCATATATATATATATATATATATATATATATATATATATATATATATATATATATATACAGTGGTGGGAAATAAATATCCGTACACATGATAAATTGTATTTTTATAAATGTAAAGCCTTAACTAAAACAGATTTTGATACATTTTATGTGTAAAGATACATTTTATTAAAACATAGGAATAAACCTAATTCTTATTCTAACAGAAATTATTGCATTTTTTTTTCATTTTAACTGATGAAAAAAGTATTCGTAAAAAACAAAAAAAAAAACAAATTAACTTAATTTAATACTTTGTGGAATATCCTTTACTGAGTTCAACAGCTACCAGTCTATTCCTGTACATCTCAACTAATGATTTGCACATGTTGAGTGGTACTTTGTTCCATTCTTCTTGGCATATTGTCTTCAAATTCTTGATATTTGTTGGTGCTCTTTTCCCAATTTGAATTTTCAATTATCGCCATAAATTCTCAATTGGGTTCAAGTCTGAGGACTGACTAGGCCATTGCAAGGCATCAACGTTACTTTCAGCTAACCATTTCCTTTTAGATCTAGCAGTATGCTTAGGATCATTATCCAGTTGGAAAACCCAATCAGGAGGTAGCCGAAGTCTCCCAAGAGAACGCATTAAATTGTCTTGCAGGACTTTCTGGTATCTTTCGGCATTCATCTTGCCATTTATTATTGATATTCTGCCAACACCTTTTGTAGAAAAAACAGCCTCAGATCATGATACTGCCACCACCAAACTTTACAGTTAGCAACGTGTTCTTTGGTAAGTAGGATTCACCGTCCTTCTTCAACACATGATTTCGATAATTATGACCAAACAACTCTATTTTTGTTTCATCTGTCCGTAGTACTTTTTCCCAAAACGAATATTCTTTATCCTTATGCTCTCTAACGAATTTTAGCCTAGCATCTCTGTTTCGTTTCAAGAGGAGAGGAGTCTTCCTTGGGATACGTGATTTCAGACTGTTTTTGTGTAGTTCATTACTCATTGTACGCTCGGTTACTTTAATCCCTAATGCACGCAGATGTTCCTGCAGCTCTTCTCGGGTAACCTGTAGATTTTGTTGGATCTGGCGTCCTAATATCCTTGCTGATCTTAGAGGACCTGCTCGTCTTTGGTTTTCGACGCTGTTACGCGTTTTAAACCTTGCAATGAACGAAGCAATTGTAGTAAAAAGGAATTTTCAGGTTGTTAGAAATCGTTCTGTAACTGTTTCCATATTTCCAAAAAGACAAAATGTGTTGTTTTTGTGAAATAGTCAATTCTTTATCTTTAAGCTAAGTACCTCCACGAAATCGCTAAAAAATAGAGTATAGTCTGATGAAAAAAACGCCAAACTTTATGAAAACAAAATTTTATCGTCTAAATGCTTATGTTTTTATGAAGAGGATAGACCAAATTTTTTTTAATTGTTTTTTAAAATTGTTTCCATCTTTTTGGAATATTCTAAATTTTGATTTAAAAACCTTGTTTCTCTTTGTTGCAACAAGGGGTAGTAAATAACATAGATAATTTTTAGCGCGCTTTTTTTTGTATTACACACATTAATTTTGAAAATATTGCAAAAATAAAAATAATTGTCAGATGTTAATGAAACTTTCAGAATCTATTCACAGAATATCGGAATTATTATAAATATGTTTTTTTTTTAAATTAAAGTCATGGCAGAATTTTTTTTTTTATATTTATTAAGACCCCCATAACTAATTTTATGAAAAACTCTAGAAATTCGAGCGCGTCGGGTTTAGTGATGACAATAGTTAAAAGCACAGGGCTTTGAAGAATGCAAATCATGTTTTGTTTTTGTTTTTTTTAATTGGAGCCAATGTACCGAAAAATCAGCTCTGAATTGTAACATACAAAACTCAATAAAACAAATATATTATTTAATTTCAAATGCTTTTATTTGTTTTTAGTTGTTTTTATGAATATGGACAATATTTTCTGAAAGCAAAAAATTTTTTTAATGAAAATTGAATTTTTAATACAATTATTTGTTATTTCTTTAATTATAATAGATTTTTACATTAAGTTTTTAAAAATATTATAACATTAATTAAAAGCACCATCGACCTTTCAAAGTGCCCATATGAGATTGTCATTGTCTAGCGCTTTGAAAATTGTATCGTTTGGACCAATCAGAAGATCCACAGTAATTAAAAAATGTAATTTTTGTGCTTATAATCGGGCAGTAATTATAAAGTACGGAAGACCAACCAGAATACAATTTACTTGCATTATTTGAGTTTCGCATTGTTCTCCGCTGTTAAGGCCTTTACTTTTGCGAAACACGTATGGAGAAGTTAATTTGATTTTTCAATTTCAACTGAGAAGGCTACCTATAAGTATCAGTATCATCTTATGAAATTTACGTATTGCTAAACTTTAATGTATATGATCTTATTTTTATATTAATCTCAGTTATGACATTTTTCCATAAATGAAATATCAAAATTAATAATAAAATGAATGGAAATACAAATAACACAGTAAAATGTAATAAATGTACATAAAATTATAGTATTTTATGTACACTTCTGATAAAATTTCATAAGAAAGGTACCTATAAATTAATTAGATACCTTTTTCTTATGAAATTTAATCTCACTCTTAACAGTCTTATTTTTTAATTTCTTTATATTTTCCATAAAGCATCGTAAACATAAAGATGAAAGCTAAGTACAAAAAAAAAAAAAAAAATGAAAATTAGAGCGCTGAAAGTTTTCCTTAAAAGTAACGAGGTAAATAATTTGTTCACTTAAATCTCAATAATTTCGCTTCCTTCCATCTGTAGAAAAAATTATCCTTCCGTAAGTTATTAAACGTCATGAATGTGTCTTTCGTCACCTGTCAAGCGACGCGAAAGGTTATGACCTGCTTTGTTTTATTTTCAAATTACATTTTTTCGGCACAGAAGCTAAGTTAAGCTTGGTTCAAAATATTTTAAATAAACATTATAATTTCTGATTTTATTAAAATCAGTTTTGATAAAATGATAATTGATTTTTAAAAGAATATCAAAGTCAGATTTTCATCTTTTTTATCAAATTGAAAAAAATGATTGAAAATGATTGATTATCTGTCCTTTTTTTTACCCCCCCAAAAAAAACACTATATTTTTAACGAAAATTTCAGACGTGCTAGGAACGATTAAAAATTTAAAAAAAATACTTTGATCTTTCCTCTTTAATAATAATATGAACATTAGACGATAAAATTTTGTTTTCTTCAAGTTCAGCGTCTTTTTCATCATGCTATCCTCTTTTGCTTACATTTTCGTGGCGGTACCTACTTTAAGCATTATTAGAACCTTCTCGTAAGACTAGAAATTGTAGAATGCTCTGATAATGTCTAATAGCGTTAACTATAATTACTGATAACATTACTGGAACATTCTAGAATATACTTTTTTTCATAATTAATTGATTAATTTATTCTTAAAATTGATTTGTACGAATATTTTTCACCAGTTAAATTTTTTTAAAAATGCATTAATTTCTGTTATAATAAGAATTAATTAAGTTTATTATTATTATTTTTTAATAGCATGTGTCTTTATACATAAAATGTGCCGAGATTTGTTTTATTTAAAGCTTTTACATTTGAAAAATACAATTTTTCATGTGTACGATTATTTATTTCCCGCCACTATATATATATATATATATATATATATATATATATGGGTTCGTTAATTTTTTAAGGTGAGATATATATTATGCATTTAGGCAGCATCCCTCTATCATGCATGTTTCTTTAAAGATAATAGACAAACTAATGTGATTAAGCTCTTTATTTATTGTGTTCGTACAAATGTTCTCTTCTCTGGGCACAAAGTGTTCATAAACTGTTCAAAATTATGCACTTTTAGCCATGATCAGGGATTGTTTGATTTTGATTTTAACGTAATGGATGTGTTTGGTTATGTATGAATCTAGAGTTGTAGGAATGTTTTTTTCCAAACATGGTCAGAACATTCTGTCCGTGTACATAGTTAATGTTATTAAGTCTTCCCTTTCGCTTTTTTATTATTTGGGATTACTGTATTTTTAATTTATTTTTAACATATGGATGAGGTTATTATCCTCGCATATACTACTAGTATGTTTTTGATTGAGTCTAGTTGTTTTTTGTGCATGTTTAAATGACTTCTAATGGAGCTATGGTCGGATAGCTGTAACGTAATTCTTCTGGATAGGCATGTAATAGTGTAACAACCTATCTGAAATGCCCCTTAAGGAACTTTGTTCCTGATCAAATCAAAGTCATAAATAATTACAACGGTCACACTTTATTTCTTTTAAACAGACCCATGGGACCTCACAGAAACACATGAGAGCGATATAGCATCATCCATCTTATTTCCTTCTTTCATTCGTTATCTCTCACTGAAACCAAGACTATTTTGTTTTACCAAGTGATCAATATGGAATAGTTCATTATTTAGGCGGTATTGAAAAAAATATAGTTCACTAAGAAGTAAATAACAAGTGGAATTGTATTATTGTTATTATGAGCTAATAGTTTTAATTAGTGATTTTTTGTTAAATTTAGATATGCTTGGCATAAAGCTATAATTGTAGATATTCCGTGTGAATCGAACCCATAAAAATATTTAATGATCTGTTTAAATAGCTACTTAACAATTAGCACCGGGATTGGTGACGCCGTTAATAGAACATCTACGTGTCTAATTATGAATACAGCATTATCTATCACTCAGCAGTTTTACTAGCACTACATAAATCGTTGTCGACGTTTTCTTAGTTATATCTTTAATAATTTGCAAATGTTTGTTTTTAATGTTTGAACTGCTTCTACTAAAATAATATTACAGAAATAATTGCAGAGGCTTCTTCCGTTATGTTAAATTCTTCAGTCCTAAAATTAATAAATTAATTAAATAGTCCACCATTATCAAATTGTTCACTAACTTAACCAGGTAAGATTCACGTCTACAATTAACAACAGTGCTCTGTTCAGTTTTATTTTCAGTTAATCAAGATTTGTAAGGTAAATATTTGTTTTCTTCCGTATCATTTTTTTTTGCTACCAGAATTACAATAATTACTATCAATGTTTCTGTTATTTTATAAATTCTATTAGTAGACTTATGTACATATTATCATCGAACATGTAATATAGATTGGTTTTCTAAAGATTTCAGATCTCTCCTAAAATATTTGCTCCTTAAAATAATGTTATATCTCATATAATTTTTATTTACCATCGAATTTCAAAGTGTTCCATTATCATTGATTCATGATCTGACTCAAACCCAAGCGCAAAGTTAATTTTAATTATTATTGTCATTTTGGGGGTTTTATTAGCAATTTTCAAATATCTGTTACGGCATTTAGATTTTAGATTTTTTTAAATTTAAATAGGTGCGTAATTTTTACTTATTACAGAAAAAACCTCTTTACCAGTTGGACAAAATATTTTTTATGATAAATGGTAACTATGCATATATCTGTCAATGAATAACTCCATACGGAACCCATATAATCATTAACACTAGCAAGAAGGCAATCAGCTATCATTCTGATTGTATACATGAATGATTACAGGCCTGTACTAACTACAACATATATTGTACGGTTTATTAAAAAAGCAGATGCATAGTGTCAAAAATATTCTCATTTTGATATTTACACATACTGATTGGTATATGCGATCATTTAATGTAAACTTTTATGTGATATCTATTTATATTTTCGCGTAAAATTAAACACGTTCCAGAATGTTGCAATCTGCTTCCTGTCACAGCCTGCCTTTCCGAATATCTGGTGTGTCTTTAATCTTCATACATTCATACTCGCAGATTCACACACACACATACAAACACACACATACAGACGCGCTGGCGCGAGCACACACATAAACAGGAAGAAAATCTGTAGAGAAAAATCTTGAAAATATACAATCAAATATAGAAGAAATGTTCTGGCCTTAAAAGAACACTTTGATTGACATTTTAGATCTGACCACACTAATCTAATAATACCCGCGGAAATTAACATACACACATTTATGGTGTTGGCCAAATGTTCGTTCGCGTATTCAGTATAAATTCAGTTCAATTTTTGGCCAAGTCAGTATTTCCGATAGATACAATATTTGTGTTTAAACGTAAGCGATAAAGAAGCTAGTGATGAAGGAGTTAAGAAAGCTACAAAAAAAAAATAACGAATAAAGCGTCATTTGATAGTGAAGTCGACTATATAGCTTAAATCTTAGCCGAATAATTTTTTTCTACTTCATGAATCAAATCTAAAGTCAGAAATTAATAATGTATATGTGTGGTATCGCCTATTAATGTACTATGGAAAAAGAAACGAAGTCCTCAAGAGACATACGCATAAAGATCTATCTTAGTTGGACCCATTATAGTGGTAATACTAAGGAATATCTTCATAACACCCTTCTATAAATGTCAGTTCTTAACGACTCAATTTATTTTGCATCCTGATAAATTTCTAATGATAGCCAATATATATCAAAGAAATTCAGAATGTGCAAATCGAAAATTGGTATTTATCGCTTTTATTACCAGTCTTATGCATATGCTATCATCGAACACTATATAACGCTTTGTTTTCTAAAGATTTTTGATCTCCTCTATAATATGGTCTCCTCAAAGAAATACTATTAACTGTTCTTCTTTTGTGTTGTTTTTGTGTTTGCCATTGAAGTTAAAATTAGTGGATAATAGGACACATTCCAAACCGCTATATAAATTTTAATTATTATTGTCATATCGTTGGCCTTTGTTAATTTTACTTGTCTACCAAGTTCCAAATATCTGTTGTGACTTTTACTCTCTCTAGATTTAAATCCGTGTGTTTTTGGTAGGAGTAATTGTTACATAATAACATACGCAGTTGGCACTGTGTTGAAGGTTGAATCGGAAAGAAAACTATGAGAAAACCTAGACAGAGTAGTATAAGAAAGAGAGAAAATAAGTATTAACAATGAACGGCGTGAAGACTGAATATATGTTCATCAGTAAGAGCAAAATTTCAATACTCTAGTTGCAAATTGGAGATATCAGTATCAAGCATTTGCAGAATTACTGATATATCTGTGAATTTGTTTAACAGAGTGTGAAAAATGCGACGCCGCGATCGAAACAAGTATTGGACTGACGAAAGAAACATTCCAAAATCTACGGAAGAAGAAAACAGGAAAAAAAGCTTGTTAAAAGACAAAACAAAAAGAGTGCTTGATTTCTATGTGTTATCCGTCCTCTGATATGGCAATGAATGCTGAACAATTTCCCTGTGGATGAGGAGAAAACTAAAGGCAGCAGAAATGTAGTTATAAAGAAGGATAATGAAAATTTCATGAACAGAGCGATTATGCAACCTAGAAGACTTAAAGAAAATGGCAACAGAAAGAACATTTATACTCAAATTCAGAAAAAGACAGCTGAAATAACTTGGGAACATAACGAGGAAGGAGAGCTGGGAAATCTTAACGACCATCGAGGACGAGAAAGACAGAAGAAAGTAAATAGGCACTTATCTAATGTGCTTTTATGAATGGACGGCAGAACGTGGGCGGAAAGGAGGAATAAGGGAAACGCGGGTGGGGCCGATGGCGGGACATGGTAAGTATTTCACAAAGGGAGAATATTCGCTAATGGCCACAATAAATTAGAAGTTGAGGAGAGCCATGATGTCTTAAAGAAGAAAAAGAAAAAAAGAAGAGGAAGACGAAGATGAAGAAGTGTAAAATCTAAATGAAATTCTTATCTTTACTCAAGTTGGATATATCTTAAATTTTTATATGTTTGACGAAACCTCAGTTATCTAAGAAGAATAAAGAGGTAGAGGCAGTGAAGAAGAAGAAGAAGAAGAAGAAGAAGAAGAAAAAGAAGAAGATTATATCCTTATCTTTACTCAAGTTGAATATATCTTAAATTTTAATATGTTTGATGAAACCTCACTTATCTATTCCCAAAGACAAAATCTGTCTGTTTTTTCTCTGCTTTTGTTTTATTTTTGGTACATGAACATGTGTTGCTAAATTTATAAAATAATTTTCTATTGACTTGTATCAGAGGCTATAGAATGCAATCAAGAATATCAATTTTTTTCAATATTCTTTCTGAATTGTCTTTATTATTATTATTATTATTATTATTATTATTATTATTATTATTATTATTATTATTATTATTTTGCAAATTTACAATTCAAATATTCGTCTGAGTATTGTTGTCATATATGGTTTGGTGTTCCTGCTGTACATTCTCGACAAAATCCACAGAAGGACCTGTAATATAAGCGATCCTGACTAGCCACCTCGACATCAATAACTTTCTCACCATTGTAAAGTGTCTTGCCTTTGTCTGTTCTACCAATATCTTCATGCAACTGCTTTGAAGAGAGTTTTTCCCTAGATCCCCGACTACATGAATTTAAGCGTGGCATCTAATTCCAATCATTCTGCTGTTGAAATAACTAGATGAAGCCACCACTTCTACACCAACAGTTTCTTTTCCCGTACTTTCCAGCTGTAGAACTTCTTTTTATTTACTTCGTTTCCTGATAATTAAAATCTTCAAAAAGTAAAGTCTATCGTCAATCACCATCTTCAGTCTTCCTTCATCATTCCCAGTCTTTTTTCTCACTTTCTCTCCGTGCAACCCTCTGCGTACTAGTGGCATTCCCGCCTTGCTTATAGTGAAATGATTAAAAGGATCTATATTATTATTTCATATACATGCATATTTTCTATTAGGCAAAAATATCTTTATATATCTAAAATACAACCTTCATTATTTTCGCAAAAAGTAACACTACTTTCCCGGAGACAATTTCTATCGTAACATTAAAATCCAAGTCTTCAAGCCTTCTCGCATCTTAGTTAATATTTATCAATTATTAGACATCAAATCTTAATAGCTCATCTTCCATATCGTGTTCAATGTTCAAGTGTGATTCTGTTTCCTTTAAGTTGTTCTAAGTATATTTGGCGATGGTTTTGATCCTGATAATCACCAGATGTCTTTCTTTTTTTGGTGATTACAATCACCAAGTTCTATCTACTTGCCTATTTATAATATTTGAATCGAGTTTCGACGATTTCAGTATATATGTTCACGATTTAATCGAATTTGCTATTGTATACCTTGTTTAAATTTCTAGGTTTAATTGTCAGTTTAATTTATAGTCGATCACTTTCGTGCATGCATTTTCTCATTCTCGTTCAAACTAGTTTCTTTTATTACAATATCTGTATTTTCATTTGAAATTACGATATTTGACGAAATTTTAACATCGACTAGCAGCATGGCCAGGGGTTGCCCGTGTTTGATTCAAAAATCGTACGACTCATACAGCAATCGCTATCACTTGACTTAAAATATTATTGCCCTTCTTTGCCTGTAAAGGAGTGCCTTTTGCCATGCTGATGTTGCTACATGCCTTACTTCTTGCCTATCAGACACTGCGAATTTTTTCTAAGCTCTATACTAAACATTAAATCTTTTACGAAAAAAGAACTAAACAAAATGAACACAAAACGATCACCTTTAAAAAAGGACTCGTAACTGGAAAAACTGAATGAAAAAAGAATGTTAACAACAAATACTTTTTCACACCCAACCCAGTTCTGCGGAATCAGAATCAACGTTGAGTTTAAGCAAGCGAATGAGCCAATTAGAGTAAAGTACCATGCAGATTTAAATTTTTCCCAGTTGTGATGAATGCAGCTATCGAATTTTTGCATGCTAGCATGCTAGTTAACATTCGTGTCAGTCATCTGTTGGCTCTCACGCTGGCTCTCACGCTGGCTCTCACGCTGGCTCTCACGCTGGCTCTTACGCTGGCCAATAGAATCTTCCTGCCTATTCGTGGCAGCCAGCTGTAGGATCTCACTCTGGCCAGTAGAAAATGGCCGCAAACTAAATGAAAACTGCAGTAGAAGCATGAAAAAATTGATTATTTCCACTATCGATGGGAGTTGGGAAATTCAAAGTCGGTCTTGGCCTTCCCGCTAACTTGGAGCATGTGCATGTAAATTTTGGTTCAAATCCGTCGAAAATGCGGCCGTGCATTCGTTACACACACACACACACACACATCCTGCCTTTTATGGATAGAGATTCCCAGACGATAACGTTTCTTCATTCGAAATGATGAAATTTACTTTCTTCTGTGGATAAGTCTTTGGATTTTGATAATTGGATCCATGGTATATTCATATGAAATATGGTTTTATCCTTCGGAATGATGTCATTTGCTGATTTTCTGTTTTCTCTTTTAAAACATTTATTTATTTTAATTATTGTTTTTCATGAGCGGTTTTCATAGACCCCATTTCACATTTGTCATCTATCCCGATGTCCATAATCCATCATCAATATATAATAATTCCTTGTATATTTTATTTAGTTATTATTTTTGTTTTTATTGTAATTAACTTTATATCGTTAGACTTCATTTACAATTAGCTTTATCCTTTCGCGTGATTATCTCTCTTGTTTCTTCACATTGTTACGTATTTAACATGAGATATCATAGTTAACACAAATATTTTATCTTTAGCAATTATTCTGCAGCTTATCTCTGTGAATATTCTTTGTACAGATTCCCTGGGATATACAAACTTATGTATAGCCATTAATTCCTTCATCAGTCAATCATTCATTTTTGTGTTGTTCAGTTTCTGAAGCATCGCTGCTGAAATATCATACACAGTTTTACTAGATTTTCGTTTTTCTCTTTTAGTTTTATAATGTTATTTATTGTCAATTTTAGAGGCCATTTATTTCTACATCCGTTTGTGTTTTCGTACTGTTGAAGGGGAAGTATTTTTCTAGTGTAGAGATGCTTTTAAATAGCTATTATTTCATGAATTTGGACAGCTTATGACTAGCTAATTAATAATAATAATAATAATAATAATAATAATAATAATAATGATGATGATGATGATGATGATGATAATAATAAACTATCAACATAATAGAATACGAAAGTGAAAATCTAAAATAAAAACTCACATGATGGCAACAATTATTCCAGTTATAAATGGAGGACTCGGATTAATTGAAAAAAGATTCTAATATACTAATTGAAGGGGTTCCTTGTAGTACATGCCTTAAAGAAATACAAGATAATTGTATTTCCATGTACAGCTCACATATTACTAAGTGCTTTATGTAAAATGTCTGTCATCTTAGGTTTTTTATAAAAATGATCAGTGGAACATGTCATGAAGCCATTTATGACCTTAGGTCTCATGTTGCGACCCGGACGGATATGTGTATATACAACTGAAACCACGGAAATAATAATAATAATAATAATAATAATAATAATAATAATAATAATAATAATAATAATAATAATGTGAAATCTCACAAATGTGGCACAATGGAACATCAACAATCCTAGTTGTAGTTGGAGTCCTCGGATTGGCTGGAAAATTTTCTATTAGACTAATTGAAGGGATCTCTGGAAGTCTTAAACAAATACAAAAAATTATTCTCAGGAGTACATCCCACACCTTTAAAAGGGTTTTGTCTATGTAAAATATGTTTGTTTCTTCCAGGGGAAAATGTCATGGTGCGATTTCTAACCCGGGAAAATGTATACACATCAGAAATCAAAGTTAATAATAATAATAATAATAATAATAATAATAATAATAATAATCACCAAGGTCTCTGACTATTAGTAGAAAACCAGTGACAGACATATCTCACAATGTTTCTGTGACATCGTGAGTATTCTCACTCATGTTAAAATGGCTGTGCTATTCGACGTCACATTTTTAGAAATTTAAGTTCATTAATCGATGTAATCAACCTATACAAAATATTATGCACATTATGTGTGTCTCAATCTAGGTCCTTTTATTCATATATTTGATCAGTATTTTTCAACTAATTGTGTCATGTGCCTCCAACAATTTCATCTTACTACTTTTTCTGCGGATAGCGATATAAAAAAAAAAACAGAAAATAGCTATTTTTCTTGATCTCAAACAAAACCTGCGATTCATATGCATTGTATATATTAGAATGGCTGCGTAAAGCTTGATATGTTCATCAGTGTGAGCTTCTCCTGCTGTTATTTTCTCTTGTTGATATTTAATCGAAGAGAGTCAGATTTGACAGTAATGGAGAAGCGGAAAACGGAAATTGACTTTCGAGTTTCGTCCATCCTAATCTATGGAAGCTTGAGATTTTAATATATCCGCAATAAACAGACAGAATGAATGATTCAAGATGTCATTCATTGCTTTGTTATGGTTTAATAAAAACTTCAGAGGCCCACTAACATCCGCGATCAGGACTAAAAATACACACCAGACTTTAAATATCATAAAAAGAATGTTATGCCACAAAAGAAGATTGTCTATATATATGCAAATCAAAACAATAGCAAGGCGTAAAACATAAAAGTCACGGGGGATAACTCATACTGAAATGCAAGGCATAGAACAACAGTGTCAGGTGTCAGAAATAGCATGATGTCTGCGAAAGGGTAAAAAATATGACCGTAAATGCAGGAAATGAAACATGCAAAACAAAAAATAACGAGAGTAAAGACTTTATAAATACAAATGAGACGAACTGAAAGCAACGAGTACACTGAGAGAAATTCAGAAGAAAAGCTTGTAATTACAAAATTATTAATACTCGTTGCAGGAAAATATACTTTTTGAAATTAGGAAAATTGATCGGAGGCAGCCAGGAATTTAGTAAGGAATTTATCTTATAACACAAAAAAAAAAGTATTCTTGCAGTTTGAGGATTATGCGCAACAATGTCTCACATCCAGTGTTTATCTACTTTTTCTTCTTAGATTCAATTTTTTCCATCGTTTGTTGCAGCTTTTGGATTTAGCTTTCAGCATATACTTCGTACAGTTAAAAGTTTTCTTCTCGACCTTTACGCGTTATGATAATAATTGCTATTTTTATCTTTGAAACATTTAAACATATTCACGTAGATTTATATTGGTGGCAATCATTGCATTACCTTGTGGATTATTAAGCGAAAACCAGATATATATATATATATATATATATATATATATATATATATATATATATATATATATATATATATATATATATATATATATATATACAGTAGCGGCAATAAAAGGATCGGAATCAACAATGACATAAATATGTTTATTAGTGAATCATTAGCAATGAAATTTTTACCGAATAAAGATTAGGATGTAATGCCTAATTATTATACAAATTACAAACATTTACATAATACTTTTTTTTTTTTTTAATGATTAAATGGAACAAAGGAAATAAGCTACTGAACATAGGTTAAGGTACGATCTTGTTAATACTTGACTGTGAACAAAATATCAACAAAATTTAATATTTGGTAAACATCCACTTATTTTCAATGACTTCTCTGCATCGTCGACCACATGATCTAATCAATTTCTTGCAAAAACAAGCAGTATTCCCTCCTATTCGTCTTTCAATAACTCCCATAGGTGATCTTGGTTTTTCGGGTTTCTTTTCTGAGACCTTTCTCCAATTATCTTCCAAACATGGATTCAGGTCGGTGCTCTGGGCTGGCCACTTCATTAGAACGATTCCTTCTTCGAATAAAGCCATAACCTTCTGAGCCTTGTTGCGAGGTGCATTGTCCTGTATGAAAATAGGAGATTCATAAAGATTATGGTGTAATCTTGGTACCAGATGCTGCAGAAGAAGCCTTTTTTAAATCTCAGCATTGATATTGCCATGTACGCGGATGATAGGGCCAACTCCTGCAGATGAAATCATTCCCTACACCATCACACTGCCGCCGCCAAACTTAACGGTTTTCTTGACACATTGAGATGACAGTCTTTCTCCTGTTTTACGGCGTACGTAAGTTTTGCCCTCAGAACCAAATATAGTAAACTTGGACTCGTCACTGAAATGGAGTGTATACCATTGTGCATCAGTCCAAAAATGTTCTCCCGTATACTCCAGGCGTGCCCTTTGGTTTCGCTTTGAAATGTGAGGCTTCGAAGCTAGAATACGGGCATGGAATCCTGCATTTTTTAACCTGCGAGCAACCGTTTTCCTTGAGATCTTATTATCTGTCTCTTCATTAAATTTACGGGCAATTGATGTAGCAGTTTCAAAAAAGTTTTTTGTAGATATTCTAACAATTCTTCGATCTTCTCTTTGTGATGTTTTTGGAGGTCTGCCGGTTTTTGGTTTTGCATCTAACGTTTTATCGGTTTTATACCTGCTAATTACACGATGAACGACACTTTTAGACCTATGAACAATATTAGAAATTTCTGAAATTGACTTTTTTACTTGATAGTTAGTGATAATCAGTTTTTTTCTTCAAAAGAGTCCATTTTGCGTGTAGAATTTGCAATATTGCTTAAAAATAAAGTCCTAATGATAAATGAACTTTTACTTATTGTTGAAAAGCCCCATGGAGTTTTTAACAATGGAAATTAAAGGTTTTTGCAAATTATTAACATCGTTCCTTAACTTTTGTCCAGTATCTTATTTCCTTTGTTCCATTTAATCTTTATTTAAAAAAAACAAACTAGTATGCAAATTTTTTTAACTTGGTATAATATTTATGCATTACACCCAAATATTTATTCGGTAAAAATTTAATTGCAAATAATGCATTACTTTTTAAGTAATACACATATTCATATTTTTGTCTTTGTTGTTTCCGTTCCTTTTTTATGGCTGCTACTGTATATATATATATATATATATATATATATATATATATATATATATATATATATATATATATATATATATAAGACAATAGGGAAACTATTATTAGCCGACTTTTTCAAGGCAAACACGAAATGAATTTATTGAAAATAAACTATCAACAACAAAATGTCCATACTAACTAAAAAAATTTAGAACATAATATTGTATTCATGTTTTCAACTGAAAATAGAGTTTACTTCATTCTTCTAATTGCTAACGACATTTTTTTTTGTTGTTAATAGTTACTTTGCTTTAAAAACACTCATTTCATTTTTCCTCTCCTCTTTTCTTTTACCTGTTTATATATTGTCATTTCCATAGCTCAAGCCTCAGAAATTTTTCATATATATATATATATATATATATATATATATATATATATATATATATATATATATATACAATGAACTAAACACCCATCTTTTTTTAAGGCAGGTTTTGCTCTTCAAAAATTGAAGCACAATGTCAAGAGTTTCTTTTGAATTACCGTTCTTTTCTTGATTTCATCCCTTAATAATGGTTCTGTTTTCTCATATTCTTTCACACGCATTAACCCCTTGCGTCTTATTGAATTTATTGTTTTATTTAGCGTGAAATGATTAAAAGCAAATGGTGTTAAATCCAATGAATACTCCAAATATGTTCAGACAATGAAACATTCACTGATGATTCATTACGAAAACATATTCAAAATTACATCGTAATTGAATCCGATATTCTTCTTTCTTTCACATTTTTATTTTGACAATATTTTATTTATTCGTCATCTTTGAGAATCAAGTCATAAAACGTCTTAGCGCGATAACTTTCATATAGGGAAATTTAATTTAGTACCACATAGTGTCATAAAATTCAAATAACATCAGAAAGATTCAAACTTCAAAGCAAGGACCCGCCATGCTACTTACATAGTACCAAACAACCCACATTCCTTACGCATTCCATCGGTTAAAAGTAAGTTCCACTCTAACAGCTTCTTCCCTCGAAACACTGCTCAGTGAAACCAAATTGCAAGAGGATGTTTCCTCGATCACCACAATTTTAACCTGTTCAAGTCTAGAGCTAATCGTTATCTTCCACTCCTATATGCACAGATTGCTTCCTAACTAAACCCGATATATCGTTTGCCCACTGAGAATTGTAACGTGGGAACTTTACTGTTAAAAAAAAGAAAATATTACAGCAATCATTTAGCATTCCTAACTTCTTTGATTGCCATATTTCAAAATAATGACATTGTACCTTGGCTTACAAAGCTTCAAAGAAATACACAACAATCGCTATTAACGATTCATATTTGTACCATTTAGAGACGCATTTTCTTACGTTAATAATAAGGTTTTATCAACAGATGGAAGACGGGGACAGATGAGAGGACCAACATGGCTTAGAGCAACGAATAATTGGTATTTGTAGAGAGCCATAGTTAGCCACGTCTTGAAAGGAGAAGGGACATGGATAGAGAAGTGATCTATTGTCAAAATTTTCTATTTAGTAACCTAGAAAATGTTAGATAATTTTTGTTCTTTAAGAGTTTTCTGAGAACTTCCGAATTTTGTACGATATATACTACAGGAACCCTCATATTTTACGATTTACTTCTGTTTTACCAATATATCTTTTATCATTATTAATAATGTTTTTACAACTGCTTCCCCGTATATCAAATGCGGATGAATTGACACGGTTGTCAAACTCTGGCCTCACCATTGTAGCTGATTTTTGGAGATGATTTAACAAGATTCTCTCGTGAACAAAGGATAAATAAATAAATATATATTTTTAGTTAGATGTTCAGAAAAAAAAAACTTTTCGGTACAGTGTCGTAGAAACACTACAACTCCATCTCTTATTTGCAAGTCTTCAAATCGCTTCACTGGTATCATGAGAGTGACTTACTGCACCGACGTGGCCTCACGCTTTCGAATGAATTGAAGTGGAACAACTACTTTGAATTAATAACTGCAAGGAATATTGGTCCACTGTATTGTGCCAGAAAGATTTTTCATCAGCGTTTTTCTTACATATCTTCAAATCTACCATTCGCCCGTCCATTGGGTATTGTTACTATATCTGGTCTGGAGTTCAAGATGTTCATCTCGATGTTCTAGAAAAAATCCAAAGAATTATCTGCAGTATAATCGATCCTGTCTTTGCGTCTCGACTCCAGCCACTTTTTAAGGACGTAAGGTGGATTCCCTCTATCTTTTCTACAAATATTTTCATGACAACTGTTCTGTCTAGCTTTTCTCCCTCGTGGCCCGACTACATAAATTTAAGCGTGCTACAAGACTAGCATCCCAGTCTCACGCTTTTTACCGTTGAAATGGTTAAATATTTTACTCCAGCATCATCTTTACTTGTACTTCTCGCATGTGGAACTCACTTCCGTTTACTTGCTTCCGTGATGACTACAATCTTCAAACATTTAAATGCAAATTTTTTTGACATCTTCTGATGAATCGAATCCCGTTCATATTTTATCCTTTCCACATACCCCTTATACACATCTTCTTCTCTCACCCTCACTCTATTTAACACTTTGCGAACCAGTGGCACTCCTTCCTTGCTGGGGGTGAATTGCTTAAAAAAACAATTTCTCTTGCAGATGTCATGTTCCGATGTTGTTGTTCCAATCCAAAGTTTACGTAATTTTTACATTATCTTCTTTCAAGTGTACACTGGAGTCAGCTGGACCGGTGATATATAACTGAGAATGTTTTTTATTGTTTATAATCCGATCTGATTTCTAACAGAGGAATGTTCTGTTTCAATTAAACATTCATAGAAAAATGAGTATATATTTCATCTATAATATTGTCTTTTTTAATTCTCGTTGGTATATATGGCGATGAGTGATTGCTGTCGTTTCCGTTGAATTTTTAATCTTTCATTTTAGAGATAACGATTGAAAATTATAGGGAATCTTCTTAGAAGTTTTCTAAAATAACGCCAGTTTCTGGTCTTTGTGAAATCACGAAGCCAGTTAATACGCATAATTCAGAATGAAGAAACTGATCCAAATTCTATTTTGCAACCAGCGTATTGTATATTTTACTTTTACAATTTTTTTTGCTCCATATTTGTTTGCTGTTTTGCCTTCTAATTTATTTTTCATGCTTTTGTCTCCTATTTTATTTCCGCTTGATGCTTTGCAACTTATGTTATTATTCCTTTCTTTTCTTTTAAAAGTGCCGGGTCCTTTAAGGACGTAGGCGATCATGGCTCTCCACTAGCCCCTATCCATTTAGCTCTCAATCATAAGTTTAGTTCCACCTTCTGCCATCCTCTTGCTTAAGACCGCCAGGTATATTTCAGGCGTTGCTTTCCCTTCTCTCGTTTTACATCTATTCGACCTGCGAGTATCAGATTCTGCTGGCACTCCTTTCCCATTCTGCGTCCTAGAAATAACATCTGCATCGTCCTTATACTAAGTATGTTTCCTCTTTGTTTTCACCCTCTCAAAAACCTCATTGTTTCTCACACGCTCTCTCTGTGATATCCTAAGCATCCTTCTGCTGAACCACATCTCCTCTGCCTCGAGTCTTTTCTTCATCTTTGAGTAGACCACCCTACATTCGCTGGCGTATAGGAGGACAGATGTCACGTAGCAGCTCAGTACACTTTTCTTAGTTAACAAAGAAATCCTCCTGTCTCGCAAAACTCTTGGAATACAACATTGGCCCTCCTAATCCACTTTCGGATCTCACTGTTGCACCTACCGTCCTCCGTCAAATCACTTCCCAGAAATTTGGATTTCCGCGCATGCTTGATATTAGTGTGTGCAACCAGCAAATCGCATTTCGGGCTCATCCCTTTGCTGTTAACCATGCATTATGTCTTCTTGTAATTTATGATCTCTTCTTCACGCTCTCCCTCGGTAACTTCTGTAGGAGTTTTTGTAGTTTCCTTACCGTGTCTGCTGTCAGTACTGTGTCGTCAACGTATCTTATGTTCGTACGATTGTGGCCGCCAAAATCCCGGTAGGACCTCCGATTCTCTCAAAATTGCCTCGCTGTATATGTTGAATAAGTCCGGTGAGAAGATACAACCTTGCCTTACGCCAATTTCTATTTTTGTATATTCGCGGAACTATCAATGCGCATGCATGTCGTTTACTGCCAGTATAGTTTCTTGATTATTCTAATATCTTTTCGTAATATATCAAGGTTGCTGAGCACTTCCAGCAGATACTTGTGGTGTAATTTGCCGGACACCTTTGCGTATTTTTTTAAAACATAGACACACGTCATTCTGCATTTGTTTTGCTCTTTATTTCTCTTTATTATTTTGCTATTTTTTGATTATACATCTTCATATTTTTGTTTATATTATATAAAGCCACTTAATTATTAAATAGCATTTTATTTCATAATTTATTTTGTTCAATCTTTGTCTTCTCTTTCATTTCTCTTTATTTTCCCTCCTTAAATTTTTTTGTTATCCTTCTAATTTTTCATTATCATTTCACCGCTTATTTCATTTTTCAGTATTAGAGTGACGACTACTCTATTTCTCGTTAAATTTTTTCCATTTTTTTTTTTTCTAATTTTGCCTCTGATTGTATGTTTCGTTATTTTTTTTATTCTTATTTCATTTGTAATTATTTTTTGGTTTTCTATTTTTATTTCTCTTGATAATTTTGCAGCCTATTTTATTTTTCACGCTCTTTTACCACCTATTTTGTTTCGCCTTATTGTTCTGCCTTATACTTTATTTCTCTTTCCTATTTTGACTTTCGGTATCATTATTATTTATTTTATTTTGAATTTTATTCAATTTGCGTTTATAATCTGTGTAATAACAAAAGTACGCAGGTTCAGGCTTTAAGAAAGGTCTATTCAACTGAGAATACATGGGTCGTGTATAGTGTCCTTTATAGTCCCATTAAACAGGAATATTTCTCTAAAAGAGGAGTGTAAAATAACATGAGGAGACCACCCATAATTGTTGATAGCAGTTACAGCATTTTTAAATTAGTTCTTCTTCCCACATATTTTTTCTTTGTCTGCTTCATATTTACATTTTTGTTTATAGTTTTACCTTTTATTAATTCCCTTTCAATATTTTGCCTACTAATAGTTTTACTTTTTTATTATTATTTGCCTAACTATGTATTTCATTTCATTATTTTGACTCTTTTTTTCTTATTTTTCGTTTATTAATATGCTTTCGATGTTATTAATATTTCTTTTTCTCGCCTATTTAATTGTCTTTACTATTTTACAAACATTTTTTCTGGATATTGCTTGGCATTCCCTTTGTCGTTTTGCGTCTATTTTGTTTTCTTTAACCTTTCGGACCAATATCATTTCTGTTTTTTTTTTTGCCTTGTATATTTATTCAGTTCATGGCTTTGCTTCCTACTTTTTTATTTTATATTTGCTTCTGATTATGATGTTTATTTTTGCTACTGCGCTTTATGTGTTGTATTTCATAGTTTGACCAATCAATTATTATAACCTTCATGTTGTTATTTCTAGCGATTTTATTTAGGATATTTGTTATTATCTGTCAATGGACATGGATGAACTTTCACCAACATATTTATACTCCACAGAAAATTGTATTTCTTCCGATCTATCTCGCTGCTATTTTAATTAATTTATTTTTTAGCATGTTATTTTTGCATAAAAATAATCATTCTCATAATTCCCCGCATTTGTATTTTCTTGAGTCCTGGATGACCAAATGAATACGCATTCCTGTGATGTGGATAGTTCCTCTTTCTACTCTTTAAATCTAAAATCGTTGTCTATTATCTTTGTATGTTGGCCTTTCTTAATGTTTTTTTTTTAAACCTAGAATCGAATCGAATAATTTCAGACATATGCCACAATTGCGCTTAAGAGGTCAAGCTACGGCTTATTTTACAATTTCTCAAATAATTAGCAGCGATAAGAAGCACTACAGCAGCTGTAATTTCTCATAAAAATAACTATACAATTAATATAAGAAAAAGGAAAACAATTAGTATCAATAGTAACAACGATAATTTAGATCTTTTTTGCATTGTCTCTATTTTCTTATTCTTTGAAAATATAATATACGCTTAAAATATCTGTTATTTCATCTTCTACATTTTTTTTTATTTATTACAACGTTTCAGCCGTTGTACGCTCCGGCCTTCTTCAGGTAGTTGGAATGTCAAGTTGCTCACTGGGGTAGACTGTTCTCGTTCCACGTGCCATGTCTAAAGGATGTCAGTTATCAGTTATGGTTTTGCTGTCTCTAATTTGCATATTGGGATATTCTTTTTACTGACAAGCGTATATTCTTTGTTCTAGCAATAGAGTTTAGCTCTTTCTTCTCGCTTCCTTTCACTGCCTTTCCTAGGTTTTCTTGAGGTTTAAAACAGTTTTATCGTTTTCATCTCACTGACAGTCATATCATAGCAAGACCCATGGACAGTTGCATTTCTTTTAGTACTTTTCATACAATGTTGCTGTTAGTGGTATCACTACACACTTTAATCTCTAATTTTCGTACTGGGTCTTAAGGAGCTTTGTTAGTATTACAGTAATTATGCAAAATCTGTCCATTTATATATTTAAACGTACATGGCTCGCTAACTTCCCCTATCTCTCTTGCGCTAAATAAGCCGCATTTTTAAGTTCCCCGCCTTCTCAGGTATGCATTTGAGAATCTTCAGCAGTCTCATTATGTTTTCTGTTCTTTTTATTCCAATTTTCCTGACGACTTACTCGTTGCATACGCTCTCCAACCATGGAATTCACAGTATACTTCTATAGAACCACATTTCTATTGCCCGACGTTTTCTCTTCTTCTGTGAAGTGATTGACTAACGTTCATTGCCATATAAGAGCTAGATATTACACATTAATACTGTATACTTTTTCTTGCTTCTAACGATTTTTTCTGCTTCTCAGTATTTGATTTCGCCATTGGTGTTCATCTTTCTGTAGTCAAATGTGTGTTCGTATATTTTTTGGCTTTTTTCTTCGGAGACCCACCGAAGACACTAAAGGTCACCTATGAAAAATCGCTAGCGGAAAGTAAATTGACACTTAGATACGGAATACGTGTACGAATCTTTGGAATTTTGCCACGCTAGTCTACGCATTCAACTAGAATTTATATTCACAGAAGATATGCTTCACCTGATTTCTACATTAGAAATACTTGCAGCTATTTATGTGGTCATCAAGCAGGATGGTTTTCATCTACTGCGAATGCGGTGGTGATGGTCTCATTAGACGGAGATGTAAGCGTTTGTTTGGTGGAAACCAGAGAGGAGAAAGTAATTAGCAACTTCTTTAGTCAATAATATGGGCATATCTGACTGGCTTTGGATTAGTCTAAGTAGGCATTCGTAAAAGTATCATAGATATGGGATCGAAAATATCGGTCTTGAACGCGAGTACACAGGGTGGCATAACTCAAAACCGAAATATTAAAGCCGTACATACGACTAGTGACAATTAACTGATCGCCTTTATAGATTGTTGGACAAGCATTGTTGCTGATTAGGACAGGCAGCTAGGTCAGACCAAACACATTTCAAACAGTGCAAATCTTACACAGGAATATTATATTGGGACAGGACTTGTTAGAACAAAATGGAGCTAGAATCAAAATGGAGCTAGAACAAAATGGAGCTAGAATCAAAATGGAGCTAGAATCAAATTGGACTTAAGATCTCTACGAATAGAAAGTGAACATGTAGTTTTAGAAGATGACAAGCATATTTAGTTAGCCTGCAGGATATATCACAGTGTTCTTATCAAGTCGAAGAATTATGGTCTGTGTCCGTTAATAACATGTGTGGCCTTTCTGTAGTGTGTTGGATAGCAATAGTAATGTACCAATCACTTGACCGTTGGAATGTAATCCATCTTTTTTTGTAAATATTAGGTAAATTTGCAGAAATCAAGTTTTTATATTGGTCGAATCGTACGGAGGAAGAATTAGTGTAAATTATGACTCCGTTGGATATGTCGTGGTGCCGTATTTCATAGTGAATATAGTCACTTTAGGAAAGTTTAACTCGAAAAGATTTGTGACTCGGCCAAAAAAAAGGTTATTTTTTCTTTGTATTTTTTTAAAATTTTGGATCACCGTTGGAACGATATCATTAACTGGAAGTACTATGAGTTGGTTGACAGAATGTTGTGTTCAATATTCTCACGTCGAGATATTCAACATTTGTTGAATTATATATGTTGATATCACGATGGTTTATCAGCATTTGCTGCGTTAATTATTACTATCGACTAAACAATCGCAAAAAAATTGCAAATGGCGAACAAATAAATACATTTTACTTTATTTAAAATAAAAACAATACACTTCACAAAAATTACAACTTTGAGAGATGAGAATATATTGATATGTGTTTGAGAAAGAGTGCTTGTAAATAATTACCTTTTGTGGCACAAATTACCTGCTGATTTAGAGAATGGATAAATGGCAAAAAACATTGCATCTTTTAGCACGCCTACCTCGCTACCGAATGTAACACAAGGTTGAAGTTTAGAGTGGGTTTACCGGCAATATCATGAAAAATTGTTTAAGTCCCCCCGAAACATTCCCTGTTGGGGACCCCTCAGGAGCCGGGCAATAAAGCCAGACCACTCTCGAAGGAGAAGCACTGCCTGGAAGGAAAGCACCCTGGGGCTTGGGCATGGAATTTTTAACCCCCTACCCGATCCACAAAAGGGAATATTTTAACTCTAAATGACAAAAGAGAAAGATATTATGAATCGATGTTGTATTTATACTGTACTATTTGATAATATTGACGTGGCTAAAATTCTAAGGGAGGTAATCACCATTTGTTCATATACGTACTTGATTATTTTATATATTTTATTATTATTATTTTTAATTTGGTTTTGATTTCTGCAGAATATTCATTTCGAAGGGTAGAATAACATTACTAATTTTAAACTTCACGCTTAGTTTGATATTAGGTTATATAATAGTTTTAACTAGTACGGCTATATTCTCCCCATCAGAAACAGTATCATCAAGTCGTAGATGGAGAAATAAGACAGGCTTCTGTGCCGAAAGGATTTAGGGTACCAATTTAGGTTCAATACTAATATAATATTATATAATATGGGTCTTATATAATTTGGATGATTAGAAGTATCGACAGGTAAAATAAAATGGAATATATATAGCGGAGAATAGTTCCGAAACGGATCATCTTCTTCTTCTTCTTCTTCTTGTTCTTGTTCTTCTTCTTCTTCTTCTTCTTCTTCTTATTATTATTATTATTATTAGCAGCAGCAGCAGTAGTAGTAGTAGTAGTTGTAGTAGAAGTAGTAGTAGTAGTAGGCCCAGTCCTATAACAAGGGATTAGAATAAACGATGACCATAGATAGGGAAAAATATAATAGCATCATCTCCGATTTAGCTAAAATTTTACCTAACATATATTTAAGCAAGAAAAATATGAAAGAAAGTGCGTATTTATAAAGTTAGAAAGATGAATGAGAAATTTGTTAGAGGGAAGAACACGGGTAGTTGAGACGAAGATAAATAGTAAAAACGTATTTAACGTGATGGCTGAAACCTTTAAAAAGAACGTTAGGCATAACTGAGCCAATTAATATTTATAATTAATAAAACAGACGGCTTCAGGTACACATTAAAAAAAGAGTAACACACTCGACAGCGGACAGTTCCAAACATATCATGCATATACACAGAGACATCTTAGAAAAAACCTGAAATTTAAACCGTTATAAAGAAAAAAAACTTAAATAAAGAAAAAAGAAAAACATGGATGAGCATTTGTGTTAGATTGCTAAAGTGCAAACGGAAAGACATTTCAGGATATCCCAGACACAATGTCCGCTCTGAACGGTTGTATTTTGTGATTATATAACTGATGCCAAAGAGGATGACACGTCACCAGAATAAGTTGCAAGACATGACGCCTATCGATAAATTGACTTTGTGGGATACTGACATTGCCAACATCCGGGAAAAGCCGGAATATGTGTTTATGATATCTATCTATGCGAGTGTTGTTGAAGTGATAGTTATTTCACAAATATATATATATATATATATATATATATATATATATATATATATATATATATATATATATATATAATAATTAAGAAAGAGAAAACATCAAGCTTTCAGGAGTATAATTTATTTACCCAGGAAATATATTTCTGGGGAAATAGATTATACTCATGGAATCTTAAATTTTTCTCTTTCTCAATTGTTTAATTAATATTTGCTCTGGTCTTACTTTGAGCATTCTGGATTACATCCATTTTGAAATTATCCTCACTTCATTACTATATATATATATATATATATATATATATATATATATGTGTGTGTGTGTGTGTGTGTGTGTGTGTGTGTGTGCGTGTGTGTGCGTGCGTGTGTGTGTTTTGCTAACGTCATATAAAGGTACCCACTTTAAAAAATAATTTAATCACAAACCATGCTATAAAACGAGCAAATTGCAAAGGGTTACTGAGAGTTAAAAACATAATTGCACAGTATACGAACATACTTCAAGCAGACAGAAGATGAAGATTGACATTTCTTTTGAATTTTGATGATCGTATTTGACAGGAATGCAGGAAGAATGTTGAGATTTTGAAACGCGACAAATGCAAGAGAAGAAATAATTGATCATATCTTAACTAGATATTTCAGCATGAAAATTATGATGTAGCTACTAATATAGTCCAGCGCTTAGATTCATGAAATAGTGATCTCACCGAAGTAAGCTCATCAGAACAATTAGCATTAAATTATGTGTGCAATAGGCAAAGTAAAGCTACTTTACGACTGTACGAAAGGGAGTTAAGCCTACGTGCCAGGTCAGATACGATAACCTTGTCAATTAACATTTGGATTGTTTCAAGAATATCTAGATAAAAAGCAAAGTCCGTCCAGATGTCGACGCAACATTGTAAAACACAGGCGAATATTAAATTTATAAATGTGCAAGATAGATTCTGGCGAGAAAAAAAACATGTCTCGTTCTGGGGAGGTATTGGTTGACGGTATCGGTTCCATAACGTAGTATCTTCTCCCGGCCGGATGTCGAAATGTTGCGGGATGAAAAGAACTTAAAAAAAAAAGAGATTTTCACATACTAGTTTATTAAACACTTGTATATTTCTCACTAGTAACTGAGTTCGCTCTATCACACACCAATGCGGTGCAGTTTCCCCGAAACATGAAAAAACCACGTCTACTGTGTATGATGTGTAAAAATGTAACTCGTGAATTCCATTTTTATCTCTTTAACATTTCCACTGTATTTTTTACCAATAAAAAAAGAAAAGAAACTTCCTCTGTTTTGTCTACCATCTGACCTTAAAGGTCAACCTTAGAATATCTGAGGCAAAATACACTGCCACTAAAAAAACAATAGTCAGAAAATATTATTTGACATTAGTGGATCGACATTCTTGGCAGCATAATTTTCAATTGATTCAAGTGAGTCATTTCAGTATATGTTGGTAGAAACGTGTGACCAGATGCAATTTATGTGCTTCTCTAGAGGACAGAATCTCCCCTGCTGATGAAAAGCATTAAAGGTTCATTAACATGATTAATAGTGTGTCGTTTTGTTTTAGAAGTTAACCAGTCACTTCTTGACCCAGCTCACAACAGTTTATAGGTGATTTTAGAGGTGAGCTGCCAATTTGATTCTGTCGAATCTATCAGACGTACTATTAAGACAAGAGTAAATAAGTGTGTCAACCATATAGGTATCGATTTGGGAACTGATAAAATCAGGAAGGTCGTTATGGACCATATGAAACAAAGTGGGCTTATGAATAAAGCGCTAGTGGACACCCGTATTAATGCTGTATTGGCTATAAGAGCAGCCGGCCAAGACAAATTTCATTACGGACTTTGATGAGAAATATTGAATCAAATAGAAAAATTGACAATAGACACTATACTACTTCAACTTTTGAAGAAGACCATGCCAAATTCTATCAAGCACCTACGAAATATCTAGCAACAGATCCGCCATCGTAGTTTATTTTTATGTAAATATTAACATATTCTTGCATCAAAAATCCTCAATACATCAGCAGTTAACTACTAGAATATTGATTTCAGAAAGAGGATTCTGCTAGATGAGATGATAAAAAAATCCAGATCCTCAGATTAGAGCCACTTGTACTTTTTCAAAGAGTGCTGGGCAATAATGGGTTGATACTTCGAAGGATATATATATATATATATATATATATATATATATATATATATATATATATATATATATATATGTATGTGTGTGTGTGTGTGTGTGTGTGTAGATATATATATATATTATGTTGGTGCAAAAATAATGTAGTTATTATATGTTACTATTTGAGAAAACGACATTATTTTGCACCAACCTAATATATATATATATATATATATATATATATATATATATATATATATATATATATATATATGTGTGTCTACGCGTTAGTCTCTTTATGTATCTCTCCGTCTGTGAATCTTTAGCTGGATTTATTGTACATTTTTTAGACAGTAATCGTCCTTTCACTGATGAATGCATGGTCATCACTAAAAGGATGAGTCCGAAATGCGATTGGCAGGTCGGGAACATTAGATATCAAGCAGAATATCATGGACCGAGCGTGTGAACAACGATGAGGTCTTAGGATGCCAACAAGGAGGAGGCTTATACTTAACAGCAGGAAGAGGCTGCTGAATTTCTGGGACATATAATGAGGATGGAAGCCGGGATAATCCGATACTCACGAGTAGAATAGGGGGAAAGTAAGACAAGGGAAAATAACGCATGACAAACCTAGCGGGTTTAAGCAAGTGGATGACAGAACGTTGTATGGTGTCGATAGCAGAAGGAAAAATCTTGTTGAGAGCTGCAAGGGATAGAAAGAGGTGGGGAGCCATGATTGTCTATGTCCTGAAAGGACATGGCGCATAAAAAGAAAAAAATAATAATCATAACTGCTGAATGATATCATATTTCCTCAAAAATCAGTATTTCAAGTCACATTCCTCACGCCCACTAGTTAGCCCACTAGTCGTTGCGCTACATTTAATTTGCATTTCTTTCAATTAATTTATTTTATATAAAGAAACAACTTTTAATGTATGGAATAAAATATTTTAAATGAACATTTGAAAGCAATATAGTGGGTTTTTCGAAAAGTCGACCTACTAGTCATTACAGATTTTTTTAAGGATTATTCGTCGAAATACATTGCTTATTAAGATTCTCTCCAGATCAGATAGGGCTAAGACCTTCGCTGCCCAACGGGCAAGCTCAGAAAGTTGTAAGACATAAGCTGCCTGATTGGCTTAATATTATTTCATACTTTTTTCACTTTCTTTCTTTGTTTTTTTTTCCCCTTCATTTTTCTCTCTACTTTATTATGACTAATATCAAGGGTATGTAATGCGTTTGGACAATATTCTGAATTTTGGATCCACATGAAGTCAAGAATAAAAACGACACACAGCGAAGTATTTTTATTGCTTTGAAATAGATATACTTGAATGTTAACTTACACGGGCTGTGCCCGACAGAACCGACCGCCGGAATTGCCATATATATATATATATATATATATATATATATATATATATATATATATATATATATATATATATATATGCTATAACATTCAAGTCGTTAAATTGTAGAATTACACCAGTTGTGCATTTTATAGCAACGTTACCTAGTTGAAAAAATTATGTACTGAAATATTAAACAGTGCGTTCGTGTTAATTCTAAAATATCTTAAAAGACATCAATTGCTTGTCTTAATTTTCTGTCAAAGTGAATGTATATTTCAGAAAGAATATCGAACGGAGTAATGTATTGTTTATAAAAAGAATAATATAATTCCAGTTTCCGATATTTTGAAAAATTTTGAATTAAATATATACAATACTGACGTGAAAATTAGCTGACAAAACAGGTCTAAGTAACACGAAAGAAAAGCGTACAATTGATACAAATCGCTGAGGGGAGTAATATTTTCTTATTACTTTTGCATTTAATTAGAACTAGCGTGACAATTTCAATAAATGTGTAATAAAAATGGAAGAAGAATTCTCTCCTTCACCCGATGACCTTCGAGCGACTTAGCACTTATTCCTATTTAATTAGTATAGTGTGCTTATTTCTTTTTTGAGAATTATTGATAATGGAAAAATGTGGAATTCTTAATATGCTAAATCTGAAAAATACTAAATTAATTTGGAAAATATTAAAACCGACAAGCAACCAAAAAAAACTGAGATACAATAAAGCTTCACAGAAAAATAGACAAATACTAATCGCAATTAAAAAACAAATATTTTAGAACTGACTTAATTAGAAGAAGATTCAGATTGCTGGAGAAATGTGACTTCTAGCATTGTAGCATAATGATAAAGATCTAATGTTATTTAATTTAAGAAAATACACTTGATTTGCTGAATTATCAATGAAACCTTGATATATATGTGTGGACATACTGCTGATATTGGATATAATAACCAACGAAATGTGGCAAGAATTATAGCTACTGTCTCGTAACTATTCCTATCAGGTTCAAACGTTTATAACCAAGTACGACATCTAATTGGGCTTCAGTTTGATGTGAAGGAAATATGGGAAGAAAATTTAAGCGACATACAAAACGATAAATTGATATGATCAGAAGACGATGCCAAAGAGTTTCCAATAGATAAGTAATTTTCAATTATTAACAATCATTTCTATCAATCATTTCCAGCGCTTGTTAGTGAAAGAGGTATAAATAAACTCCGAGAATTGAGCAGCCAAGTTTTCTCAATGATCTGAGTAGATTCTTCCTGAAAAGAGTTCACCTACCTTCACAAATATTTTACATAGCTTTTCTCATGTCGACAGAAAAAAGGAGAATTCCAAATAATAGATTCATTATTTTTGCGAATGAAGCGACGTCATCGCATACCTGCCATAATGCTCATGCTAACCAATGCCCGTCGCCAGTGTTTCGACATTGGGTGGGAGTGCATGAAATAGATATCATATTAACAGATAAATGTTACTGGGTACAGTGAGACTGTTTCATTTCTTAATTGAACGACAGCGCATGTGTTGATCATTATTTTGGAGAAACAAAGACGGCAGCTAACATATAGAGAAAATAAAACAACGTAGAAAACGTAATATTTTGGAGATAATTGTTTAGGGAGTATTTGTGTCCTAACATTCAAAGAGGGAATAATGCAAGGTATAAACTACATACAATTCTTAGACGAGATCCCCAACTCAGCTTCAGTACTTACTTGATTTGTTTGATCACTCTAGCTGCAAATTGGTGTAAATGACATCATATTACGCTTGTTAAATATCCCATACTTGCAAAACCTAAATATTTCAGGGAAATAGCTGAAATTCGGTCTCATCAACCCTGTGAGTAAGATCGGTATGGCGTTTTGCTCCTGAGTGTGTGTGCGAATATATATATATATATATATATATATATATATATATATATATATATATATATATATATATATATATGCAAACATACATATATATATATATATATATTTATATAAACATACATGCATATATATAAACATACATGCATATATATATATATATATATATATATATATATATATATACACACACATAGAGACACACACGCGTACACACACACACACACACACATATATATATATATATATATATATATATAATCAGATATACATACATATATATATATATATATATATATATATATATATATATATATACACACAGACACACACACACACACACACACACACACACACACATATATATATATATATATATATATATATATATATATATATATAATGTCACCGGAACCAAAACGATATTGCTACTGAGACATTAGTCTGGTGAATGGACAATACAAGAACAGTGTTAAGAAAGAAAGTAAATAGTGATTTGAGTTGCATTTAAATCTTTGAATATTTAATTTTGCAAGGCAGCAAGAAGGCGGTAGATATTCTTATAGGTGAGAAGTGTGAAAAAAATTTATTATAGAACGTACGGTTGCATCTACCTAATTCAAAAGTAAATCGGCGAGATCTATTTCCCATTATAATATTACGCATAAATTCCTGAAGTTGATTCGCATAGGAGGAAATATCGTTAGTACAATTTCCGTAAAATTATACATAGAAAAACAAACTGTGGAAAGACAGCTCGGTGAGAAGTGTAAGTGACTGAAAGTGAGTTGCTAAGTCACGACCGATTAAAATACAAACATTTCTTTCGATTTTGTCAAGAAACTTGAGGCATATAACAGTGCACGACGCTAGTCATGGCAACAATATTAAATTCTTGGTTGAATGGGAAATTTATAAATTTGCAAGATGAATTATGATAGACACTATTGTGTGTTACGACACAGTGAACCAATCGACCTGTATTTCAAAAAAGTTTTAATATCATAATTTTAACTTTAAATTAAAAGTAGCGCTGGGTCGTCGGACAATGAATGCCGAATTTTTACATTTAATGAATCAGTTTATAATAACGTTATCATTAACTATATGGGAAACATTGACAAGCACAAATATCATATCATTCTCGGTCATGCTGTCAGTTTGGTCTTGTGGTTTAAGCGATGATGTTAGGGAATTATTTGGAATTAGTTGTAGGGTAACAATATCAGAAAATTTTAATTCTGAAGAATGAGAATTGGCATATTAAAGCCATGTCGCTTTAAAACAGACAGTTTATCATATCCTGCATTACCAAATACGTATTTAAAAATAAAAAAATGAATTACCTAGTCCTCAAACTCTGCAGCTATTGATCCAATAAAAATTTTATCCGTCATTATAACAGATATATCGGACAACGAAACAAATTTTACAGTAAGGTTATATTCCTGTAAGAAACAGTATCAACAGAGAAACAATATAAAAGCAACGCAAGAAATTAAGAATTTAGTGAAATTATTTAAAGTACATCGAATTAATGATATCCGTGAATTTATTCCTAAAGAAAAAAACAGGATTTATTTAGATAATTCCCATACTAAAGACTGAATGACATATTAATCAGAAATGTAATGCCTAATATTATAAAATTGATATCTTCATAGCTCTCTCAAACATATCCTGTCTAGCAAACCTCACCAATACTGACCTATATATATATATATATATATATATATATATATATATATATATATATATATATATATATGTATGTATGTATGTATGTATGTATAAAGAAAGAACTGTAACATATATAATCCGGTGTTCATATAGATAGTTTTATTTTTACAAAATAGTGCTCAACGTAAATTTACAGAGCATTAATATTATAAAATAACTGATTTAAAATATGTTTCTTCGCTAAACAGTTCTAACCATGTTTAAAAAAATGGATGCTAAAAGCTTCGAATTTAATTTTGTAATTAAATAAAATTCATTAGTTCCATTTCATATATATATATATATATATGTATGTATGTATTATTTCCACTTAATATATATATATATATATGTATTATTTCCATTTAATATATATATATATATATATATATATGTATTATTTCCACTTAATATATATATATATATATGTATTATTTCCACTTAATATATATATATATATATATATATATATATATATATATATATATGTGTGTGTGTGTATGTATGTATGTATGACAACAGCAGAACAAATGACAATATCAGAAAATGCTTTTCTAACTATTCAATAGCTCTCGACTTTGAAATACAATCGATAAGAATAGGAAAACTGTCAAATATTTGGATGTAGAATTAATTCTACAAAATTGCCTTGTCTCCCCATACATGAAACCCAACACGAAATTAAAATACGTGAATCATAGATTCAACAATCCTGCGAGTATAATGGAGCACATCCATAAATGAATAGAATCCAGGTTGTCTCGAATATTCTCGAGTAATATTCTAAGATAAAAATAAATAATATGAATTATATATATATATATATATATATATATATATATATATATATATATATATATATATGAGGAGGGTGAATAAACCAAACTGGAATTTGAACCACAAATAAAACAACAGATGAAAAACAATACGAGGGAAAGAAAATTTATTATTTGGTTTAACCCCACTTTCAACTTAGAGGTTAACTGGAAAATAAAGATTATTTTTTCAAATTATTTACTAAACATTTCCCCCAAAATTCCAAATTACATAAAACTTTAAAAAAAACATAGTTAAATTAAGCTCCAGTTTTACTAATAATTTAGAGTCCACAAAAAAAAAGCCAGATATTTCAATACTAACGTGGGGTATCATATATTTAACAGCGAAATATTCAATTGAAGAAATAAAGTATTATGTTGGTGCAAAAATAATGACGTAATAATGTCGTTTTTTGACGTTAAAAATACGTCAAAAACGACATGATTACGTCATTATTTTCGCACCAACCTAATAGTTGTCCTTTAGATGGATGTTTCAAAACTGATGAAGCAATAATTTACAAAGCTAAGGTAATACATATAAATGACCAGAAAATTATACATAAGGTTCTGCTGAAGGTAAATTTAAGAAGAAATGGTATAATCAAAAGCCATCTTTCAAGCTGGAAAATCGTATGAAATTTTAGTAGACTAGCGACCAGGTGTGGAAATTATAGGAAAAAAATTAAAAAAGATTCGATTGCAAAATGGAAATTGTAAATGAAAAAAACAAAACAACAACAAAAAACTGATAAGTATCATAGTACTATATACAACATTTATCAATCCAAAATGTTTCCTATTAGGTTGGTGCATAAATAATGTCGTTTTCTCACTAGTAACAAATGTGAGAAAACGACATTATTTTTGCACCAACCTAATATAATTATATTTCCTCCTCTTCTTTCTCCTCCTCACCTTCTACCACACCTTACGTCGTGTTCTTATTTATTTATTCATTTTTAAACAGTATAGCTTTCATAATTTCTTTTAATAAAGCGTTAGGAAATCAATTGACCGAAATCGCCCGAAGATACCTCGAGCCTGTATCCAAAATAGCGGAATTGGCCGATTTTCGAATTTTTAATGCTTAAAAGCTCTACATGTTAATTTTTTAAATTTTTTTACACATGTATTGAACCCTTTTGAATACTACTATTTCCTGGTTTAATTCAAACCTAGCCATTAATTTTCTTATATATATATATATATATATATATATATATATATATATATATATATATATATATATATATATATATATATATTAGGTTGGTGCAAAAATAATTTCGTTTTCTAACATATGTTACTATGTGAGAAAACGAAATTATTTTTGCACCAACCTAATATATATATATATATATATGTGTGTGTGTGTGTGTGCGTGTGTGTGTGTGTGTGTGTAATCCTGGTAAGGTGGGAAACATGTGCTAGAATTCAACCACAGAACACCCGTAAGTGAAAATGGTACGGGGAATCCTAATTTTGTTCCCTTGTCGAGACTCCGTTTTTGGCTGCAGATTTAGCTCAAGGGCAAGACCTACATTCCATTTCCCGTGAAAGAAAAAAAATATAAAATGCAGCATCCCTTTACTTCCTTACTGACTCGTAATCAGTTGATGTTTTAAGCCATAAACCTCTGGAAATTTATTCAGCTGCCATTGTTTTTAAGCGAATGGTCTTGTTCTTTTCCATGCCTATTACACCTGATTTTGGCAACATCATACAAAGTGACAACACAGGAAAACCTCTGCATGAGGATTTGCATGGTCTTTTTCTTCTGGGAGTTATCTTTCTCCTGAAAAACTTGTAACCAACAACGGTTTCTATATATATATATATATATATATATATATATATATATATATATATATATATATATATATATATATATATATATATGCGTGTGTGTTTCTCCTAGAGCAGTTGCCATCCAAGGCTATAGAACCCAGTTTGTTCTGCTATTTATCCATAGCTGGAGGGAGAAGAAGAGGATTATCACCTTTCCCAAGGGTAATAGCACGTAAGTGAATGTAATGGGTTCGATCGGAATTCGAACTCGGCTCTCTCATTCCTCAATCGAAGCCGCTATCCATTACTACACCGTGCGTCCTTAATAGTATTAGAATCATTATTATTAGTAGTAGTACGACTTATGTTAGGTGTTTGGGGGTTTTCCTCATGTTGACGTTGTAAAGTGCAATTTTTAATTTGCAAGCCGTATACTGCGCCATGCTGTTAGTCTACATATATTTAACCGATTTATGCATATCGCTTACAACAGAGTGATTATAAAAGTTTAAATATATCGTTTGTAAATAATTCATTTACTTATGGGATCTGCATAAATCGGCCTTTATTTTTAATTTGGCTTCATTGAACATGCATCTAAATACATATTACGATTTCCCCGATATATATGTTAAGTGTCAGAGGCTTTGCAAAATCCCGATGTTAGCGCAAGATTTACGATGAAAGAAAATGATGGTATTTGAAACTTCTCGGAGACAGAGGAAGTCATGTGTATGTCTTAATATTTGCTGATGTTCATATGTAAATAAAATTGGCTTTCTTTTTTTATCTTTCCTCTCCATTAAAATGATAGAAACTGTTTTTCGAAAGCTTCTGGCTATTCATTTGTAACAACCTTAAATAATAGTTTATTAAATTAAGGTAAACAATGGATCATTTTATCGTCTTACGATTTCTTATTTTAGAAATAAATTCATTATCATTTATTAAAAATACCTACTCTAACACTGACAATTATGAACACAGTCATTCATAATATCTTTAACCAAGTTAATAATAATATGCCCATTACAATATTCATTTTTCATACTTGTTTTCACTAAATGCAAAGCTCAATGGATACAAACAGAACGTTCGTGAATTAGGTGTGTGCTCTAGAGACTAGAGGAAGCGAAGATTATGGTGACAAGTGATGAGAATATAAATATTTACGCTTGATTAGATGATGTTATGTTTCAAGAGAAAATCGCTACGAAAATCGCTGCTAAACGGGAGAATTGACAGTGCTTCGACAATGCAGAAGTAGCATTGCGTGTCCTAGCTCTAGACGTCCGAAATGATGGAACTAAAAAATTGACATTGACTATGGAAGTGTCGATATAGTACCGATATTTCAGAGGAGAAAATAAATCCTTCCTCTCGCTAAACCACATAAATGACTTTGGTCTCTGTGAAGGCTAAAAACTGTATAGTTTCGAAAGAAAACTAGCAACACGCTTGTATTCATGAAATAGTCTATTAATTTATAGTTGCAACAATGCGCTATTCGGAAATGTCTTCCCTATTTTACTAACTAGTAGCTAACAAGGTCGTCCTTTAAGACTCTCAATCTATCATTATAGTGGTTTCGGCGGCGCCTCTATTAGGAGACTATTATGTGATCACTTATGTGTTCCTATAGTTTCTCTCTGCTTTGTGATTTCCACCCCAATCTCCCAGGGATGATTTCCGAGTGCTATATTTTTCCAAAGGGAACTCCGTGATTTAATTCCAGTGCCACATAATGCTCTATATTCAGAGTTGTTCTACTCGGGGCCCGAGTGCCAGTAATGGCAAGAGCGAAGAGTCTGGCCTGTCAGGTGGAATCATACATTTCATAAGGGTATTTGGGCGTAAGTGTATGTAACGAAATCGACTGAATCTCTCATTCCTAGTAGCTATTCACCCTAACAGCTACCCCCTATCCAAATTCACTATTATAAATGATGATTGCATATTAGTATTTATATCGTTTTGTTTCAGGCACGAAACATTTTGAGATTCTATTTTGTTTCAGACAATTGCATAGGCATTGAATCATTTCAATTTACATGAAATATTTTGGCAAACACCGGAGTTGAGAGTTATAAGGAACTCTCTTTTCCGCTCTGTTTTTTACCTTGATTCTTCATGACAGGTTGTTTGATTGTCGTTGCACACACATTAATGGTGGCTGAATAGTACCAATTCTCGCATAAAGTGATTTTCTATGCAAGGCTTAGATGTGACACAAGGCCAAAAGTATGGAGTAATGTGGATCGAACTCACTTCTTAGTCGTAATTGATTTAGCAAGACAAGCATTCTAACAATTACACCACGGTGAGTTGCCCGCCCATTCTCCCATATATAAGTATCATATATACATCAATTAGATAATAACTATTCAAATAAACAAAACAATCAACCATATTTATTATATTTAGTGTACATATTATTTCAAGCTTGTATATGAGTTGCATTACAGACATGAACCTATAGTAAATTCTGTTCAGTAGGATCAGGTATGAACCAATGTAAAATTGGTTATAAATCTTAAAGTATTAGTTCCAGAGTGGCGTTGTATCCAAGCAAATAATTAGCGTACAATCAGCAAGCAAAATAATTCGAATATATGGGCTGGTAAATGTACAGACATATATATTTATAAACAGATGAAATTCAAGCATAAAATTACATTTATGCATGCACGCGTAATAGCATCCATCAAAGATATGTAATTTGACGTGATGTTTTGGAGTCCTGTTTACACTGTCCGCGTATATTTTTCTTTTGCGTTCGACGAGAATTATTCATTAAAACCTAACAAAACATATAAGAAAAAAATGAGAACAAATGCTGTATTCTCTGTTTCTTAATATCTCTATGCGTATGTAAGCGTGCGGACTAAAAGAGAGAAAAAAGTCAATTATTATAAACTTATACAGACTTTATGGTGTATTCTACAGATAGGTGTGTGCATAAATTTATAAACAAAAAAATGTGTAGCATCACAAACACATGACACACAATACGCTCTCGAAAAAAATAAAATCTATGAACAAAATAAGTTCTACTTATCTGTTGGTGACGGTGAGATATTATTTTGATACTTGTCCAAAATTAATGAAAATCAATATCCAGAGTTTTCTATCGCTGGCTACATTTTCTTAAATCCGAGTCTTATTATTTTTTTATTTAGATTGCACTAATATTACTTAATTAATCGCAAAGAGGTTCCGTAAAGAATACGATATACATGACTTATCCCTAATTGTAATCGTAATATTAACCATGTACTGACAAGAAAAACTTCGGCATTCACTGACCGAGATGTCAGTGATGTTATCAGTGGTACTTTATGAAATCTTTCTCTTCAAATATTTTTAAGGAATATAAATTTATTGTGACTTACCGCTCCTTCAATTATTCTTGGACAATGACTTTCCCTTCCTTTATGTTTAAATTAGTCACTGTTGTGACCAAGTAAATGGTTAAGAATTAACAAAACAAGAGGTTGCAGAGAAATCCTATACTGAACAGGAAATACAACAGAAGAGGGTTACACCACTTGGGAGTGTGTGTTGGTTGACCAGCGTTCAGTCTATATCACTGTTCATATTAAACAGGCCTCTACTGCCGAGTTTTTTCGTGGGTTCTCCGAGCCCGTAGGCTCGGCCAAAATTATGCCCTTAGAACCCGTATAAACGGGTTCAATGCCTGTCTGCCTCCCCGGTCGAAACTTTGCCCTTCGGCAAAGATTCGTCCGGGTTCCTCTCTGTCGAGGTGGGGAGCTTGAAAGCAATAAACGGTTTGGAGCACCTTTATATTTAACCGCCCCCCCCCACGTGGGTCGTATGTGGCACAAGGCCAGTTTATTGTAGGTTCTCCAAGCCCGTAGGCTCGGCCAAAAAGATTCCCTTTGAACTCGTATGAACGGGTTCAGGGCCTGTCTACCTCTCCTGACGAAACTTTGCCCTTCTGCAAAGCTTCGTCCGGGTTCCTCTCCGACGAGGCGGATAGTTTGACAGTCATGAACGGTTTTGCACCGTTCCTCCGAGGTTTATTTTCCTACTAATTTTATAATTTTATTCTACTATTTTATAATTGGTGGGGTCCACAATAGACTCATTAGAAGTAGTACATCACAGCAGTCAGCCCAGTTGCCATTCTGATTATGCCTTTATTCTGTATTCGAGTTCCCAAGCGATGTGCTTTCTGTTATCTGGAACAATACTTTGTAATTCTGTACTACCATTCAACAAGGTTCGAAGAAATATGATACATGATTGAATTGCTCAAGGCTATTTTTAATCATTGATCTTAGAATCGGTTGTATAGAGCTAACAGTTTAGACATATCTGAACATGTTTGGCGCCATGATTAAGAACTGCATGAATGTATCGAACTGACGAAACTATGTTAAAAACATTAGTCAAGCTTCACCTAGAACAAATTTTTCTACGTTCAATTTACTTATGTTCTATAATCAACGTGTCGTATAATTGTTATAAATTAGATTCTGACATCCATGAAGTAAATTTTGACCTGGAAAGAAATATGAACTGGAAAATGAAGTTTTACTAAGGAATAAAAATAATTTACTCAAAAAAGATAAATTTAATGTAGCACAATTTACGCGTCTCCTAAGACGAACTATTTAATTTTATACCCCTTTTTACTTACTTAGTACAGAAAAATCCTGATTATATTAACTTCGAAAAAAAGTAATGACATTAGATTCTACTTTCTACAAAAATACATTTAAAAAAAATGAAGCTTTCAGTTGCTTAACATGAAACAACTTTTGTCTCACCAAATTATATTTTCCTAAAGAAATTACTATTAATTCAGCTCACGGATAAGTATATGATATTTATGTTTTCCAAATTGTCTAACATATAAATGATTTCCTTTCATCTTCACTAACATTATTATCATTAGCAACAGTCGCAAAATATCAAGTCTTTCCCATTTGAATCTTCCGATGAATCATAATTTTTAATATAGTTGCATAAATTATTTGCGAGTTTCACACTTATAAAATATCAATGGAAATTCCTGTATTGGATTGTTATTTATTTGATTTTCGCAAAAGTAATATAATATTTCAATAAAATTGTAAGTGTAAATGTTGCTCATTATATCAAGATGAGATTGCCAGTAAAAAGATTAAAAGTTAGCAAAGTTTACTATATTATTGAAACAGATATTAAACGCATGTGAGCATTATCGTCACAACCTCCATTTTTTTTTTCTTTGATTTGATTGAGATTTGAGCGCTTTTTTTTCGGTTATAGCACATTAAATCTGAAATTCTTGCAAAAATCAGATAATAGTCGGATTTTAATACATCGTTTCGGGCCTTATTTACAAAGGAATTTTATTTTAATTAAAACAAATGCGGTAAAATATTTATTTTTATATTTGTAACTTATTAATTTCACGAAATTATTTTTTTTTAACTGTACATGTCTATATTAATTATAAGGACAAGTCATAAAAGATTTGTTGCGAAACTGGATACCCAGTCACAGATAATTTATTCTGAATCATAAATTTAAAAAAATGCGATAACACTATAACGTTAGGAAACTAGAAAAAACTTCTAATTACATTTATAAAGAAAATATATTATGAAGACTCTTGTCTTAATAAAACAAATTATTTCTATGAATAATAAATTTTCACACTAATTGTTTTCATTCTTTTATAATATTAATTAGAACAATTTGTAGCGGCCAAGTGATATTTTTATTAAATAAAATATTATATTTTCTTATCATTTCTTTTCTTTACGACCCTTTAGAACATATGAGATCATGCCTCTCCATTTCCTCGTGTCCCTTGTAGATCTCAATTAGCTTTGACTTATTGTTTTCCCCCAGACGCTGTGCCGCCATTCACTTGCTTAAGCCCGTTAAGCATGTGACACGTTGCTTTACCTTGTGCTTCTTTACCCTCTATACGTTCGGTTAGTATCAAATTTTCCAAGCCCTCAATACGTGCCCAAGACATTTCAGTTGCAGCTTCCTGACGTTAAGTATGAGTTCCTTTTTGTGTGCATCCTCCCCAAAACATTATTGCTGCTCACATGTTCGTTACATGGTATCATCACCATTCTTCTGTAGAACCACACCTCTGCTGCCGCGAGTCTTTTCTTCATCTTCGAGCAGATCGTCCAGCATTCGCTAAGGTAAAGTAGGACATATACTACATAGCAGTTCAGTAATCTTTTTTCTTTTTCTTTTTTTTTTGTTACCAACGAATCCCTCATGTCTCGTAATACTCTGCTTAACTTTAGGAATGCGTCTTTGGCCATCCCAATACGTCAGCGTCGCCCTTACTGTCAGAACACTTCCCAGACATTTAAATTACTGCACCTGCTTGATTCTAGTGTCACCGGCCTGTAAATCGTATTTTGGGCTCATCGTTTTGCACATGTGCATGCATTGTCTTCTTGTAGTTTATGCTTAGCCCTTTTCTCCCTCTCCTTCGCTAAATTGTGTAGGTGTTTTTTTGTTTTTTTTTTTAGTTTCGTTTATGTGTCTGCTATCAGCACAGTGTCATCTGCGTATGTTATGTTGTTAAGATTGTGTCCTCCAATGTTACATTCTGGTAGGCTTTCTAGTTCTCTCAAGATTTTCTCAGTGAATAGGTTGAAGTGGTCCGGTGAGAAGAAAGATCATTGCCTTACATCCCTTCCTAGTTTTGAATATCTGCTTAACTCATTTTTTATCTTTATGAAAGCAGTATGTTTTCGAATATGTCAAGGTGGTGAGCAGTTCCAAGAGATAATTTTTGCGGACTTTGTCAAACGCTTTTGTGTAGTCTATGCATGTACTTCAGCTTTTGCATTGTTCTTGCTTCCTCTGGTAACATTCTGAGCATGAATATCGCGTTCATTGTTCTGGTGTCTTTAATGAATCCGCATTGTCCTTGTCCTATCTCTGGCCTGATTCTGCTATGCGCTTTATTCCTCAGAATACGGATGATTATTTCTTTTATGTAGCTCATTAGGCTGATTTTTCGGTGGAGTTCGCATTCGTTTGTCCCTGGTTTCTTAAGAAATACTAATGGAAATAGATCTACTTAGATTTTCCGGTACGTCTCCGCTATTTTTGATTTCATTTATTATTTGCGTAATCTTATCTATGCCAAAATCATCCAAGGCTATCAGCATCTCTGTTTTTAATCCGTCTATCCCTGCCGCCTTGTTTCTGTTCAATTTGGCCATTGCCCCTTCTATTTCGATTTTTAGAATTTTCAGGCCAGTCGCTAATTCTCTGACCGCTTGTTCTCTTTTTTCATGGAAGAGTTATCCAATATATTCGTTACAGGGCTGAAGATTTTTTGTTTCTTCTCTAATATGAGCGTTCCATCCTTAGATTTTACGTATCCAGTTGACGAGCTAGTCTTCTGTCCTATTAGTCCCCTTATTTGTTTATGCATATCTGCTTCAGTTTTCGTAGTTTCACACATATAACAGGGTGATGGTTCCTTCTGCAGTAGGTTTTGCAGTGAATCATTGCATTGCTGAATGTTTTGTTGATAGTTATGTAGTCAGTTTGGTTTTTAGTTATTCTTCCTGGCCCTCTCCGTGTCCATAATCGTCTAAGATATTCTTGGAACCAATGCTTGCTATTATCACCCGTGCACAATGAATCCATTTCTCCACGCTCGTTGCGCTTGCCTAGTCAGAATTTTCCAGTTATCTCCCCTGGCCTATATCTGCTTTCATTGGCGTTCAGGTCTTGCAGGATAATTACGAATTCTTTTGATTTGCAATGAGCTTTGGCGTTGTCTAACGTGGAGTAAAAGATTCGATTTCTTCTTCCTTACTTTGTGCTGCCTGAGTATAACTAATATGATGACTACATTGAAAGGCTTTCCATTCTGTTTGACTATGAGAATTCTTTCGGATGACTGTTAGTATCCCAGAACGCATTTTTATGAATCTTGATCTAATATAAATACAACTCCTTTATAGTTTTTCTTTCCGCCTGCATATATAATCCTGTGATTATCACTGACAAAATGTCCGTTGTTTGGCCACTTTGTTTTCCATACACCTAAGACGTTGATTTTTAGTCTACTCATCTCCAATTTTACATTGTTGAACTGGCCACAGTTGTTGAACGTTCTAACGTTCCATGTCCGAAGATTTATTTTTTGTTTGCTTCGAGCAGTCGCTGGATAAATGTCCGGTGATACCTGTCACTCGTGTCTCTCCTTTCCGGGCGAGGGATACTTTCAAGTAATTTTATTCTCTTTACGCCATTTATGCTCTCCTGCGGTCAGGAGACACCTGCTGAACATGTCGATCCTTACCGAGCGAGGAGTTGATTCCCGTAGACTTAACCTGCTTCACGCTGTTAGGTTTCATACTAAATGTGTTATTTGCCATGATATTTCTTGGGATTAATAGTGGAGTGCTTTCCGGTTGCTTTCTCCACGGTGGTTTATAGAGACAATGCCTCTAGTTAGCTGGCCGTTAATTCATCGAGAGTTTTCCTGCCCGTTGTTAAATCTTATTTTTCGTCATACTAATAAGACGCCTAACACGTGAGAACATGGAGTTGGGTAGCCGGATTAGTCGCCGACATCCCGCCAGTGGAATACTTACCATATATATATATATATATATATATATATATATATATATATATATATATATATATATATATATATATATATATATATATATATATATATATATATGCATTTTCTTTATGCGTCATTTTTGTACATACAATTATGAAAGTAAATGATGTGTTGATAATGAACAATATTAACAAAATTTATCGGCTGAAATGTCAGACAAATTTCACAGAACATATCTGTCCTCCGTCAGGAATCGAACCTGTATCCTACACAGAACCGTCATATAGCCTGATTTGCAATACCATTCGGCTACAGAGGAAACGTCTTGCTAGTAAGATCGAATTACTTCTTTTAACATACAAATTTTCCATGATTTCTCTCGAACTATCATATTTGCTCGAAGCGTATCTTAACGTAAATAACTGACGTCAGATATTATGAAATGGATTAAGTCCGACAATTATTTTAATGTGGTAATTATTTATAAGTTACTTTTATAAGTACAATTATTTAAGTAAATGCTCGTTTTATATTATACAGTGTTAGCAACATTTATCTGAATGAATATCTGAGAAATTAAAAGCATGACATTTCTCGGCCATTTAGGCGATAAACAAAGGAGATATGCATAAACAACCTGTTTTCGCGTAAAAGGTCCGTGTGTCAGCGTTAGTAATAAGGCAGAATTTTAGCTTAATCAAGTATTCGCTATATGTGTCAACACCTCATAAAATCACCACACGTCCATGTTTTTCTGAGATATTTTAAACTGAAAGTAATTCTTGTTTTAATTCAGATTAATTAAACGTTAAATTATTTAGGCATTCCGACAAGTATAATTTATTTTTGACATAAAATAGCTAAAAAGAATTATGTTGTGTTGGTAGATTTGTTGATATGGCCGATTTTAATGATATAAGCTAATAAAAATCATTCAAATAAATTGAATTTAATTTTTTTTAATATAGCAGAAAATTTACTTATTGTAAATATTACATTTCCTCAATTAGTTTACAATTAACACTAAAATTAATGCTTGAAGATTTTTTTTCTTTTTTTAAAATTCAAAATGCATTCTAAATCGTATGTATCGCTTTTGTGGAAGTGCCTACACACACACACACACACACACACACACACATATATATATATATATATATATATATATATATATATATATATATATATATATATATGGGGGTCTATGTGTTGTATGTATGTATATGTATATGTAAATGTATACACATATGCAGTAGGGTTTCATTATACTTTGCAACAAACTCAATTACTGGGCGATTAATGAGAATCCCACTAACTTACTGTCTAGGACTTTCAACACACTCATAAGTCTTCCATTAAATTACCAAAAGATTTATCGAATCTGATAAAGACAACATATTAAGCAATATAAAAATAATTGTCTGACATGTCTCGACTGGACAATCCTCATTTTAATTGCAGAAGCTGATTTTCGGAAGAACAGATAACAACAACCTTCATCTTGCTAAATATTGTTCTACGATTCGCTCTTCCTGGGAGTAATTTTATTATCCAGCATGTTTATGTAAGCAGGCTGTCCACACAGTCTGTTCTGCGCATTGTTATAACATTGGTAATAAAAACTGCGCTGCTCCAGTGTGAAGATCTTAGATGACAATTTCATCGTAGCTATAAAATAGCAAAATAACGCGGGTAAGATAAATACTAATAGGAATTAGTAATAACGGTCAAAGTTTCAGCTCATAATATCGAATATTTTTATTAAATCTACGGATGTAATATTGACATGAAAATTATTTAAACAATTTGAATCTACTATACATAAACTACGAGAGAAAATGTCTAACGATCAATTTGCAACATGTCTTTAAGTTATTTAATCCACTGAAAATAATCAATTAAGTAGTCAGTGAAAACAAAATTAGGCTACTGATAATGATTATCTCGTAACATAAACATTGTTAGAATCTGATTTAGATGTACTTAAATACAGAAAATAAGAAACATGTATTTTTAACCTCGGAGAGTCTAAATGAGTGTAACACTGTAAATACTGATGTATTATTTCGAAAAAAAATTACTGCATTGTTCTCAGTACGGACCTTTCCTAAAAGCTAGTCAGGTGACTAAACAGCAGAATTTATTTCGAAATCCATTATTCATCGCGCTGTGAAAATTTCAACACCGTGTTTTATTACTATAAATTTCCTTTACAGGTACAAAATGAAAATTTATTGGTTTCTTTAATTCCGATATCTTCATTTCCAAAAGATAGAAAATTTCAATAATTAATTAAGACAAAACAATCTTTGATAATTCAACAAAACGCAAATTATGTTATGTATTATTTCATTTCAGACCAGGTACCAGATTCGTTCTCAGGATACAGCTCCTTCCAGATAATAGAGGTATGCATATTCTATTCGGTTGCAACTCTCTGGTGTAGACGAGCAAGGCATACATGAGTACAGTTGAGGGGGTGAACCGTCTAGAAAACGTGCCTTCCTTTGCCCTGGATATTCGGGGTTGTCTAAATTAATATAAAAACTCCCCTCGGTCATGTGTTAAATAGTAGAGCACATTGGACTATTAAACCATGGTTGTCAATCGATCTAGGTAGCGGAAATCTTTTAATACATAAATCTGCGTATATGTAAAACTTGCCAGTAACGTTTATAATCGTTTAGTGAGTCGACATATATTAATGTATGTTTGTAAGCATGTAAGTGACAGAAAAAATAACTTCCAATGTCTGTGCCTAAGAAAGAAACAAAAATGGATATCTCTATACAGTTTACGGCAAATTTAATTGATTTGTATCTTCCGTGGATTATTTTTTCCGACGATACGGATTTCTCTTGTCTAATTGGATTTCGACTATTTTTTGTTCTAGTTGGCTCAGAAACGATATCTACTGGAACAAATATTATTTTAAAGTATTAAATGGCAGGTTTTTTTTTTAAATTATATATATATATATATATATATATATATATATATATATATATATATATATTTTCAACAGGATATGATATTAGATTCGGTTACGTAATGTCTGCTTTTTGTAAAGGGAACATCAGTCCTTCTATATGACAGTTAATAAAGAACGGTCTCATCTCAGATAAAGAAAAGCTTTCAGACAGCAGAAAGATGACGCTACAGAAGGATTTTGAGAATATAATTGACTGAACACGTGAGCAATGACAGCAGTTTTTAGAGAAAATGAAAATACAACCACACTTAAAATCGACATCAGGAAGTTAATTATAATCATCATAAAATTTAATTGTGATCGGTTGAAATATCTAGGGTACATAAGGCATAGTGAGGGCTTAGAGAATTTGACTCTCACAGAACAGATTGAAGGCAATAGGGATAGATGAATTCAACGCATAATATACCTAAGTATCTTGTGCAAATTGTTTGCAGAATAGGGTTTAGAGTTTATAAAGAAAACACAAAATTTGCTTAGAGCAACAAAAGACATGAAAATATAGAGAGCCATGATAATCAACGTACTGAAAGGACATGGCACATAGCAAAAGAAGTAGAATAAGAAATTCCACTGCCAATATCCAATGTTTGCAGCGTCTGTGTTTCCCTTCGTATAATATTGTTAACAGTAAAATTATTCGTAATTGTATAAATAATAACCTCAATAATAAGTTTTCATCATAAAAGAAATGATTTTATAAACTATGACTTATACAATTATTTCATATATTTACTTACGTTTTATGTACATAGATGTTTAGAGTTTCTTTTCCTTTTATACGAAAATATATAATGCCATTTACTAAACATAATTTACGTCTCCCCCGTCATAAAGGAGATAAAAGTGGTTAATTTGTTGGTTCACCTTTTGCGGCTTAACAACATTTGCAGGTTATTTGGGGCCAGAAATATGTTTTAGATTTCAAAATTTTATCCCTTTTTTTTTTAATTAATAATGGTTTAGTGCAGAGTTGTCCAAACTTTTCTCCTAATGCGCCAAATTAGAAATCTATGTATATTCATCGGCCCCCAAAATAACATTATATAAATACGCTTTGAAAAAGTTCAAAATGCTGTGAATATCACATTTTAATAAGTATATATATATATATATATATATGTATATATATATATATATATATATATATATATATATATATATATATATATATATGTGTGTGTGTGTGTGTGTGTGTGTGTTTGTATAACTAAAACATTATTATTGACTGTAAAAAAAGAATTTATACATACACAAAATAAAATAAATTAAATTTAGTTGTTGACATTGTTTTTATAATATTGTCCATATCTGCATTTGTGTTAGTAGTCTTTATTCTAAGTATGTTAGTGTTATGGGACCTTACCCATAATAACATAATGGACTATTCCATACGTAATAAATACTGCGCCTCAAGAGGAAACAGGGAGTTTCCGTCTCAAGTCTGAGTTCAGTCTGAAGTCTAGAGTGAAGTCCGTCAGGAGTCAGTCAGTCGAGTCAGAGGCAGTCCGAAACTGAGTCGCGTTCAGACAATTACTACTAAACCTGATTGTTCGTACTAACACTTTTCTCCCTCTCTGTATATATTCCTGTTTGTAATATTTCTGTGTTATTCCATATCCGCCTTCGAGTTCTTCTTTATTGGTTCTACCTTGGACTATCACCGTGGTAAAAGGAACCGGAACATAACAGTGAGTTAAATTGGACTCACTCAACCGATTTCATTCCATATTTTTAATGTCCTTCATCACAGAAAAGAATTTTTCACAGCAGTATGTACTACCACATATGCATAACAGTTTTCTAGATAAATTCATTAATTATTTATTTAGCTCTGGCTCTTACCTCACGCACCAACCGATGCGTCTCGGCAAATACCTTTGTTCCTCTCCCATTTTAGTGCAATGACTAATTGAACCTACTAGCATAATCTGAGAATAATTTTCTAGAGAATAGACCTAAAGATTTTAGGGTGGAATGAGTAGTATCAAAACAACAAGTGGGTCGCAGTGCATCCGATGGTAGGCGGGTTGGGCGTCCCTGGTTTAGTGATACAAGTTTTAATAATTAATCAATAGCTGGAGGGAGAAGATGTGGATCCATAACTTTACCAAATATATTTGCACGTAAGTGAATATAAGGAACACAGCTGGAATTGGAACTCAGCTCTCCAATGAAAAAAATTCTCTAGAGACAAAAATTCCATTACACCATCCACATATCCAAGCCGTCACCCATTTAGCTACCTGACGTTTCTGAACTTCGGTGATCGTAGGGGAACCGGTGTTTTAACCCGATGAGGCTAATGAATCCGGATCATGTGCGGCAATATTTATGCAACATAAATAATAGAAAATATCAATTCAGACGAAATAAATATCGAAATCAATCATCTGGAATTCCAAACAATTTGACAAAAGGAGATTAACATTACTATTAGGTTGGTGCAAAAATAATGACGGTTTTTGACGTTAAAAACTACGTCAAAAACCGTCATTATTTTTGCACCAACCTTATAGATTGAGGCTTATGATGCCAACAAATGACAATTAAACGGATCACCCCTATAAACAATATATGGAAGCACAAATGTTGTGGCTTCGTGTTAGACAACCTTAAAAGTAAAAGTATGACTATAAATACTATTAGGTTGGTGCAAAAATAATGACGCAATAATGTCGTTTTTTGACGTATTTTTAACGTCAAAAAACGACATTATTACGTCATTATTTTTGCACCGACCTAATAGCTCGAAACTGGTGCTTAAAAAGTGTTTACGAAACCGGCTTATCACTTTGCACTACCTTTTTGAATATTAACATTTGTAATCACCATTCTCATTGTGCAAAAAAAAAACAAAAAAACAAAAAACAAAAACAAGAAAAACACGATTATAGATAAGACTTTAAGTAGATTAGCACATTTATATAGCTCACTATTTCTAGTCCTATACTAATTGGACAACCAGGGAAGCCGAAATTTATGGAAGAGTGGGACTTCGCCGGGGAAACTAGTCGGAATTTTACATTTTCATGTCGATGAATGACTTGTGCAAATGTATGTTATGCACACAAATACCACGTTTAATTCAGGGATTGTAAGAAAAATAAAATCCATATAAAGCAAAGTAATTTTTAGGACTAATTAAGTTGGTTCCCGCGCGTTCCAAAACACGTAGATGACTCACGATCTATATGAACACAGTTTATTTGGTCCAAGTAAAACAGAGAGGAAGGTAACGCGTTGTTTCCACTAAGTCTATTCCTGCTGAGTCATGCCAATTAATGAAAAACTGTGTATAACTCAGGCAGTTCTTCACACAAATCGGATTTAGGAGTTTTCTTCTCAAAGACTGAACGGTTTATGCACAGACATAAGCATTAAATTCTCTTGCGAAATGTTTCCATCAACTGAAGTCACGTTGTCAATTACACATAAGTTTATTAACCCTTCAGGCTAAGTAGTAGTAACAATGCACGATTATCAATTATTTGTTGATTGAGAATAATGATAACAATTTTTATTACAGAGTCCAAAATGTTGGCATCATTTAAAATATGAGCAGTTGAGTGACTAAGTGTAAGTACATGTCCTAATCAAACGAAAAGAATAGGTTTCATTTTATTATCAAAATTCGAAAAAGATATTGAAAATATGTATATTTTAAAACCGATTTCACACAACTTTACACATTTTCAATATGCTCAACAGTTGTGACAGGAAACACGTAAAGTCAGTAGTCCAGCTTCTGCCAAGTACGCTGTAACATGTCTGGCGTAACATTTTTCCGAGACTCAGTGCGAACGATGGATCGGGTGTGCTAGTGATAATGCCAATGTGCATTTGAAATGGTTAACATGATCACGTGTCTTACCACATTGTGATTTTTGGGGGGGAGATATTTGAAAGAAGGGATCTATACTCCAGTCCAGATGAAGATAAGCAGAGAATCACTGAAGCGCTGGAGAATTTAACAAAAGACATGCTACAGCGTGTTTGGCAGGAAAATGGACTACCGACTTGATTTGGGCTTACTCAGATATTCACATTTTAAATGGTGTCTGTTTTTTGGACACCCGGTACATTAATTCTATTTCAAAACGACTGTTTCAGAAGAAAGCTTCACATTATCTTCTGTCATTTTCAAATTTCTTTCCCGATTCAACTCCTACATAGGAGAGGGACATCTATTTTCTATTATATGACGATTTCTGTCTTACTTTCTCTATATATTCATAGACCTAAGATATTCTACACCCCAGATGAATGAGAGTATCTGTCTATATTTCTGAGATGAGGTATTATGTACAAAATTTAAGTTATTCGGACTATTTTCCCCATCTTTGTTGCCATATTTATTACACCGTTTCGGCCTTTATACGCTCTGGCCTTCTTCAGGTGGTTGGAATGTCGAACTGAACCCTTTATTTCGCTTGCTCGGGTAGACTTTTTCTAGTTCAACGTGCCAGGTCTTATATTCGTCAGTTATCAGATATCTCATGTTAATCCTCCTCTCCAAGTTCTCCACTGCCTTAACCAGGTATTGAACTCACAATTATTTGGGTGGTGTCACTGGATCACTCCAACGCCTTTATCGACATGGAAACATGGCACAGTGGATAAAGTGATAAGAATAGTAGATAAAGGATAAATGAGTGGACACAAAGAGTTGTGAGTTCAATACCTGGTTAAGGCATTGGCGAACTTGGAGAGGTGAATTAACAACAGATAACTGATAACTGGTATCCATTAGACATGACACGTGGAACTAGAACAGTCCACCCCAGTGAGTGAAATAAAGGGTTCAGTTTTACATTCCAACCACCTGAAGAAGGCCGGGGCGTACAATGGCCGAAACGTTGTGATCAATATAGCAACAAAGATGGGGATAATACTCCGAATAATGTAAATGCTTTACGAAGAATAGTGTTAACAAAATGTTGGTATTCATGGTAAAATATCAGGAAAAATACAATAATTATACAACAAAAATAAT
>OZ010571.1:40615450-40737950 GCA_963932145.1 Acanthosepion lycidas | reverse complement strand
CGAGGATACATCAGTATTTAAATAGTCACTGAATGGTTATATGGAATGTTCCCTGAATAATTTTAAATCTCTGTGATTTATATGCAACAAAAAATTTAAGAGATTAAATATAAAGTTAAATTACTAGTGAAACTAAATCTGTTTTTTTTTCCTTAAGCGGATAGCTTTAATAGCTGATGTATTTCTGTATTATTATCTATTTCATAACCTTTTTATGAACAGAAATTTTATCAATAGAAATTGTGTGAAGAACTTTTATATGTTGTATGCTCCTGTACATAAATTTCCGAAGTTAATGGACTTTGAATACATTCTCACCTTATTAATTTTCTCTTTTGTCCGAATGAATTTGACCTTAACTTGTTTTATATTTTGTTAACGCTTCGCGGCTATTTGAAACTATTATAAAAATGTTCGTGTTTGTTTATACAGGGTTTTTTCCAGCGTATGCATCATTTCCTCTTTGATAGTTTTCAAGTACTGCGTCTTCTTGCCTCAATTCTTACCGTTCTTCATCATCATCATCATCATCATCATATACTTATTGCTTTCAGTTAATTTCGTCTTTAGTGACTTTGATCTTTGTTTACTTTCATCTTCATTTTGCTTCTTCCCTTATCCTCTTCATATTAATATTCTTCTCAAAATTCAATTTATTAAGGAGCTTTCTACCAACACTTAAATAATAAAAATAACATTATACAAAAAGGAAAAAAAAATTAAACAAAAATAAGTCAACTTAAAGATTACAGGTATTTCTTTTTAGCGTACGTCACCCTGAAAAGAGCTAAGTGGTAAAAAGACTGAAATAAATCTTTGAGGTTACATAATTTACAAATCGAGTTGCTATGGTTCCAGAAAGATGCGAAAAATGAAAACAAGTATATTTTAAGAATTAGTGCCAAAAATATCGTCACAACAGAAATAATAAAAGAAGAGAGGAAATAAGTAAATTTGAATTTATTTTAAATAAATAAAAAAATATAAGAGATGTTGACCTCTACTACAACTAATAATAATGACATTACTTCTTCCTCTTCTCCTTCTTCTTCTTCATCTTCTTCTTCTCCTTCTTCTTCTTATATTATTATTATTATTAGTATTAGTAGTAGTAATAGTAGTAGAAGCAGTAGCATTAGTAATAGCAAATGGAAATGAATTTAGAATATTGTTTAATAAAGTAAGTGAAATTTTATTGATTTTTTATCTTTATATCAAATTTTTTGCGATACATGTGGTAATATTTCTTAAATAAATAGATACACGCACGCCGGCACACACACATGTGCATGATGTAGATATATGGTCATGTAATTTAAATGACGGCATCCACATATATGTATATATATATATATACATATATATATATATGTATATATATATATATATATATATATGTATATATATATATATATATATATATATATATATATATATATATATATATATATATATGTATGCATATATATATATATATATATATATATATATATATATATATAAAGAGATAGATAGATATAAATGCCTTTATTTTTTTAATTTTATATTACTTTTGATTAACGTTTTGTGCCAAGCATATTTCTGTTATCTATTGTATATTTCTTTTTATCTTGGTTGACATCTAAAAAGGCCTATCACTCGTGCTATTTCCCGTTTACTTCCCACAATTCACAGAATAAAGATTGATCGTTTGAGATAGTCTGCCTTTGCCTCAAAAGGGGCTGAGATTTAGTGTATGTATTGATCTATAGAAAATTCAGACGTGCGTAAAGCTGTATAAAACTCACGAATATTGACATTTTTTCCTAGTTTGACGTCTGTGTTGTTTTGTTCTTTTCTTCATTAACCTTATGCTGGGACACCAAAATTTTATTCCTAGCTAGTTCAAGATATCATCTGCCTGAGTTGCACTGCACGTTGCTTGCAAATTGTTCTTCTTTTCCTATTGCACTTCTATACCGTTTTTTTCTTGTTTCTTTTTTTTTTTTGTTTTTTCTTGAACGCTCTCATCAGATTGATGGTTCAATACTTTTAATGTTTTGATTTAAGATTTACATAACCATTTCGTCAAAAGGAATGGCCATTTCCCTTGTCAATACAAACAAACATCAACGCCTTTCATTTCTTATTAAGTGACCAGGAACAATTGATTCAAACATTTTGACGTTTCATGATTATTGTCAGTGCTGTAGGGAATTTACTTTGTCATATTGTCATTATTTACATAGAGGGTGGTCCAGAAGTCTTGTCACCTTAACCCTCTCTTCCAAACTGCAGGAACTCGTGTCAGATATCTGAAATAGAAAATTACATTAATTATGGTGTGACAAGACTTTTGGGCCACATTGTACTTCTAAAAATTGGTGATTGAATTGAGACAGACTACCTAAACAAAATTTATTTGTTTCAAAATAATTTTAAAACACACAATCAATGCAAACAGCAAGGTGCAAATAAAAATAAATTAAAAATTAATTTACAGGGTTGTCTGAAAATCTTGAAATCCCTTATTTTCTTCCAAGATGTAGGATCTCGTGTCAGCTATTTAAATAGAAAATTATATTATGTAATGATGTAAAGATTTTCGGACCACCCTGTATATATGGTCTATTATTTTAGTTGAAGTTTAGCAAACCTTTCACGTACACAAGTTCGCCTATAAGTAGGCTATCTAATTTTATTATGCAACTTCATATTTTGCGTTTCATATTGAAAGAAAAAAAAGATTCTGCTAAAATGTTCCGGATATAAGCATCTGATGAAATAAATTAAATGCGTTACGTGAATTTCTGCGTCAAATCATTGTTTCTATAAAGCATTTAATTACTTCAAATGGTAATTTTTATAGATACACGTATTTGGGTAGACGCTCCATTTTCTCAAACAGTTACATTTTCTACCAGCTTGCGCACTCGAGAATACTTACAAAGAAAATGTTCCCTCTGGCAGAGTTCCTACCTACTTCGCCCTTTGCCGAAGGAACCACCATCTATTCCACGGAGCTTTACAATCAAACAAGGATATATTTTTCCTTCAAGTACTTCTACTAGTTCAGATTTTTACGAAAGCTATATCTTCTCACTTACTTATCTGAAAGGTAAACAAAGCAACTTCTAAAGAATTAATGTTTAAAAACGGAGCGCCTACTCAGATATGTGTATCCATTAAACATATCAACTGAAATAATTCTTTAGCAATTTCTTTGTTTAAGCTTCAAAGTTAAAACTCAATTTCAGCGTAGATAAGCGAAACAATAGAAAGATCAGTGTCTTTCACATCGGCATTTTGATTTATAATATTGCAGACACACTCTAGGAAATAAGATATTGAACAAATATTTCGTGGTCTAGAAAAGCCGCGTACTGTTTTATGTTAATCTCTTCACAGGAAGATACGCAAAAAATGTGCATTTTATGCAGGTATCCCTTGTTTTACTTTTTGTGAAGCAAGGTTTGTAGTAACTGATTTCCGCGTCAAGGCACCTGATCAATAGATACGGAGCAAAGTAAGGTTCTAACCTGATTTGATCAATTCCATTGACATTTTTATCAAACCAAAAAAAGAAAAAAGCGAAGAACTTGGTTTATTTCTGATCATCTTGTACGTATCGATACAAAGTTTCTTTATTGATTTGATTATCTTCTCATTTTGGATCGACAAAATCGAATTTTAAATTCTAATTCAATTATTTTCTCACTTTGATGAAGACGTCAATCGATAAAATATGGTTAAATGCAAAAGGATGACATTCAATCTTTTCTTCATTTCAACGCTGCGTTTCCTGAAAGAGTTCCATCTTTTAATTCTCAGACAAACATACTCACAAATTATTATTCATTTTCAACATAATTTTCTTCCTTGAAAAAGCACTTAATTCAGTTTCGGAAAATCAATCAACCATACTGAACATTATTCAGTAACGATTTCATATCGAAATTTAGCTAATTCGGCTGTGAACGTACTTATCCAGTTTCATTTAATCCCAGAAATGTTTGACAATGTACATTATAATATTTTCTCTTAAATAATGCAAGTTCTCCTATGTGGTACTGAATGTTGGGGAACCTACTCACAGATGAAGAATTGACTTGAAGCAACAGAAATATGGTTCTACTGTCGAATGCTGAGAAGATGGAAGGAACGTATAAGAAACGATATCGTTTTATTTAAATCTGAATTGAGAAAATAATGCTGTTGATATCATAGTGAAATATTCTACATTTAATACAATCATTTTTCTTCGCATTCTATGTGTTGTGTCTTTCCAGGGTGTCGACGATCGTGGTTAAACACAATATCTTTGTAGCTCTTAATATACTTTGCCTTGATATCTCTCCAAAACCTTCAATATGTCCTGTGATTTTCAAATTGTCTAAGCCAACTTTCCTCCTTATGTGACCTAGAAATTTCAACTGTCTCTTCCTGCTGTTAAGTTTGGGTGTTCATTTATCCTTTTGATGTCAAATTTGATCCATAAATATGTGCATGTGTTGCAAGTTCTTGATCCGAATAAGGATTAAAACCAATGTATTTGCTCAGATTTCGGAATATGAATAGACCCGAGTACTTTTCAGGGCCTACTGGCAAAACACGATGGAAATTTATTTTCATTTTTTTTCCAATCACCTGATAAATATTGTGTATTAACCTATATAATTTTTTATTAGTTTGAAAATTTATATTGACTGTATACACGTATATGAATAGTCGTCCCTGTATTTTATAAAAAACAAAAAACAAAACATAATATCTACGTCTTCCTGCTGCTTGTGCATTCGTGAAAATGAAAAAGAAAATGTGCCTTTCGTTAGGATTCTAAACTGCTAATACATTTAGACGGTGATATTGTTTGTCCGTAGTGATTTAGCCTACCTATCCAAGAACATTTTTCGCGTTTAATCAATCCAATTATATTATGTAAGAAATGCAAGCACATACACATACTCACACACTCGCACATGCGCACACGCAGACACACACCTGCATACACACATACATATATATATATATATATATATATATATATATATATATATATATATATATATATATGAAGAAAAATATACGGAAAAATAAACAAAAATCCTTATATGCAATTATGCTGTTTTAATGTTAATATAATGTCAACGTCGAACGTTTCGGTCTAATAAACCATCTTCAGGACATATTCATAAAATATAATTAACATTATCAATTCAACATGACAAAGATAATGTTAATTATATTTTATGAATATGTCCTGAAGATGGTTTATTAGACCGAAACGCCCGACGTTGAAATTATATTAACATTAAAACAGCATAATTGCATATAAGGATTTTTGTTTGTTTTTTCCGTATATTTTTCTTCATACTATCGGATCTATATCCATATATTTGCTTACATATATATATATATATATATATATATATATATATATATATATATATATATATATATATGAGAACCTCGACCTTTTGTAATGGTTAAAAAGCTTGTCTTGATTAATCAATTACAACTGAGTAGTGAATTCAAGCATCATTCGGTACCCCATACTTTCGGCTTTGTGCCACATCTTGGCAGGGCTTAGAAAGTCACTAACGCACCTCGGGGCTTTGTAATGGTTAGCAAGCTTGCCTTGTTAGAATAATTACTAGTGAGTAGTGAGTTTGACCCTCACTGGATGCCCCATACTTTCGGCCTTGTGGCACATCGAAGTAAAGCTTGAAATATATATATATATATATATATATATATATATATATATATATATATATATATATATATATATATATATTAATTTTTATGAATTTTATCTCAGGTCTTTAGTCAATCAAAGAGTGCAGATTTATTTACATTCCACTCTACATGCTAATTTGCATCATTCATTTAACTATTTCTATCTCTCGTACATTTCTTTCATTTTAAGCACTATCTAATCCAGGTATTGAACACACTGATAAGTTATTTATCGACTACTTTAATCTATTAGGCAATGAATTTTAGAAATAATTTTGCAGTCTTAAACCATATGTATGTACACATTGTTTCATTATTCGGGTTGCCCCATTACGTTTTTATCAGGGACTCCACAGTTGTGTTCGTTTATATGTTAGTTCTACTGATAATGATCACCGCGACAAAAAATGTAGGCGAGGTCTTTTACTCGTTTGACCCTCCTAAGTTTTATTTGTCTATTATCCTGAAAAGATTCCGTCACTGTTGATAGTTGCTTTATTCACCCATGCATAGTAAATCGTACTTGGTTTCAATGTATCTCAATTGAATATTTATTTTATTTTCTATTCTTCCTCTGATTTTATTCTCTCGCCTTTTTGTCCGAATCGCACAAGGATGAGATGGATTAGGCAATATTCTTGATCGTGTTTGTTTCCGTTGATTGAGAAGTGAAATATCTACGGTCGGAAATTGTTTTCCAGTAACGTTTTACTTTCCCATGGTCTATAAACTATTAATGCATTAAAAGTTGAATGAGGATTATCAACCTTTGTTTTAAGTGCTTAAATATGTGCGTTTTCTAATGAACAGATTAAGGAGAGTCATGTAGACAACCGGAGGGCGAAAAAGCCGAATTGTTATGTGTATTAAAATAAAAATTATTATATATCTTTCGTTTAAAATGACGTTCAATTTTTATTGTGGGCTTTACATTTCGGCCGGGATAGAATTATTCATACATAAAATTTGCTAAAAACACGGCCAGGCACATCTAATATTAACCTTAGTAGTTTTTTTCCCACTAATATAGGATTAGCTGAAGATATGGCACCAGAAACTTTTAGTATGCCGCTTAGAGAGTGTATCCTGATGCTGTAGAAGGAATTCATTTAATCTTCTCTGTTAACAGTGTCTAGAGATGTAGCGTATTTAATCATATAAGACGAATGGAAGCCGTGCACGCCAGTTAATGTCGGTATCAACTGAGGCATTGTCAGAGCTTTTGGCACCCAATTTCTGAGATTTGGCATTTTATTCAGGTAAGTAGGGTTAATGCAGATCACTTGCTGCGACATTCATTCAGCGGACAAATGTGGAATATCGAGTACGTTTCAGAATTTCTTCAGGTCCATTGGTCATCTACTTCCAAGCTTGAATAATCTTGATTTCACCTCGATGGATCTTTCCACATCGGTCGTACGATGACATGCCACTGAGAGTCATTTGTCTGAATAGCTGGTTACGTCAGTGAATCGATTCAGCCGAAAAAAATATTCACATTGATTTCATGAAGTAGATATATTCAAAACTGCTTGCAAGAAATCAATCATTTCGGCCACTGTGAAAACATTAATATAAGTTGATTTTAATAATCATTTGCTGTTTTGAATGCATTCAGAATTGACAGAATATGAAGCACATTCTCTCCGTGGTGTTTAGACATTAAACCGTAGTCAGAAAACTTCTTTTTTTTTTTTTTTTTTTTTTGTCAGAATAATCAGATAGAATAATTTAATACTGTTTTTTAAATTTAGATTTATAATTATGAGTAATATCTGCCAGGATTCAGTTTTGGTGGAAAAATATTAAAAACATTTGCTTATACAGTATTCATAGGACACAAAAGGTACGGACATCACTTCCTCTAGGATGTAGTATAAGAAAGTTTGAAGGACAAAATATGACTCATCAAAAAACAAAATGTAAGGTTGTCATCAAAAAGAAGAACCCATGTCTTGTACTGCAAATGAGAGATGTGAAAATAAAGTAAGAAGACATATGTAAATATCTAGGAAATGTTTTAATGGAGGACGGAAGTGCAAAAACGAAAGCAAGATGGCCTTAGCCTAACGAAATAGGCCTTCCAAAAAATGAAAATAAAATATGCCAGTAACTTTGTGTAGTTTCTTCATTTGTAGCTCTAAGTACATTTTTTCAACCCCTCTAAATCTATGTCTTGTCAACTATTTACACAAGTTTGTTAAATTAGCCCTTACTTTCCACTTTCTAGCTTGACTGCAATGTCATACCAGCAATGAATTCTCAGAATAATTTTTCCTCTTATTTTTCTGAGTAATCACAACCATCTCTTTCTGATTTTAAGTATAAGCGGCATTTTTGCTTCTATTTTCCTTAACAACTCCTGATTACTGGCATGTTCAGGCGAACACATTATTAGCAATCTTCTCTAGAATTTATGATGCACTTCTTCATATCTGAGGAGATTATCTAGCAGGCAAATATCTTAAGAATTGATTTAATTATCTATTCGTTGTAAACATCCTGAATAAGCGCTTTCGATTTATGTTAAAACAGTTGTTTTTATTATATTTGAAAGCTTTTCCAAGCTTATCAGTTAAGATAAACGTGTTTTGCTTAAGTAAACATGTTTCTCTTACTCACTCGCACGTCAGCACTCCATTAGATGACAAAAAGTTAAAGTTCTCCGCTGATGTATTTATTATTATTATATTCAGCTACTTATCACAGTTTCCCAATTCATTAGACTGTGTCAGGAAAATATTTTAATGCAATATTGCAAATATTTTTTCATTTAAGTCCTAGCCAAATTGTGTTTGTTCGTCTGGCTTAATAGTTTACTCCTAGGAATGAGATGACGGTGAACTGAATCACATAACTTACGCGCAAAGAACACTGGGAACATTGTGAATGTATCTCTTCTCCTCCAGTTTTTATGTTAAATAGCAGGATTTCCATCTGGAGAAAAATGTTATTACAATAATTAAATTAATGCAATATAATTATTCGTATTCTCTAAAATAGGTTTCTGCTATAACTAACCTAAAAACAGGTGATATTCCGTAAAAAAACACAAACGAATCAACATTGCGAATTAATTTTTATAACATCGTAAGATGTGAATTAGATGTTTTAATCCACTTACCCTGTGGAATTCTAAGTATAAGTATAGTATGAATATTATAAAAGAGAATATAACATTTTGATGGCATTTACATAAAAGATGTTGAAAACATATTATGGTGAAAGAAAAGATGATTTCTGGTTCGGTGAAAAATAAGACGAGTTCAATTAATGGTAGGAATTTGTGGCGTAACATTTTCTTGGTTTGCCTAATTTTCGGTATTAGGTTTATATTTTGTCCTAACAAATACGGAGGCGCGGGTCGTGTAATGACATATAAACAGGTGAAATGAATTCGGCGTGTCAAGTTCAATTACAGCTCGATGCTGTTTTATTCACTTCGCTATAAATCACTTGGAAAAGTCATGAAACCATCTTTCTCCTGCTATGGGTTAAATAGCAGGGCAGGTTGGGCATGCTTGCCTACAGAAGACAAACAGTCAAGGAGAAAGAAATCTCTGAATTCTAAACTGGCCTGAAAAGGGATGACCAACGTCAAACTATCTGTCCATCGACACACTACTGCTGCTATGTTTGCAGTAAAAGTGATGCTTCTAAGACCGTAATGACTTACGACATACACACACTACCAAATATACCTACTTGCTACTTGTATATGACTTGGTATTTTGTTCGTATTCTACAGTTGGTAATCAGCTTCCAATGTGACACTCTTTTCCACCATTCATGAGGAAATATATCTCGTAATGAGTTTCGAGTAGAAAGAGATTATATCCTATGAGGTGATTCAGTAAGAGCCTCTTCAAAGAAAACACCCGGAAACTATTATATTTTTAAAGTCAAGCGGTTAAATTATCAATCATACCAAGTGTGTTATGAGGATTTTTATTCTTCGTTTTGGCTGCTTGTTGAGTCTCTAGCTATCGGCCTTAAATCACTCACCTTTTAAAATGAATAGTGTAATTTAGGGCGTTCGTTAACGGAAATTACCGCACGGTCTAGTTGACAAAACTTGGCATAACTTTAATCAAAATTATTCAGTGTCAACATATTCACTGTTGAAATGCATTCCATTTATTAATTGATTTAAAATCAATGCCGATCGCTATCTTTAAAGAATTAAAGATGTTTGCATTGAATCGAAATGAATTTGTGTTAATTGAAGCAATATGATTAATAACTGAATGGACATTAATCCATAAATTATGACGACGCATTTTTTTTTCAGTTATATTTCTCCATCTCCTGCGCGTTCATATTATTTTATACTGATTCATATTTTTCACCATTCATATTAGCAAGAACATTATTTTTAGAAATTAAATGAAAGCATGTCTCTGCCATAACTCGGCATTCTCCTCGACATTTTGAGTGATTTCAAATTTCAATGGAGACGCTGATAATTTCTCATGATTCCTTTTGTTTTTAATTCTCTGTCTGGAACATTGAATTCTCTCGCTAATTATTCTTTTTTTTTACAGTGATTAGTTATGTTATAGTGGGCTGAAGAACTTGATTGATTGAAGGTCAATTTGCCATCAAAGCTGAAGAAAAGATTTAATGCAATAGAAATGTGGTTCTACAGAAGGATACTGTGAATAATATGGACAGACTATGTGAGCAATTACAAAGTTTCTAGAGACAATCGCAATAAGAAAGCCATGTACCGTTAACATCCGAAAGCCATAGTTGACATTTAGAGCGAAGTTAATTATGAAACAGGACATGGAAAATTTAATAATCACAGAACAGATTAAAGAGAAATAAGACAGCGTAAAAGAACGCATAGCCTACATAATGAGCTTCAGTAAATGGACGATAGAATAGAGTTTAGGAGTAATAGCAAAAAGATAAAAATTTATTAAGCGCTACAATAGGCATAACTTATTCGAGAGTCATGATCGCCAGTTATCCAATGACATCTAACATCCAACTTCTCTATTTGAGACAGATTGTCACTAGCCTAATATCAGTTTCTTCTGGAAATCAATATTCACGCTCTTTTTTCTATTTGTTTCCCAGAAAATGAAATTATAGGTGTTCATAAGAAGTTATGCTTCAGCTGAAGTGACAGATTGTATGGAAACATTAAATTCGAAAGAAACAAGTGTGCTTTTTGGATCATTGTCAGCCTCGTACATTGGCGGATGAATAAAATCCAGAGGCAGTTATATTTTGTGGGGGTAAAGAACTATGTATCAAACAGAGAATCACCCGGCATTTCGAGAAATTTCTGACACTGACAGAAATTGCACAAAAAGATCCCCACTAGAGACTGTCCATCTCACACAACAAAAACGTAATATCAATGTGAAATATCGCTAAAAGCAAAACCCTGAAGTATCTATATTAATTTGAATCATGTTCATAAAATGTCTATAGAAATTATTCTTTTACTAATTATTTACTATAAGAATTTTATATGTTTAAAACATTGTAAGATACAGCAATGCAATGAGACCAAGAGTGTATAATATAACTCATACGGTAACAAACATATCATTTCTTCTTTATTTCTTTCCTGAAATTCTTCTGTGTACCGTGTTCCTTCAGGCAGTAGACGATTATGACTCCCCACAAACTCGTATCCGTCATAACCTTGAGCAACGTTTCTGTCTTTCCCAAGCATCCAGCAGCCTGTCCGCCACCCATGAGCTGTCTTCACCCTCTTATCCTAGATATGATTTCCATGTCGCATTTTCCACTCCACGTTAAAAGAAAAACTCAGATATTTAAACTTCTCTACTTGTTTCATATTCATATATCAGGCTTTTCCCCTTGTTAATATCCATAGATTTTTTTGGTTACAGTTGATGTTTCGTGTTTTCGTTTAGATTTTTTTTTAATATCTTGTTTAGGAGGTCCTGTAGTTTGTCATGAACAAAGTTCCATCTATTAGTACGAGCGGAATTATCAGCTTCTAATGTTATCGGTTTCTTTTGACTTTAAGAAAAGATGGATATAATTCAAACACATATATATGTCCGTAAACAAAAAATAATTCCTGATAATGTAAATAAAATCCAAAACAGTCCATGATGAATTCCAAATGTTTAAACCATATAATACAATTTATTGAAGGAAAGAAAGTTCAGTTGACCATTGATGACAATTCCAGAAACTATAAACAATTTTTTTTTTTTGCTATCCTCTGCCAGCCGCAATGATTGAGAAAAGATTACCACGAACCATTGCCAGTGAGACACGCTGCAAGAACCAACCTTTTTCACGAGGCGCGTTCCTTAATCGAGACGCAATCGCGCCAATCCTCCAAAGGAACGCCATCTAACGAGGGTCAATAACCCCTGAAGTCTCCACTTCCACAGGAGTAAAAAAAATCTATCAGAAAGAGAACAATTTTTAACTTTTTTTCATGTTTAAAGAATTACGAATATTTTTAAGCTATAGATTTTGCTACAAATTTCCAAATGTTTAATGTTAAAAGTTAATAAATAGACCAGATGGTACAATAAGTAAATCATTGTTTCTTGTATCGTAATCTAAATAGATTTTTTATGTAATGTAATAGTCCTTGGTGAACTCCGTTGGTATTTATTTATATGACGAGTTAAGAAATAGAATCATACATATTTTCTATCGTAATGAACCAAACAATAGTATTCCTCTCTTATAATTGTTCTTACATTTACGCACGACTTACCTGAAATAAAATCAACAACTTTTACGCAACAGTTGTAATAATATATATTCAAATTTGCGTGATATCTAAACCGTCATTTGTAAATGAAAGCTGTGTGAATGTTTATACAATTAAATTGAAATTTTATTTTTTTTCTGAACGTGATGAATCCAATCTAAATTCCCCTTTGAACTTTCATCTGATAATCGATATTTCAAATTATACTCGTTAAAACATAATAACCATAACATTTTCATTTCTCTGAGTAACATCCCCCGTAATGCAGGTAACAGATGAAGAGAGAAACAAATCTTAAATACCTGAAATAGCTCCCATGTTTCATGGGCAGGACGTTCTATTTAGGTTTGGTCGACTCTCATCTAAAAGGTGCTCTTTTGAACAAAATTACCTCTTGGCAGCGATAAATAACTCATTGATTACAAACAGAAATTCATACTTGATCGGTCGTCACCCTGGCCTACAATGTCACTCATCAATATCTGTGTTATGATAGATATGTTGGGCTTCATATATGTATAGCCCAACATCACATCTTTGGTATGCTGTACGCATATTCAACAATAATAGTAATCATGGTCCAGTTAAGTTATGGGTTGGTTCATGAAGTTCGTCCTATAGTGGTTGTGAGTTCAGTTTCTGAGCTGGGTAGTAGAGTATGAAACTCAATGTAACCAGCAATAAATGACCAGTATTAAAATAGGACAGAGAAGATATATAGATATATATTGCCAGAAGGAAAACATTGTGCATCATAGATAATAGGAAGTCGAGAGTTCGATTTTCCCTGAAGGCTACTGGATAAAGTGACATCGAAAGAAGTCCAGAAAGCCGAACAAACGAAAAGATATTTTATTAGATTTGTGCAAAAATAATGGCGTAACAATGTCGTTTTTTGACGTTAAAAATACGTCAAAAACGACATTATTACGTCATTATTTTTGCACCAACCTAATAATAACAAGAAAGAGAGTTTCCTGAATGTAACTAAATTTAACAAGAATTTTAGAGAGAAAATAATAAGGATTATTATTATTATTATTATTATTATTATTATTATTATTGCTATAGCTATTATTATTATTATAGTTATTATTGTTGTTGTTGTTGTTGTTATTATTAATATTATTCTTATTGTTATTGTTATTATTATTATTAATATTATTGTTGTTATAATAATAATAATAATAATAATAATAATAATAATAATAATATTAGACCCCGCTACCATGCAACTATATCCAGACATGGAAAGTTATATAGAATTAAACCTAGAAAGAAAATCTGGAGTGGAGCCCCAAAGGATTTCTGCTGTCAACACTGAAAATCTCTCGGCAATTCCTTCACTCGTGCCGGTCAAAATGTGATACCCACTATTCCATTGGATTTTGCCGGTACGACCGAGAGCGTGGGCATATTTTGGGGCAACCTCCATATACCATCATCCAGACCTGCGCCCTCGATAGGTCACTCCCGTATCAACAAATATCACAGCTTTTTGAGTAAGCAATTCATCACCATTATCTCTACTATTACTAATAATGTTATTTCAAATTTTCTGATAAATATGCATATCGAAATCTGATGTAGCAATTTGTATAAAAAAATTGACTTACATCAATAAGCCAGCTGAAAGTTTCGTGTCGTGTGCAAACATTTCTAAAAAGAAAACTTTACCATCATAGAAAACGAAATCACTATGGATATTATATGTATAACCAATGTAAAGCTTTCAACACCCTATAGTTTATGCTCTATTGATATATATATATATATATATATATATATATATATATATATATATATATATATATATAATATATATATATATATATATATATAATGCTTACAACACTTTGGGGAAATATAAAATAGGATATTCAGTCACTACCCGAGCAGCTGTGTTTTAACATAAAAGCGACGTTATGTTTTCAGTCATATTTTTTTTGTTTACATTGTAAATGCTTTTATCAATAAGCTTGATCAATCAATAGACGTCCACAATATTCTGATAGATGCCGATTTCAAAAACTATATAATCAAAATGCAGAAGAAACAATATCAATGTTTCGCGAACTATTTAAAAGCATTTTCGCATGGTACGTCACAAATAACCTATTTAAACTGCAAGGAAAAGGTGGAATGAATTCGGAATGCTATTAGAATAATCCAGAATATTTACTGGGAATAGATCATAAGAATGTGTATAGAAACTGAGCTGATCAAGTTCCCAAGGATAAAAGTTTGTGTCTTCCCATTGTATTTATCTTACATTTATTAAAAGAAGCAAAAGTTCACTCATATATTCATTCTTTATGGATACTGTCTAAAACCATAACATACTCAGATGACATTATATAGTGCTTTTCAAAGTTTATCTTATATGAGCCACAAGGCCGAAAATGTGGGATATCCAGGGACTATCGAAATATGTACAAGTCGTAATGCATGCTTCCATTACACCTCTATAAGAGAGATCCCCCCCCCCAAAAAAAAAAACAGCAGGAAGTCAAGACATATTAGTAAAAAAAAAAAGCAAGAAGAGAGGATTAGTTATCAACTGTAATAGTTTTCAGGAATATGAACCATCAATTATGTCAGTTAAGTAATGCAGTTCATATAAGCAAGCGAGTAGAGAATTGATTGAGTGATTAGTCTATTACGGATTATCAACCAACCGCAGGTTATTTACAAGCAGAAATAGTTTTACATGTCAACTATTTATTTTTACATAATAATGGTTTAGTAATAAAAATCTCATTAATTAAGCCATAGCGGGGAGAAAAGTGGCGTATTCATAATTTTCCAAGGGTATTTGCGCGTAATTAAATACAATGAACCCAACGGGAATTAGAACTCGGCTATCCAATTAACAATTCCGAGCCATTATCAATTACACGACCTACATATTTAAGCTGACAGTCCCCGGTATTTCCAGGCAGTAACCCATATACTTAATTACCAGGCTCGACGTTGCATAACGTCGGTGATCGTACGGGCGTCTCAACGCGATATTGCCATAAACCATGCAAGTACAAAAGTTTGCATAGAAAGTAGAATGTACGATACATTAATAGGAAGGGTATCTTTCGATATTCGAAAGGTAACTTCCAAAAGGTAAATAAAGTATTAAGTAACTGGGAAATTTTTTAAAACATCAAGAAACCGATGTTGATCAACAAAGTAATAACAGTTTCTCTATATGATGGTGAATGCTGCATATTTTCCACATGGATCTGGAGGATCATTTATGCAAAAGAGATTCCACGTTAAACCGGCCTTGTGCCACATGATACCCTCGTGGGGGTGGGTGACTAAATACTGTTCAGTCTGAAGTCGGACGACCGGCTGACTGTCTGATCGGTTGAACTCTTGCCTTCGGGCGGGGAGGAACCCGAGGGAGGCTACGCCGAGGGGCGGAGTCTCTTTCGGTGAGGTAAACAGACCCTGAACCCGTTTATACTGGTTCAAACGACATATTTTTGACGAGCCCACGGGTTCGGAGATCCCACGGGCTCGGAAATCCCACGTTAAACCGGCCTAATGCCATATGCTGCCCTCGTGGGGGTGAATAAATACAGTTCAGCCTGAAGGCGGGCGACCGGCTGACTGACTGATCGGTTGAACTCTCTGCCTTCGGGTGGGGAGAAATCCGAACGAGGATACACCGAAGGGCGGAGTCTCTTTCGTGGAGGTAAACCGAACCTGAACCCGTTTATACCGGTTCAAAGGGCCTATTTTTGCCCGAGCCCATTTGCTCGGAGATCCCACGTTAAACGGGCTTTGTGCCACATGATGCCCTCGTGGGGGTGGGTGACCAAATACCGTTCAGCCTGAAGTCGGTCGGGGAGCAACCCGAAGGAGGCTACGCCGAAGGCTGAGCCCACGGGCTCGGAGATCCCACGGGCTCGGAGATCCCACGTTAAACCGGCCTTGTGCCACAAGTTTCCCCTCGTGGGTGGGTGACTAAATACTGTTCAGTCTAAAGTTTGGAGTGAGGTCCGTCAGAAGTCTCTCTGTAAGTTAGAACGAGACAGTCAGTCGAGCCAATGAGTCGAGTCAGAAGTAGTCCGAAACAGAGTCGCGTTTAGATAATTACTGCAAGACATTGGAATAGTGATACTGGTCCTGACTACATTGTTCTCCCTACTAAACCTGATTGTTCGTCCTAAGATTTTCTACTTGTCTGTATATATTTCTGTTTGTAATATGTTTTATTCCATATCTATGTTCGAGTTCATTATTGGTTCTACCTTGGACCATCACCGTGGTACAAGGACCTGGACCATAACATAATGTAGTGTGATAAAGATCAAGGGGATTAATATTACTGAGATAAACTAATTATAGGAAATATAGATCGTCATAATTAAAAAAAAAATCAAACTTAATAGATTATGCAAAATAAAATATGAAGACGCCAGGAAGGAGATAGCGCAGGGTGTGAACATCGAAATGGAGGCATCGAAATCAAGCACTGACAAAAACTTAAATATCTGAGAAAAGTTTCATAAGTGGCTTTCAAAATGGCATATCGAAATAGCGCAAAATACCTTCCAAAATTAAGTAACGTATTAAATACAGGAGAACTGCGTTAAAAACAATTTAATGTGTGTTAAACTATTAGGCAATAGGTCCATCTATTTCGCAGTGAATGCCGAACAAGTTTTCAAATAAAGAAAAAATATGAGGCAACATGAATATTGTTCTACAAAAAGATGGTTAGAATATCATGGACTTAACATGTGAGCAACGAAGACATTCCAATGAAAATGAACATAAAAGGACATCCATATGTAAATCAGAAAGAGACATTTGAAATCTCTAGAGCAAATAATGAGGAAATTTCGATAATTGCAGGACATATTGAAGACAATTGGTACAAAGGAATGCGATGTATAACCTACTTAACTAGGCTATGTAAATAGTACACAGAATAAGTATTAGGAAGGATACAAAAATAAAAGTACTAAGAACCTCAAAGGAAAGAATATTCAGGAGAACCTGAGCGCCCAAGTCCTGAAAAGTAACTTTATATGGAAGAAATGTATATTTCATTGAATTACGCCCTATTTTACCATATTGTTTTTTTTAAGACCTTGTTTATAAAAGATGGTAATACTATACTGAATTATCGGTTATAGTGAAGTGTATCAGGGTGGAAAAAGATTAGTTTGATTTAGCCTTGTTAGTTAAATAGCCCACCATAAGATGGGTATAAAATAAGAAAATCAAATTGTAAAGTGAAACAACAAATTTATGTACATATGAATCAAGTATTATCTTTACAAATAAAAATCAGGTATTTTAGTTGATACAAGGTCGTCAAAATATTCGTAGTAGTCCTTGCAAGAATGAGTTTATGCGTACGTGGGCAGGAACGTATGTATGTATGTATGAGCTTTATCGAAGGGTAGGTATGTATTTGAAGTAATCTCTCAGTCTTAAAATGTTCCGTTCGTTTATCATGTATAGAAGAGCTAAGGGAGAACGGTAGAGATTATAATAACGATCGCTAGACGTTTGTCAAGGGAAGTGTTAGTACGGTCATCGCCTTCTCTTTCTGGTGATAGGGGAACTTGATCGTCTTTTATTTTGTTTATCGGGCTTGCAAAGGTCATTTGAGAATTCGCTCCCGGATATGATTCGGGTTTTCCATTGGACGATGAACAAACTCTGCGTCGGCTTGCGAAAAGATCCGTAAAAGAACTTGTTTATGACAATTAAAGATTATTTGAATTTTATATTTGAATGTTTCCTAGTTTTCTATTGGCCTAGAAACATTCCGCATCAAGGTGGGAAATTTCACGAGTTCTCTTTTGGATTCGGTTTTGTGTGTGTGCAAGCAAAGTTTATAAATTCGAGTCTTTTTAATTTCTAAAAATCAATGAGTCTGTGCTTAGCAATTGAATTTTGAATCTAGATCCTGCTTTGTTCACTAGAATACAATATGTTAAATTTCAAAGTGTAAATTTCAGAATTAGGGAAAACAAAGAAACGTCAACAATGCATAAACTTCAATAGATGACAATACAATGACGTAATTCTTAGACAAATATAGGCTGATATATTTGCGGAAACGAATGAAAGCTTACATGATGTCAGTAACTCAAAGTGGAACGCCATTTTGAGAATCACTTGAAAGCTCAACACGAAATATCAACAAAAATATACCAAAAAGCAACAAAACTTGTTGATGTCTTCAAAACTGAGAGAGCATACATTACGAAGTGATGGCTGTAAGTATAGAATGTTCATTAGGCAATAGAAATAGAGGCGGAAAACAAAAACAAATGACTCAAACGATAAGTTTGAATAAATCTATACACTATAGCGCATAGACTATACTACCATGCATAAAAAATAAAAACGTAATCTCAGAATAGAAAGTGTCCTCTCCGACAGGAAAAATAAATTCTAAAATGATAGAACTAATAAAATATACTGCGAATATAAAATAATTACATTATTTACATTATTCGGACTATTGTCCTCATCTTTGACGCCATATATATTGCGACGTTTCGGCCGTTGTACGCTCCAGCTTTCTTCAGGTGGTTGGAATGTCGAACTGAACCCTTTACTTTTCACTGTGACATGTGTCCTCAAGAGCACATGGCACAGTTAAAAAAGGCGTTAGTTAGATCCAGTCACAGAACGCAAAGAGTGTGAGTTCAATACCCGTTTAAGGCAGTAGAGAACTTTCAGAGGGAAATTAACAGGAGATAACTGATAACTGACATCTATTAAACATGGCACTACGTGGAACTAGAACAGTCTACCCCAGTGAGCGAAATAAAGGGTTCAGTTCAACATTCCAACAACCTGAAGAAGATCAGAGCGTACAACGGCCGAAACGTTGTAATAAATATGGCGACAAAGATGAGGCCAATAGTCAGAATAATGTAAATAATGTACATAATATAGAAATATAGACAGATAATACAATTAATTGGTTATAAAATGCGGCTAAGTAAATATAATTTTATCATGAAATAATTGCGTTCTCTTGAATTGATTATAAAGTTTGAATTTTCATTTAGGTTTCGTCATTAAGGCATATTGATTGATATGGCCCTAAATATATAGACGATATAAGTGCTAGTAAAACGTGCGATACCACGCACATTTGCATATAATTTAGATGAAAATATTGGTTAGTTCTATTAGCAAGCTGTCGAAAGTTTCATGTTATAACCACTAACACAATCCCTTTAATCACATTGTCATTTTACTCTCTGTGAGACTGTCTCCAGCTCATAGCTTCAATTCATTCATTCTGACCACATATTATTAAAAAGTAGCTGATAAATTTTAGAATACATAACATGAACCAATCTACGATTGTAGAATAAAGTAAATCAAATATAATATTTATGTAGATAGACGTGAAATTTACGCTGTTCTTACAGGCATTTCAAACGTGTTATGCACAAAGCCATGCCAAAACATGTAGCTATGTACGATATGAATTTGTAGCATTGCTCTGAAATAACAGTTTCATAAAATCCGTTTGCTTATCTTCAGATGCAGTGTAATAAAACAATGTCCAGTCCATTAAAAATGTCTGATTAAGGATAAGACACTTATTAGAATTTCCTAATTTTTTGCAAGCAGATGAATAGAAAGCTACATCAGGCGTAGTCTGTAAAGACTAAAAATGCGGAGGTCTTAAATTTATTATGAAAACTTTCATGCAGTTAGGTGACAACAGATATGAACCAAACATTTCCAGTTTATATGAGTCTGGTCTCAGAGAGACTAATTATACATGAGAAAGATATTTCTATGTTCCTCGTGAAAGAATTATAATTTCTCATTAAAACATGCAAATACGAAATGTATAATTTCAATTAAAATCTCTGCGTCATCCAGGTAAATGTTCTAGCAATTATATCAATACTTCATGATAGATGTGTGAAGGGTAAACCCTAAAACAGAATAAGAGCAAGAAATGTTGATTTGGTAGAGAAAATGAATTACGATTTGTAAGAAAATTTATACAAACAATCGCATTTAACACATTCTTTAAATATTAGTTATCAAAGGTTGATTCACCTTCATTTTTAACGGCAGCAGTCCGACAGAATTGTACGCTTTGGATTACAACTTGCGGGCTTTCCCAGTAGAAAATGATCGAAAGACATTTGTCAACTTCGACTTTGTTTTTGAATATTAATTATCTTAGGAAATATTCTAGTAATCGAAAAGCATGAAAATCTCGTGTTCTATAATTTTTATTCTAATATGTTTTATTTTAATAGTTTAATTTCTCGCAAATATCCTATGTGGAAATGCTTCCCGGTTTCTTGCTTGCATGTCACGAAAAATCTTCAAAAATGTAAATGCAACGTCAATTTCAATCTTCATTCTACGTGAAACCAATTCTTTCGTTTATTCTCACAAAGGATTTCTCTTTCTTTCTCACTCGCAGTATCGCCTTACGTCTTAGTGATATTATTGCCTTTCATTGTGTGAAATGATTAAAAATGTATATTGTATGTAGTGTTTATTGAGAATATAGAAAAACAAACTAATCTCCTAACGATCTTTTTTTGTTCTGTTTCGTTTGCAGAGTTTGCAGGTGCCTATTATTGTGGAGAATAATTTATTTTAAGTTTACCAAAGCAAGAATTTTTCAGCGTAATGCTTCGTTTCTACGATCAAACAAACGGAAATAAATGTCTGTAGTGATGATTCTTCTACGCTCCAGCAGCTGAATCACTCCTTCCATATTTCACCATAAACAATGATATAGCTTCGATGTTTTTGGAATTGGTCTCTCAATTCTAGAGAAATATCGTCATTTTCGTTTTCTCTTGACATGCAAAACGCATTTTACATAACCTGTAGCAGTATCATTTAACAAAGAAAATTTGAGAAAAAGATTGCTGTAAAAAGCTGTAAATTGTATTTCATTCTCAATCGTAACATCTGGTTTAAACCAAACAGTTTATTTTCAATTATACCCAATTAAAATCTGAAATACTTTATGAAGGAGATAATGTAAAACAGAATAAATGTTAGACTAATTCCTAGACACAAAGTCCTACTATTTAACAGTTTTCTTCTTAGTTGATGCATGATGCAAAATGATTAAATAAGTAACTGTTTTCGTAACATCCTGCTATATACTTAAACCCGATCAATCTTCGTTTATTCTAATTCAAAAATGTCTTTAGACGCTAAATAATTATTTATCAGTTGCTGTGATAATACAATACAAAATATATTGGTAAACGGAAAAGAAAAATGACATCGTTTTCTTTTTAGCACTAATCTTAAATTATGGATAGCAATATTATATATATTTTTTAATCCAGCATCTGACATATATATATATATATATATATATATATATATATATATATATATATATATATATATATATATATATATATATATGTGTGTGTGTGTGTGTGTGTGTGTGTGTGCGTGCGTGTGTGTTTGCGTGTGTGTATGTTTGTGTGTGTTTGTTTTCTACTTGAAAATGAAAAGCAAATTGCAAAGTTTCACATAGATTCAATATTTAAAAGTAATGAATTTTCCAATAATTCTTGTGTACTTAATTTCGTCAGCTAAAAAAAAAAAGGTTGTCTGTCGAAGTAGAAACAGATTTGCCTAAAGCCATTTTTTAAAAATCAAAACATGTTTAGTAGTCAGTAATCAGCGTTTTTTAATAGTCTCCAATTCCCACCTTCTTTTCAAAAAGTGCTTGAACGTAATTAAGCCATGTTTTGCACGGTATCAAAAATACCTACAGGGCCATTTTGCTGAGAGAATAATTTCATCAAACATTTCATCTCTATTTGCTGGCTTTTATGTCGACGCAAGCATTTGATGTTTTTTTCTTTTCCCAGACAGACGAAATTCATTTCATTACTGATTGATTCTATACGGTAATGATTGTGTGTCGCACAAAGAAATGTAGAAAAAATTCCAATGCTAAGAAGAAAGTCATCAAACTCAATTTTCTTCGATGTATTTTTTGTCTCACCCTTTTTTTGTGTTCCTCTTCAAATAAGATGTGCTACACAGTAATGAGAATGGGGATAATAGGCCTAGGATAAAATTAGTAATAAAACAAAACTAACTTTTGTGTGTGTGAAAAACACGTATACGTCTATTAATATATAATCTTGGTATATAGGAGAAATATCAGCCCTATATATAGAACAATGTATATATGATTCTTGTATATATATATATATATATATATATATATATATATATATATATATATATATATATAGATCGAGAGGGAAAGAGAGAGACAGAACATTTGTCTCGTGGATATGACTGAATGATTTGTGTGTTTACACCAGTGACAGTTGCGGCGTTAGCCCATGATCTGAAGGAACTTAGGTGTTTTTACGTTGCAAGTTTAAAAATGCACAATCTGTCTTAAAGAGTTCAAACTTGTGAAAAAGTAAACTTTTTGCACATATCAGTAAACATCTTGATTTCTAGGAGAGTAATAAATAATAAATACCCATATATTATTGAATAAGTATGTGAAACACACACACACGCATACACACACAAACACACACACACACACATATATATATATATATATATATATATATATAGATAGATAGATAGATATACATGAATACATACATACATACATGCATACATTGTAGGTGGAAGCTAAGCAACAAATATGTAGAGTGATCCGCAAGCGAGTGGTGAGAGTTAATATACTATTAGAATAGAACATACAGTAGTATATACCTAGTTATACATTAAAACTGCGAGACCTAGTTGCCACTCTAGTAGCGCGCAGGAATTCACACAAACATATAGGAAAGACTATCAAAATATTTTCCATGAAAAAATTTACAGGAAAGTCACCGGGAATGCATTTTACGTCGGTGATAATGTGATTGAATGTGAGATGCCACGTCAGGATTGATTACAAGGGAGACCATGAAACTTTTCACGCATCAAGTGAGCACCAGGCCACATATACCAGCAATAATAAAATATACGGACGAATGGTAAATATTAGGTTGGTGCAAATAATGTCGTTTTTTGACGTTAAAAAATACGTCAAAAAACGACATTATTACGTCATTAATTTTGCACCAAGCTAATATATAACCTGCAGGATACATTCCTATGTAAGTAAATATATGGATATAGATCCGACAGTATGAAGAAAAATATATGGAAAAACAAAAAACCGGATATGTCAATATGCTGTTTTAATGTTATTTCAATTTCGACGTCAGACGTTTCGATCTAGTAGTTCTTCTTCAGGACATAGTTATTAAAACATAATTAACATTAGACGATATTCAAGTCAACATGAAAAGACGATAGACATAAGAGTAAAACTAATCAAAATAGAATAACTGATTTTTTTAAGATCAGCGTTCCGTTTCACAATATGATCACGTCGGCGTCACGTCGGCGTCACGTCGGCGTCACGTCGGCGTCACGTCGGCGTCACGTCGGCGTCACGTCGGCGTCACGTCGGCGATGTTGTGAAAACGTATTCCTAAAATAGAGTATATTTTAAATGAATCTAAATTTAATCTAAAATTTCAGTTATTCTGTTTTGATTAGTCTTACTCTTGTTTATCGTCTTTTCATGTTGACTTGAATATCGTCTAATGTTAATTATGTTTTAATAACTATGTCCTGAAGAAGGTCTACTAGACCGAAACGTCTGACGTCGACATTGAAATAACATTAAAACAGCATATTTGCATATTCGGATTTTTATTTTCCATATATTTTTCTTCATACATTCCTATGTATGTATGGCAATTCACGTAAAATAAAACAGTTTCTCTGGCGAGCCATGATCGTCTACATCCTGGGGGCATTAAAAAGGATTGTTAATAAAGAAATAATCTCTGGCAATATTTGCACTTACAACCCATAGAAGAGTAGTCACCTCTACTACAGAAATTATAATAGATTTTATAGATACAATGGTTCATGCTTACACGATATACCATGTAAAATGTTCCAACGATTCGTAGTATCCTTTACACAATTAATTATTCACATTGGCATTATTTTAAAAAAAATACAAATCCTGTCAATTCATTTGTGGAAAATATTTCAAATATGTAAAAGCACACTTTCAACACAATTTTATATATATATATATATATATATATATATATATATATATATATATATATATATATATATATATATATCGATTATATTGTTAACCTGACAGATTTTGACATAATAGATTTTTTGTCAATTCACCCCAATTAAGGCGATAATGTAAATAAGACGTAATGAGTTACCTGACGTGAAACAGAATGAAAATATGTTAGTGAGGAGAAAGTGCAATAAAAAAATAGGATTCAGGGAAAAAGAGTACGGTGATTCGCCTTTTAATTATACTCTCTCTCTCATATATATATATATATATATATATATATATATATATATATATATATATATATATATATATATATATATATATATATATATATATTTATACACACACACACATTAATACTACAAAGCAAAGTAGTAGAGCCATTAGCACGGTCAAGGGTTACAGGGTGTGGAGTAATTACGAACAGAAATATTGATATTGAGGAGAAAGAGTTAAGGCTAATAAGGAATACAGTAGATAGCGATTGACGTTCCCTTTAAATATTTGCAGATTAATGTTATTTGGAAAGTATGGAGCAAGGAAGTGCGGGATAAGAGAATGTTAGCTTATGTCAAAGAAATTTGGACATTATTCATTTTTAACTATATGGAGGTAAATCAACAGCAGCAAAAGTCAAATCAGGGAGACGAGTTGTAATTCCTGCCAAATATGTTGCCATCACTTCCGTATAAATTGATTTAGGAAATGCCAAAAACTATTCTCAAATTAGGTTTCAACCAGCAGATTAGAATTTTTTAATCCTCTATGAGAAATAAGCGTCTGAATTCACTAACCATAGAAAAGAAAACGATTAAATACTCCCTTATATTTTGCTAAGAGTTACATCAATTCATAGATAATAAATGGACAGAGGATAATCTTCGCAGACTACGTTCTCGTAAGAGAAAAATGTGTAAATTAGTGTGTTAGCCTTAACGTCTATTAGATTGGTGCAAAAATAATGACGTAATAATGTCGTTTTTGACGTTAAAAATTCGTAAAAAACCGACATTGTTACGTCATTATTTTTGCACCAACCTAATAATATAATCAATGCATTCATGCATATAAAACAAAATGCATTCGTACATGCATTTATCTATACGTAAGAGAAACTGCATTATGTTACTAAACATACATTCAGACACTCTACTTAAATGCAGATGTGTCGACTCAAAACCATAGGATATCATCGTATTTACTAGTTTAATTTAAACCTATGATTATAGTAAATATCTTATTGGTTTAATCACTTACAACGCTAATATATATTAACAATCTCATGCAGTGATAATGCTTCCTGTATTGTAATCTCAAATTTCGGAAAGAGGTGTTTGTATGACATTAATATCTGTCTTTTCATCAACACTTGAATCTCGTAAAATATAAAGAGGGGACTCGTCGTCAGAATGAAGTCGTTAAATACAAGACAAACTATTAGGTTGGTGCAAAAATAATGGCGTAATAATGTCGTTTTTGACGTATTTTTTTAACGTCAAAAAACGACATTATTAACTCATTATTTTTGCACCAACCTAATACGTATAACATAGAGAAGACACATGATCAACAATGAGGATTTTAGAAAAAAATACGACCCTCAAAGAACCGCATAATCATATTTAGGAAATGATAGCTGCAATTCCTGTGAAACATTATTGAGAAAAAATGCTTGAAGAATTTAATTGCTATAGATAATATTGCTAGAAAAATAGAAAATGTGTTAATTCGACTAACCTATTTAATTTGTGCTAATGAATGCGACACAATGCAATATTTGAGAGAAAATATTACATACAACAACAAACAACAGGAAGATATCCTGAAAGAAAAAAAAACAATCATTTTTTCATAATATCTAATCTTCTGGATATTTGATTAACTGCCTACATTTTTAGAATCTAAATTTTTTTAATCACAGAATCATACTACAGTGGAACCTCGTTTCACGAATTTGTTCCTGAAGGTCATTCGTAACCCAAAATGTTCGTAAACTGAAATTATTTGTCCAATAGGAATTGATGTAGAGAAAAAAATGACACAGTACAATAAAATTGGAAAAGAAAAGCACTCATAACACACGAATGTATATAATACTGTGGTCAATTCAGACATTATTTCTTTAACTCGGTTCAGCTCTGTTTTTCAAGAACCGAAATTTTGTTCGATAGCTGAGACATTTTCATCTCGAATTTTCTGTTCGAAAACCGATTGGTTCGACATGTGAGATATTCAAGAACTAGGTTAAATTTGGACGTTTTCTCCAAATATTGTTCTATTGTCAGAAGTTCTTGTTTCTTATTCGTAATATTTTTTATCACAATGCTTCAATCTACCGATCTTTCACACATCTTCACATTTGTTGTCATTAACAATGTACGCATGGAAATAAGACCCGTGGACTCCCCCGTTGAGTATCTGTTACAGTAGATAGCAGTTTTTAACTAGGTGGCGTTATGAATTTTGAATTAAGAGTTGTCATATATTCTATTAAGAAAATATATATAATTGGATTCTATCATATTCATCCTATTAATAAAATTAATCATTTTCAATATTTGCAACCTGCATTAACTCAAGAAATTCCTCTCATATCAGAGTGAAAGCGAGAAAGAACATCAAATGATTAAAATTGCATCAGTCAATTATCCCGCAGATTACATACTGATGATATTCGAAGTAGATAAAAAAAATGCTTCATTTATTAACACATCATTACGAAATATATTTAGTTTGTTTAAAATATTCATATTGAAAATGATGATTTCTTTTACTTTTACCTCTTTAGGAAGTTCATTTCGATTGATTAATTTGTGAATTGTAGGCAATTTATCGTTCCTCGAGTTGACTTTTAAAATATTGTTCAGGAAATTATCCAGGATGCATAACCGACATATTTATTTGAGACTTGTATTTAATCTATTCTTTCAAAGCCTCTACAAATTTGTCTATTTGAAAGTAAATTTAACTTGTCAGATTATTTAGTTACATTACGTTAAATATAAAGTCTGAGACTGAAGTGAACGGGAAATCTGTTAACCCATTTAGAGACTGACTTAGAAAATTTACATTTAATTAACAATAATATTTAATACTCAATGATTCTATGGGTTTGTTTTAAATCAGAATGCATTACCGGATGATAGGCAGTTTCATTATTTTAATAAAATAATAATTGGGAAAACTCTTCACCAACTCGTAAATACATTTGAGAATAGTATGAACTCAACACTTCTCCCCTGCTATGGATTAAATTGCATAGTGAACTGGACAATCAGACTCTAAATGCAAAACCGTATGTGGAACTGGGACAAAATCTAATGTTGCCTTTTGGCAAGTCATTTAATCTGGAAGATACCACTGATATAAGTGTGATGATTTCTTTGGCAGCAGGATTTTGAATGTAGTCAATGAAAGGATCTTACAGAGCAGAATTGTGGCATTTAGATGCAACGGTTCTATTAAAAGATTCCTCCATACGGTACAAAAGATTAGACAGAATAATTCCGAGTCGGAAAGAAATTTCGGGGATACATATAAAAGCAGATTTTTCCCCTAATATATGCGCAAACGAAACCATTATGATGACTTATGATGGCATCTTTGTGGATAACTTCAGTTGAACTGTATTAAACAATAGTATTCCAGAAGTACTTAAATCAATTTCGTGAAATACTGAGAACCTGAGGTGCGAGATCAGCGTCTCTCACTTCAAAATCACTGCTGTATTTCAGTTCACATGTTAGTTATTTTAGCAATCTAAAAGATGCTTAAAAAATGCAAGATAGAATAATAGGAAAACAGAACATGCATATGTCCTTATTAATTTGTGTTATTCATACTAAAAAATATTAATTCTTACTTAATGTTCTAATATTATTATTAATACTGATTCATAACGTTGTTACATTTTATAATTGATTCTTATTTCTATGGTTTTTACAATCATTTCAACGACATATATTTTAATATAGTAAAGTATAGAAATAATAAGTATGTCTATGTGATCAAATATACAAACCCAAATATTTCATTGAACTCTGACAGAAAATTAAAGAAATGGAACGGAATTTTAAGTCCTATTTTAACAATTCTTTTACAGAAAGAAACATTGTAATAAAACTCTAACATATATGATCAAATACCTAACGAATGTGATTTAAGCAGAAATTACATACATTACTTGGAAAAAGACGAGCCGTAATTGATTTACAATGGAATCCAAAATGTGAATTCCACAAATGAAGATGTGAACAAGACATCGTGAGGAGCATCCGGATAGTATATAATGTAAAACAAGCAAAACTCTAAAGAAACAATTATGTAAAATACTTTTGTACTGGAATTTAATCTGAGTAAAAGAAAAATCGGAAAAAAATAAAAGGATTTTTAAATGTTTCTGCATATTTATTTTATACGATTTTCTACAGAATATATTAGGTACAAATATGCAGTTATCTTTTCTTAAAATTTCCATGTCTGTTAATTATATGGCTCTTCATAATGCTTTCTTAAATAAATTCACCCACAAGCAAGCCGGTAATGCCCCTAAGAAGCAATCAGATTCTGAGAGTAAAAGAGAATGATGAGCCGAATTTTAAACAACTTTGTTTTTCATAGCGTTAAAAATGTCGGATTTCGTGCCAAGGAAAGTGTATTTGCGTGAAGTTTTACTGCACTACTTTATTTTAAAGATATCTGCAGTTGAAGCACACAGAATTCTTGTTGTGACTTACGGCGTCCATACTCTATAACAAACACCGTGCAGAGTTTAGAGTAAACCCTTGAAAAATAATGATTTTGCTGTTGAAGATAAAGAACGCTCTGGCTCATCGAGAAAGTTTGAAGACGAAAAACTGGAGGCATTACTTCATAAAGAAACATGTCAGACGCAAGCTGAACATGCAGAACCATTAGACGTTGAACACAGAGTTTCGAAAGCATTAGGAATGATTAAAAAGCAAGGACACTGGGTGCCACACGTTTCAACGGCAGAAAAAGAATATTTTTTGCATTGTATAGTGACCGGTTATAAAAAGTGAATACACTACGATAACCCTAAGCGCAGAAAATCGTTGGTAAGAACAGCCATGCATTTACAACAGCGGTAAAGCCGAGTATTCATGTTTTGAAGCATCTGCTCTGTATTTGGTGCAATCAGCTTAGTGTAGTTTATTATGAGCTGATCCAACCGCATGAAAGCATAACGGGAGATCGCTATCAACTATAATTGATGCGTTTGTGACGAGCATTGAAGAAAAAACGGCCGCTATATGAACAGAGACAAGAAAAATTTATTTTGCCACATGAAAACGCTAGGCCACATGTTGCAATACGGGTGTAATCTACTTGGAAACGCTTGAAGTATTTCACCAGCCTCCTTATTCAACAGACATTTCCTCATCTGATTATAATTTGTTCCGATCGATGGCGGATAGCCTGCCTGAGCAGCGCTCTCATTCTTATGATGATGACAGAAATTGTGTCGACTCGTGGTAAGACTCAAAATATGTGTCGTTTTACCCACGTAAAATTCAAATGCTGCCAGAAAGATGGGAAATAAGCAGTGGGTAGCGATGGACATTTCAGTGATATGTTTCTTACACATATTTGCAAATAAAACCCTACTTTTCATGTAAAATCAGCGAGAACTTATTCAAGGTCTTAATACATGGATGTTTTCCATAAACAATTATATCTTTCTGATCTGGTTTATAGTATTTCACATTAGGTATACCTGAATTTACCTGATAGTGCGCATTTACAGTTCAATTAATTTGTAGCTTTTTTTTGTGATACTGTTAGTTCAACCGATACAAAGCTTAAGAAATACTCACGCTAAAGGGTTACAGAGTGAGATTGTTGTAATCGAAGGGGAGAGCGAGAAAAAATAGGCAGTATGACGACGTGTAGGAAACACACACACATGCATCATATATATATATATATATATATATATATATATATATCGATTGACACCGAACTTGAAGAGAACTGAATTTTAAGTGCGAGGGAAGCACTTCTCGAGTGTTTCTTCTACAGAATAATCGTTCTATGGAAGAATTTAAACTTACTCCTTATCAAAAAGACGTGGGTATGTAGTATGATTTGTTAACGTTAACATGGCATCGCGGATGCTAACTATGAATTTCGGATCTGGTGAGATTGAGGAATCTAACGCATCCGAGCATCTGTCATAGTAGTGAGAGGCTAGCATCGTTGCATCTGCAGAATAACCTTTGTAGGTTGGAGAATAATTCTTCATTATGTGCTACATGGTATTGACAGCAAGAAGCGACATGGTAACTGTTGTAGATTCCGGGTTGAAATCCAGTACCAAAAAATAACAAACGCCAGGAATGAATATAGGAAAATAATGTATTAACGTAATAATACAAACTGGTAAAGCAGGTTAGTAGTTCCAGGAATTCGTGTTAGTAGCAATATATATATATATATATATATATATATATATATATATATATATATATATATATATATATATATATATATATATATACAGTCTTTGATATTGAAGTATCGCTGTATGACTTCTTACTGAGTCTACCTGCTCGCTAACTGTGACTCTTACTACGCTGTTACCTCACCCTCACTCTTCCGGTTACCTACAACCTTTTACTCTGTCAATCTGGACTCGACTCCTCGCTCTTGCCCTCGTCTTATTCTCGGGTCTTCCCGTAGCAGTAGTTTATGTATATACTGGGTGAGTCTATTTGCGTAAAAAGGGGAGAACCCCTCAACAATAACTTTTAACACTTAAGACAGATTTCCATTCCGAGGTTAATTTGTTCTATCTATCCTGCTGTTTACCCATCATTTAGAGAACTGAAATCAGGCTTTCTCTAAGATCCATAATGGAGACAGAAGCCAAACTGTTCCAGTAGGTTTTGAACACGATTTGTTGATTTCACTCTTTGTGCACTTAACCCTTTCATCAAGTGCAACTCTACGGCAAACGGGTGGCGTCATAACGCTAATTACAACGAGAGAAAAACAATTTCCCGTACTTCAAGTAGTATAGACTTTTGACCACATATCCATTATCGATAATCTATTGAAAAGCCAAACGTATGCTTAATTTTTTTCCTAAACGGAAAAAGGTTTCTTTAATGTGTTCTTTTATTTGTAAAATATCCTGAGACCAAAACAGTCTATCAGTTCCTTTCTTTTTCATTTGCAATTACTCGTCTCACCTTTGCTTGACTTCCGATTTACAAGGAGAAGTGATTTTCTTTTCTCTACAGCTATTTATCAAATAGACAACAAAATTAAATCAGAAATGTTTTCCTTCTGGAAGCTATTAACTCGTAAGTACTCTTCTATTTAAAAAAAGAAAAAAAAAACAACTTTTATATGTTGATGCCATTTAGCTCTCAGCAATTTCTTCATCGAAAATTTTTTAAAAACACTAAGTTCATTATGGAGCTGAGTCGTCTACAAAATATATGTATATATTTCTCACGTATGAGTGAAATATATTTTAAATTATTTTTTGTGACTAGTTTTATATTCATCCGACTTTATTTCATGGTTGAATAATTTAATGATAATTTTCAATTATATTCCAGTAAGTTATACCACTGTATTGACTTAATTCATTACTTTATGCGTACGAAGACGTAACGATGAAATCACATATATGAATGCGCATTAAGACCGGATGCACTATATCACCAGAGAAAAAATACCTTAAAATAGATATAGATATTTTTAGTATTTCTTGCTCATATTTTAAAAATATAGTCAGTTAATAAAATTACTAAGAAATACTATTTCTTCACACACGCAAATTGACTGTTACAGCCTTCTCGCGCAAATATCGAAGCTACCTGATCCCTGTTTCTGACACCTGCTCAGGGAAATGTGTATTTGTTCAACAACATTATTAGTACATATATATTTACGCATAAACTAAATAAATGAGTTTTTATCCTATTTAAATGTTATGTGATATTTGTCTTACATTATTGCAATGACTGCTGGACAATCTTTACAAAGATGAAGAAGAGACTTGAAGCAACAGACAACTATTTCAACAGAAGGATGCTCCGTATACCATAGACAGAATATGTGAGCAACGACGAATTTTGATAGAAAATGGAAACAAAACAGAAACTTAGGCTTAACATCAGGAAGAGATAGTTGAAATTTCTAGATAGGATAGGGGACATGGATAATCTGATAGTGACAGGACGGATTTAAGGCAAGTAAACCAACTCATAACATAATGAGATTAAATATTAGGTTGGTGCAAAAATAATGACGTGATAATGTCGTTTTTTGACGTTAAAAATACGTCAAAAAACGAAATTATTATGTCATTATTTTTTCACCAACATAATAAACGGATGGAAGAACTAGGTTTAGGAGAAATAACAAAAAGAGACAATTTATTAAGTGCTACTTAGGACAGAAAATAGGCACCTCGACGTGGTGTAATGGTTAGAAAGCTTGTCTTGCTAGATCAATTACGACTGACTAGTGAGTTCGATCCTTACTGGGTGCCCCATACTTTCGGCCTTGTGCCACATCTAAGCCGGGCTTAGAAAATCACTACTTAGGACAGGAAATTGTGCATGAGCCATGCTCGCTTCTATCCTGAATGAACACGGCATGTAAAGAAGGTAATTTAATTCACGGAATGTCTGTTAAATAATATTTACTTATCTGTTGACTGCTATGATCTTCAGTATACTACACTTGTGAATCTATCCTGTTCGATAGATAATGGTGATCTTAATAGAAACGTGCTTGGAATCCGTTTTCCTGTATAGCGTTCAATAGTGTAGCGATATGTTGGCTGCTGCTGAGGATGCCAGCTGATGTTTTGGGAAAGTTTCATATAGCATATTATTACAAATGACACAATCTAGTTGATAAAGAGGATGGAATCTTTTTTTTTAATCGATTCCTTAGAAACGAATTCAGGAACGCCTAAAGTATCATGAAAAGGAGCATAATCATAGTTGACAAACGGCTTGGTGTTACATAATTCGTGACTTCTTCCGAAGAGATTTTATCTCTCAGCTATTACTTGATAGTTTGTTTTATTTTAAGAGTATATAGAAAACTATTCCTATCCTTTTTACCCACTAAATTATCTGACTTTGCGAGTAGGTGGCATACTGAAAACAGTATATTGAGTATTGAATACTGTTTCCATATCTGTTCTGTTACCCCCGCTGTTCATCTCCAGGTTCTCGATGAAGACAGATATGCAGTGTGATAGGGTCTAACATGGCATCTCGACTCCAGTCATTTTCTCACAGACGTGATGTGGTTTGCCTTAGTCTTTTCTACACGTATTTTCATGCCATCTGCTCTGACGACCTATTTTCACAGGTGCCCCAACTGCGCTAGTTTGGTTTGATTTGGCGCGTTTTGTTTCACGGTATATCAACCTCAATGGGTTACTTAATGCCGAGAAGATTTTTATTGCTGATAATTTTTTTCTCAAAAATGTATTGCCAGTAATAATTTATTGCTGGTTATAATTTTTTACAAAATATTTCTGGTATTAAAAACTATTTTTACACTTTCATATTATTTTGTCTCCAGTTTGGGGGTTAACTATTTACCCATATCTAAGAATCTAACAGGAGTTAGCCACGTCAACACCAGCAATTAAGAGGTGGTTCTACGCTCCTCAAAACCTCCTGATCGGAGGCCTTGCTGCTGGAAGCAGTTTAGCATCTTACTCAGGACACGCTCCAACTGCATTAATTTAAGCGTTCAATTAGGTTGGTGCAAAAATAATGTTTTCTCACATAGTAGCATATGTGAGAAAACGACATTATTTTTGCACCAACCTAATACTAAATAGTTAAATGTAACCGGCTCTACTAACCCAACAGCTTCTTCTATCGCATTTGCCGACAGTGGAACTCCTTTCCTCTGACTTGCTTCCTTGATAACTATAATTTTCGCACATTCAAATGTAATGTCAATCGACATCTTCTGATGCCTTGAGCATGGTCCTCATCCTTCTCTTTATCATTTACTTAAAAAAAAAAAATTACTCTCTGCTTTACTCTCATTTTTACTCTCTGTAAACCGTTACGTCCTAGTGGCATTCCCGCATTACTTGGAGGAAATGCTTAAAACGATCACCACAAATAATTATCCTGACAATCAAGGGTGAATTATTGAAAATATGAAGCCGATGTTTTTTTTTTTTATCTCATTTCAAGATTTGAAGTAATATCTCCCAACATTGTTTCTCATTAATATTATAAGATTATTATTTTTTTTTTTATCTTCCCTTAACTTTTCCATATTTGAATGTTGTTTTTATAAGTTGGCAAGCGTATGGTCAGTCTTCAAGAAGGCGGGCAACCGGTTCACCCCATCTCATTATTTAGTTTCCTCGGTGTCATCAGTAAGCTATTTGACAATTTAATCAACAAGAAGCTAGAAGAACACCTAGATAAGAACAACACCTTCTGATATGCGCAGTATGAGTTTTGATCAACCAGATTCATGGCTGACGTCCTTTTTCAGGCAATACATACGTTTCGCTGTGTAATGCTTACATAAATGAATCAGTTGAGTGAATTTCCTTTCTTCCGTAAATATTTTAATATTCTGCAAATTTTAAAATTTTATATTTTTAATAGCAGATATTACAACTATTATCTTGTTGATCTATCTTGTTGGTAAGTTACCAAATAGCTTTTCTTCGGAAGGCATCTATCTATCTATCTATCTATCTATCTATCTATCTATCTATCTATTTATCTACGAATTTTATACGATAGGGTGTTGAAAGGTTTTCCATCAGATATACATCCTAGAATTTCAAAAAATGATTGAATTCATGAATTTTTGATTGAGAGTATTTCAATGGGGTGGCTGAATATCTCTATCAATACGATACACATGAGCACACGCGCGTCCGCACACACACACACACGCACACACTCTCTCTCACTCACTCTCTCTCTCTCACACTTTCTGTCTCTCCTCTCTCTCTCTCAAACACACGCTTAATTTTTCTCTCCCTTTTCCGTATCAGTACACCTGTCTATCCTATTCCATCTTTCTCTCTGTATCGATCTATATATCTCACACTTTCACTATCTATATATCTATCTATCTATCTATCGATCGATCGACAACTTTTGTAGGATAGGGTGTTGAAAGGTTTTCCACCAGATATACATTCTAGAATTTCAGAAAATGATTATATATCATGAATTTTTGATTGAAAGTATTTCTTGTGTTGGCCGAATATCTCTCTCCGTACGCTACACATGAGCGCACGCGAGCAAACATGCACATACACGCAACTCTCTCTCTCACCATCGCTCTCTCACTTTCTCACTCTTTATCTCTCACATACACACAAACATTCTAGTGTTTCACTCACTTTCTGTATGACTACAACTGCCCATACTATTCTATTCTATTCTACCTACCTATCTGTCTATCTATCTATGTATTCATATATATATATATATATATCTGTAAATCAATCTATGCATTCATTCCTCTCTCTCTCTCTCTATATATATATATATATATATATATATATATATATCTATGTATTCATATCTCTCTTTCTCTCTCTATCTATCTATGTATTCATATGTCTCTCTCTATCTATCTATGTATTCATATATATATATATATATATATATATATATATATATATATATATATGTATGTATTCATATCTCTCTCACTATCTATCTATTTATCTATGTATTCATATATCTCTCTATTTATGTATTCATATATATATATATATATATATATATATATATATATATATATATATATGTGTGTGTGTGTGTATGTATTCATATCTCTCTCTATCTATCTATCCTTGTATTCATCTCTCTATATATATATCTATGTATTCATATATATCTCTCTCTATCTATCTATCTATCTATCTATTCATCTCTCTCTCTCTCTATATATATATATGTATTCATATCTCTCTCTCTCTCTCTATCTATCTATCTATCTATTCATCTCTCTCTCTATATATATATATCTATGTATTCATATCTCTCTCTATCTATCTATCTATCTATCTATGTATTCATATCTCTATCTATCTATCTATCTATCTATCTATGTATTCATATCTCTATCTATCTATCTATCTATCTATCTATCTATCTATCTATGTATTCATATCTCTATCTATCTATCTATCTATCTATGTATTCATATCTCTATCTATCTATCTATCTATCTATCTATCTATCTATGTATCTATCTATGTATTCATATCTCTATCTATCTATCTATCTATCTATCTATTTATCTATCTATCTATCTATGTATTCATATCTCTATCTATCTATCTATCTATCTATCTCTCTATCTATCTATCTATCTTACTTTTCCCAAATCAGTGATTGCAATGGAAATGTCGATTCCTTACAAATGTTTAGATTTTACGTAAAGAATGCGCCAATATGTGATATTCTCTCTACCCTCTGATATTTCATTATGTTATTTTTTTTAGAACGTCATCTTTTCATTCCTTGGGTTTCTTTATCTGTTGCTGCGTTCTTATTTTTTCTTGTTCATTTTTGATGTGTCAATAATCATTCTTTTTATTTATGCATTCAGCATTTTTACGTTCTGTTTTCAAAAACGAATCGATTCGTGCTTGACAGGATGTCGACTCAAATCTATAATGAAATAAGAAATATTTTGAGCTCAACGCGAATATAACATAAATGATTCAATCATGCTTAATACATATCCGAATGTTCTGTAATATTAAGTCATACCTATTTGCATCAGACTATTCGAGTCTACAAAAAATAAACACACTGAAGTTTTAATAAGGACAAGTGAAGACACATTATTCAGATGAAAAGATTGTTGCCTTTTCATGCCTTCTACGAAATAATTCAGCATATTACCTTCCTGAACGTCTATATATATATATATATATATATATATATATATATATATATATATATATATATATATATATATATATATATATACTTACTGGAAGTTAATATATATTTATATATATATTTAGGAAGGTAATGTGTCGGTGAAATTATAAAGAACGGATCAGTGATTTGAGGAATATCAAATTATATACATACATATATATTTATGTATATATGTATGTATGTTGTGTATTTGTGTGTACATGAATGTATATATATATATATATATATATATATATATATATATTTATATATATATATATACATATATATGTATATATGTATATGTATATATGTATATGTATATATATATAAATATATATATATATATGTGCACACACGAACAAAAACACGCATATATATATATATATATATATATATATATATATATATATATATATATATATATATATATATATATATTAAAATACTTTTATAAAGTTTAGGCGTAGATTGCTCGCACCACAACAAGCAGAAAATGAATTGACTGGCCGACCATTTCAAATACTCCCACATGGTTTCGATTTGTTTTAAAGGCACCACTGACACATTGATGAAGCGTCTCTGCATTATTAATGTCTGCTGCATAACCTAAATTTTAGGTTGTTTCACAGATATAAATACAAAGAACAATGGTACCATATCTTTCATGGCAGAATTTAGCCAGTGCATCGCAAACCACCGACTAAAATGTGCTGTGGCCGGGTCATGCCTGCATTATTTGCGTCTTCATCCTGGATCTGCTCAGGAAGATTGTTCGAATGAAAATCACTATGAAAAGCTACTGTAATTCGTGTTGGTAGAACATATCAGACGGTCATTTTTTTTTATTCCAGCGTACACATTAATTGTAAACTGATGCTGCTATATAGCCTTCATTGTTACCTGGAGATACCGTTCCGTCCACCAATGCTGGTCGCATAAATCTTTTATTTCATGTCTTGCAAATAATACTTATTCTTAGAACAAGACTGATGAGACAAACAACGATTCAGCAGTTTGTGCAACAAACCATCGGAAAGAAACTCTCCCGCTCTGAGTGATCAGTGGGCGAAAGACCCAGCACATGTTGCAAATAATAGGGATAGAGGAGCTGAAATTCAAGTAACCTCAACGCGGTATTATGCTTTTATGCCTCTTGACACGTGCTTATAGCTTCATTGTCTACGACATGTAAAAGAACGTGTTCTTCCTCTCTCTATATTTTGCACTTCTACGGATCTTCTCTTAGCTACACGAAGATAAACAGCAGCAAAGTTTGGATGACACATCTGCCCTCGTTAAGGAAACGCAAATTTGAAACAGCCGTGCATTAATACGTCCATTACCATTCGCTCAGCCGAATGTAAAAAAATCCTATCGGCCTGCTGGCGATATGAATATCCTGCTATTGTTAAGCTGGGGACGATTCAGTTAACGCACTACAACACTCGTTAAACTTTAAAGACAGAATAATATCAAATATACACAAATGACAAATGTAAACTAGTCTACATGGCATCACAGCGCTATCTTTTGTCTTTAAACTTGATCATTCAAAAACGAAGGTTTTGTGGACATGTTTATATGGAGATTTGCCACTTTCGTTTCAAACTTAAAGTTTGTAAATGTATTTTTATTACTCTCTGTTTATATATATATTTCTCTTTCTCTTTCTCTCTCTCTGACTCTGTCTCCCTCTCCCTATATATATATGTACATGTATATACATACATACACGCATATATATATATATATATATATATATATATATATATATATATATATATATATATATATATATATATATTTGTGTGTGTGTGTGTGTGTGTGTGTGTGTGTGTGTAAAATGGACATAGAGCCCTCCACACACGCAGGCACAGAGAAATGCCGGACGGTCGTTTTTTTGGGGTTTTTTGTTTTTCTTTTTTTGAGATTCATCGTCAATGAACATCCTCTACCCACTCTGAGAATCTAACCCAGACCTGCTCCGATACGATGCAAGCATCATACCAGTGGGCCAACGGGCGATGCTGGCGCAGATAAAACGAAGTTATTAGGCATAATATAACACAGCGTATTCTTTCTGGTGACACAACACAAGCATGCAGAACACGGAGGACTGCTCCCTAGATAAACGACTTTTGCTGCCCCATCCGGAACATTACAATGCCTGAATCCAGGATAATTCATATTACTGATTATTAATTAAGGAATTTGTATTATTTTCATAATGATTAATCAACCCTATGTCTAGAATCTTAGTTAAAAGAGATATCATTTCCTTACAACCCTTCCTATGTTCGTATATTTATTGAATTCCTTCTCTATACGCTCGCCATCCCAATCACCGCAACAAGGATTCACATGCCTATCTAGCAGACGTATATGCTTGGAGAGATATAGTATATAATTTCTAGTAGAGCCTGAGAGCAGATGAGAGAGAGGGGAGGTGACTGTGTCAATAAGTTAATATCTGCTTTTTCCTCTGATCGTTTGTTGTGTTGACTGCTTATTTGTTCTCACTTAATATATATCGCAGAGGTAATAATCCTAATATATCAATTTATTGTATGCAAAAGCTTTTAATAAATTATGTCACAAATATCAGTTGGAACAGCTAGGTATCATTGACAATTTGGGGAACGATATTAGAATAATCTAGAAACTATACTGGCAGCAAACCGCATGCATACGGATAGAAAAGTAGTTCAGTAATTATACAGAAACAGAAACGAGTGTAAGACAAAGATGTGTCTTATCACCGAACTTACTGTCTTATTCGATGAGATGATTATGAGAGAATTAGAAATGGTTCCATCATTCATTATTAGCTGACACAATCTTACCAAAATAAGATATGCAGGTGACACGGTGTTGAAAGCAGATACAGAATGGACACTGCAAGAACTCGGCCATAATTTACTGAAGGAAAGGGAAAAGAAAGGATTAAATATAAAGAAAACAGAATAAAATATCGTCATCAAAAGGAAAAGCCAGTGCACATAACAAATTGAAAACACCTCGTGCAAAATGCATTATTGCATTGTATTTTTCATGTTTTAATTTAATATCACAAATGAGATTAAAACTTGAAAATTAATATTCCATTCGTTTATTGCTCTAAAATTTTAAAGAGGTGGCTGTTATATGAAAGTGTAATAAAATTCACAGAAAACCTCAAATTTCATTACCGCATTCTTATCTGTGCTTATTACACGGATATGATTTGCGAATAAAAGAAAAAAAATACATAGATAGAACGAATGGCAATTTATAGAATCATTTTATGAAGACAGATTCCTGAGTGATTCAAACACCAAATCACGACCTAATGAATAGGTCATTCGATTGCTTGTCACCTTTTCTGATATTTTGATGCAGGCAGAGTACCAATAAGTTTATATAACTCTTTGCTTTAGTAATGTTGACATAAATAGTGATATGGAGATTATATAATAAGAAATCATTAACATTTATGTGAGGAATTTGTGGAATAATGGGAACTAAAATCAAAAATAAATACATTTTCAGTCGTGACATTTATTTTGCTTTCAAAATACATTCTAATTTTATAGATCTTCACGTTTCAGTTTCTCTATACATTATAAAACCAAACACACACACACACACACACACACACACACACACATATATATATATATATATATATATATATATATATATATATATATATATATATATATATATATATTAGGTTGGTGCAAAAATAATGACGTAATAATGACGTCTTTTGACGTTAAAAAATACGTCAGAAAACGACATTATTACGTCATTATTTTTGTACTAACCTAATATATATATATATATATCCTACTTTCTCTCTCTGTCTTTCTCTGCCTCACTTACACTTTCTCTCTCACTGTATATATATATATATATATATATATATATATATATATATATATATATACATATGTGTGTGTGTATGTGTGTATGCATATATTTATATATATATATATATATATGCATAACTCTATCTATTTCTCTCTCCTTACACACAAATACAAACACACGCACACACACACACACACACACACACACACATATATATATATATATATATATATATATATATATATATATATATATACGTGTATATTTATGTTTATGTTGTAGAAATCTACTTTTCTCTTTCCTACTTTTTAGGTCTATCATTGTCTGCTTCTGATATTTCAGTCTTTCATCTCGATGTCTTTCTCTCTATCTATTAACTTATTAAAATCTGCTTTTATATTTTCTATTTATTAAATCTATTTATCTATCTAATGATCTATTTAGCTCTCTCTCATATATATATGTCTATTTATATATATATATATATATATATATTTATATATGTATATTTATATATATATATGTATATATATATATATATATATATATATATATATATATATATATATATATATATGTATATATATATATATATGTCACTCTCGCTATCTGTTAAACATTTGTTTTAATCTAATTCTACTTTTAATGCTGTTTCGAACTCTCTCGCTCCTTCTCTCTCTGTCTCTGTCTCTGATAAATATATGATTTTATCAATCTGTCTATCTTACACCGATTTTTATATTGTTGATTTTACATTTCATTATCTCCTTCATTCTCCCTCTCTTTCTATCTCTTAAACATCTGCTTGGATCGATTCCATTTTTCTATCTATCTATCTATCTATCTATCTATCTATCTATCTATCTATCTATCTATCCTAATATACTTTTTATTTCTTTCTCAGTATTTCTGTCTATGACTATCTCTCACTTAATCGATTAAATATTTTCTTTTCTTTCAACCATTTCATAATCTATCGATCTATCTCTTTATCTAATTCTGCATTTTGCCGGTTTGTTCAATATAAAATCTTGATAATAATAATAATATGTCAACCGACTGGGTAGCAGCATATGCCTATATAGCGACAACCATGCTGTTCCCACTGTGATAAATAATCGAACGCTTTATTTAAATGTAATATTTACAGTTTTAAGAAGTAATCAAGGACTATATGTAAGTTCGATTAACATCTAACCAATGCAATTTCTGAGTTTATAGTGGTCCACTACTTCCATTTTCCTTTATTTGGCATTATTAATTATCGAATTATTCTTTTCCGTAACGTTTGGGAACACGTTAAACAAACAGTAACGGAGATGTAAGTAAAAATACACAGCAACTTATTTATAATTATCATTATATTAAAAATGTGTCTTTTACACATACAGCATTTCTACATTCGTTTTCAATAGGCTATAAATTCACTAAGAAGCAAGGGATTAATGAGCGTAAAAAATAACAATAGGTGTATTAAGGAGGGAGAAAAATAAAAGAAGAGCAAGTAAGATGACAATATATAAAGCTTGATATTATATTTAAATTTCTAAAGATCAAAGTTGCCTGGAAAACAAGAACCAAGACGAGAGTTTCACAGAGGAGAAGTGCAGGAAAATAAACTCTTTTCAAGTGAATTAAGTTTATATCTAGCCAAGACAACTGGAAAAAGGTGAGAACTTTTGCTCATCTAGTATCTCTCTTAAATTCATAGGCGTGGTACCATAGAGACAAATAAATAATAATAATAATAAAAAGCAATATCAATATCAACAACAAAATATTTGCTGAGAATGAATACATTATTTGACACGACAGATTGGGGCAATATATTCATTGGCAGGTCTGTTGAAACAATAGTATTGAAGTCCCGGATCAATGTTACAAGCACCATCCAAATGATGTCCCAAATGGTGATGGAGCGGTAGACGGTGGAATTTCTCTATCCTCACAGAAATCAAAATTGAGGCAAATAGACCATAGTCATTAAATATTTCGAAAAAGATTACCTACCAATTAATTGATATGACTCCCACAAACGATTTTAATCTTTCTAAAAAATAATGTTAAAACGTTTCAAATTATAAGAACTTGAAAAGTAAAAAAAATGTTGAAACTTAAAGTCAGTTATATAACTATTGTGATATTACATTGAATTAAAAAAAAGACGGAACTGATAAATATGTTAGCAAAATTCCTGGACACAGCTACAAAAGTTTACCTTGTGTGGAACTGCATATATCATCCGTAAATTTTCTCCCTCTAAACGAAACTGTCCAAATGTACATAGATAACAATCCACAAGGCTCTATTTTCTTCACATACACCCGGAGTCTACTTGAAAATTAGGCACTTAAAATTATTTTCTGGTAAGAGGATACAACTCACAATAATAATAATAATAATAATAATAATAATAATAATAATAGTAATAATAATAATAATGAAAAGTTGCCCAATTTCTGGCTTTGTCATTTCTCATCTATCCATGAAATTCTTGCAAAAACATTATCAACGCTTGTAAATAATCCCAATAAAATCCCGGAATGGATTACTGAAGGTATTACATACCTCATACCAAAAACAACTGAGACAGACGACCCGAAAAATTATAGACCGATAACATGTCTCTCCACAACGTATAAGTTGATCACGTCTGTACTGACGAACCCTACTTATTTCTTTTTCGAAACAAACAGCATTCTTCCGCTGGAACAGAAGGGATGCAGAAGAGGTTCATATGGCTGCAAAGATCAACTGCTGATAAATAAAATGATCCTGGAAAATTGCAGGAGACGACGTAGAAATCTTAATGCAGCGTGGATTGATTATCGTAAAGTCTTTGATAGTGTTCCACATTCTTGGATCCTTAAGACTTTGGAAATGTACAAAGTCTCCCCTGTGGTATTAAACTTTCTTAAGCACAGCATGGGGATGCGGAACACCAAATTATACCTTAGTCACACCGGGGGCACTGACATATTCAACCGTCGGATTATCGGACGTGGAATCTTTCAAGGAGACTTACTGTCACACCTTCTGTTTTTTTCATCCTTAATCCCTCGTACACATGAACTGAACAACAGTAGCTATGGTTACAAAATAAATAAGAAAATATTCAATCACCTACTCTACATGGATGATCTCAAACTCTTTGCCAAAGACGACAATGAGTTGAAAGGTCTCCTAAATATTGTAAAATACTTCAGTGACGACATAGTTATGGACTTCGGATTAGATAAATGTGCAAAAATTACATTCAAGAAAGGTAGAATTACAGAAAAACCCTTAATAGATTTAGATATTGTCACAAAGATTAGGGAACTGGAGCATGATGAAGCTTATAAGTACCTAGGAATTAGTGGAGATGGCATACAACACCCCCAAATGAAGGAAAAATAAGAAAAGAGTACTACAGGCGTGTACATTTGGTACTATATAATGAGCTAAACTAAAAAAAAAAAGAATATCAGGCATAAACACATTGGCTGTCCCTGTGGTGCAATGCAGCTTTAATGTCTTTAACTGGACCATGGCTGAAATTAAGCGAATGGATGCCAAAACGAGAAAGCTTCTCACTTGCTACCGCATGCATCATCCCAAAGCTGGTGTTGATCGTCTGTATGTGCCCAGATCCAAAGGAGGCAGAGGATTAGTTCAACTCGAACTGTCCTACAAAACTACAACAATTGGCCTCCAAAGATACTTGGAAACTACAGAAAACTGGATGATGGTATGCGTCAAGGGACATGAAAGTAGTAAGCGTCTTTACTCCGTAATAAAAGTAACCAACAAATTCAAAATGGAATTCCAAATGGGCGTAGAGATGCAACTACAGCATAATACACCGGCTGAAACTGCAAAATACTTAAATAAGACAGCAAAGACGAATGCAACCGACCAGATACAGAAGCGATGGCAAGATAAACCGCTTCATGGTCAATACTCTGCCCGTACCAAACAAACTGATGTAGACATAACCCGTACCCATCAGTGTCTACGTAGTGCAGGGTTGAAAGCAGAAACTGAAGGTTTTATCCTTGCTGCACATGACCAATGCTTGCTAACTAGGAATTATCAAGCACATATACTAAAATATTGTGTCAGCCCAAAATGCAGATTCTGTGATAAATATCCAGAAACGATTGATCATCTTGTATCAGGTTGCACGATATTGGCATCCACTGAGTATAAAACCCGGCATGACAGATTGGGCCGATATCTGCACTGTAAAATCTGCAACTTCTACGGGAAGGAAACTGAAAGAAAATGGTATGAACACCACCCATATCCGGTTACGGAGATAGGACCTGTTACAATTCTATGGGACTACACAATACACACTGACAGAACAATCAAGGCCAACCGCCTAGATATTGTTATTAAACACCACAAACAAATGTGTGCTGACTGCAATGTATCTTTGAAGATATTCAAAAAGATGTCAAAATACAAAGACCTTGAAATAGAAATCTCGAAAATGTGGCATATGGGAACATCAAAAATCCCTGTTGTAGTTGGAGCCCTAGGACTGGTTGGAAAAGATTGCAGTAGACTAATTGAAGGGATTCCTGGAAGTCCATGGCTCAAGGAGATACAAAAATTTGTTCTGACAAGTACAGCCCACACTTTACGAAGGGCTTTATTTATGTTTTTTTTTTGTTTTTTTTTGTCAGTGGAAAGTGTCATGATGCCATTTCTAACCTTAGGCCCCTGGGCGGTACCCGGAAAGAAATGTGTAAACGCCAGATATCAAAGAAAATAATAATAATAATAATAATAATAATATTATAATAATATTAATTATAATAATAATAATAATAATAATAATAATAATACCTGTCGCAACGCCACCATCTATGGACAATATGCAGATATTTTGGGAGAATATTTGGAGCAGACTAAAGGAATATAACCCAAATGCAGAATCGATCCAACGTGAAAAAAAACGAATGCTGGATAAACCTATGCAAGAGTGAGAAAATATAACCACAGATAATTTTAGGCAAGCTCTAACGAAATCCCCAAAATGGAATTCCCCGGGAAATGACAATGTGCGTAAATTCTTGCACTATCATTTTTCATCAACCCTTGCAAAAACTCTATCAACTCTTGTAAATAATTCCAATGAAATCCCGGATTCGATCACTCAAAGTATTACAAAAATGCCCAAAAGGAGTGAAACAGATTATCCACATTAGTTTTTAGAGCCCGCAAACGAAAATGTACCTCCTTATTGATAAGGCAGTCCCTGCGGAGTGCATTGTATTTTGAAGATCTTCAAAAAACTATCAAAATACAAGGACCTTGAAATCGAAATATCAAAAATGTGAAAAATGGAAACATCAACAACACCTGTTATAGTTGGAGCCCTCAGATTGTTTGAAAAATATTCCAGTAGACTAATTGAAGGGATTCCTTGAAGTCGATGCCTTAAAGAAATAAAAAAAAAACATTTTCTCATTAGTACAGCAAATACCTTACGAATGGCTTTATCTATGTAAAATATGTTTTTGGTCCGTGTTTTTTTCTATTGGTCAGTAGAAAATGCTATGATGGCATTTCTAACTTTAGGTCTCTAGACCCGGAAAGAAATGTGTTTACACCAGAAATCGAAGCAAATAAAAGATAATAATAATAATAATAATAATAATAATAATAATAATACGCACTCGTAGGCCGGCTGCAGTTGAGATTATCTGGCCATTGTTATATCTATGGGTTCTGTCATTCACATTCAAGCAAATTCCCTTGGGAAATGCATGGGCCCAAATAATTGCCACACTCTCTAGATTAAAATATCTCTGGTCTACCAAAAATCCACACAGTAAGTATTCTAATGAATCCCCGAATGTGTAATCTTATTTCTAACAAAGTCTGGTCAACGCATCCTAAAAATTAGGCAACTTGTTTGAAAAATGACGTGAAATATACATTACTGATAAACTCTAAACTATTCTAGATACTAATCTCTTTACGCCACTGTTCCTGTTAACAAACACTTAAACCTTTAAACATTAAGGCTCTCCTTGCTAAAATATTAAAAAAATCTGAAGTCTCATCCCGAATCAATGCTATTTACACATTTAACAAGAATTTTTAAAAAGTGTGGTGACATGTATTTTCTTAGAATATCTTGAATCTGGCCATTTTCAAAATACTTTATCGAAACAATCCCTTTCGTCATAATATAAGACTGCGAAACACTCAAATCGTAATTATTTCATAAACTGCTATTCTCACAATAAAAATGAAATAAAAAACAGAATAATCATCGAACAGTATTTAAGGGAACGCTCAATTTGTAACCTCCAGAATTTACAGTAATATGAGATATAGATTGCAAACAAGCTCCTTCAATATCATATTTCCATATTTAATGTGGAACTAATGGCTCGGAAAATACTTCCTATTGGAAAAATGTAGCTTCCTGACATAAACAAAGAATTAAAATATTCTGTCCTTCTAACCAACTCTATCCCAAAATATTACTTCTAAAAAAATAGTTAATACAAAACAGAATAAGCTGAAACTTGAATGAGTACTTTATCACCTGATTTTAAATAAATTTTCTATGAATACTAAAGGTACCTTTTACAAAACAACGTAGTATATTCACGTGTTGCTTATATCAATCTATCAAACAATAATTTTATTTAAAAACGCCACTCTAAAAGAGAGCAAAATAATTTACTAATTCAAAAAAGCATAGAAAGTGCTTTATAAACTAGATCGTCAACAGTAGATTTCTCTCTGGTTTCTTATAATATATCAGCTTCCTTAGCAGAGCTTCTATAATCACATTGTGGGATATCCAATAACACAATGATGGTAACCGGAACAAAATGAAGGCTAAAATAAATTTAATCGCGGAGACAAATATACTCAAATTATATATTGACAAAAATAAATTTAAATTTAACATCATTCGTCTAATGCATTTTAGTAAAAATTAAAAAATAATCAGAAGGATATTTTGAAATTGACTGCAAATAATATTCACTGCTCAGCTCCCGTACCCTGATGAAAGTCAACATATCACCATACATGATATTTTTCTTGCACATTCTCGCAAAATGTGTCTTCCGCAATCAACCAAGAAAGATAATAACCAAGCAAAAAATATCAATTCATTTACCTGTTGAAGAGGAGATTGATATTCTGAAGAGAGAATTTTTGGCAAAAACAAAGTAAGAGTTCAACTGAAATAAAATCTTTAAAATCTTGAGAAATATTCTATTGTTAATCTTGACTTCGAATCGATCTTTACAAAATGTCATAAAGCTTAAAGCAGTGTACTGTTCTGATGACATATATCGCTACAATTGTCGCGAACAGTTCCAATTCAGACGTTCACTTTGTTTTAATTTTACTAAGGCAGTACATCCCAAGCAAATGCCTTTCATATGAATGATAGAAACCAATATTTCCCAGGAGACATTGACGAAAACATACTTAATTTTCACTTAATTTATTTTTGTGCTATTATTTTTCCTCCGGATAACGACAAAACTCAAATTGTCACCACATTTTTTCGGGAGAAAAGCGTGCCTCATCAGGGAGGGCTGCATATTTCCATTGATACAAGCCCCACATCCACCGCTGAAGTACCCATCGAAGCCGCTTTTGAATGAAGGGATTTAGAAAATGAACAAAGTTTCAAATGCTTTATGGATATAGTTAGTTTAAATTACAAAACAGTTTACATTAATGAATTAATAATATCTACAAATGTTTCCAATTTTGCACTAATGATGGCTTGTACTCTTTTCATTATTATTAATTTTGAGTTTAACTGCCATTTCAAAAAGCGTTGCTTTTTCTCTCTGCAGATTACCCTCGATATATATTCACCAGAAATGATGGTGAGAATTCATAATCCTTGCTCTGCTGTGACGGAAATCATCTGAACGAAATCTCTGGCCATAAAATATTCCTTTCTTTGTTCAGTATTGCAACATTCAACACTTCGGAATGAACTGCCTTGATTTCGATTTATCTACCTATATGTCTCTAAACCAGATATGAATTATTTTACGAGACTCTATATGAAATTCTGCCACATGTCGTCGGTTATAGTATTTTTGTTCGTAGTAAATCAAGTATATGCTTCTAAATATAGCTAGTAGGTTGGTGCAAAAATAATGTCTTTTTTGACGTATTTTTAACGTCAAAAACGACATTATTTTTGCACCAAGCTAATAAAAACAAATTTTATCAATCACTGTTTCTCATTGGTACTTTACAAATTGACTTGAAATAATAGACACAATTTGGGAATCATTAATAAACAACGAAAAACAAATAAATGGTCCTGTTTTTTTTTCTTCTTTCAGTTTCAGGTAAATAATCTGAATCAATAGATACATTCTGAAAGAAATCGATAGTTTTCTCCAGCTTCTGTTAACTGCTTTAGATGAATTCGTATCACGGGTTGTGAAATCTTTAAAACAGTTGCTGACCTTCGTGTTAAAATGTCGTCTTACACCACTTTCTATTATAAAAATTCTGTATAAATGAAATCTCCTGATATTACAGTTAGATTATGTACTGAATATTCTTTTCTCATAGCAAGATAATATTTTCCTATTATTTTAAACATCTAAACCTAAATAATTTTTCTGCTTTCTTCAAAATTCTTATTTTCATTTCTTTTAATCTTTAGAATTATTTTAATTTTATTAGAAGACACTTACCTCTAGCCCTTAGATTTCACGTTGAGTAGTTTTACAAGAACATTTTATAACATTAACCTAGAGAAAATTGTATAATGTTTAAAAGGTTTATTCGTGCCATAAGTCTAACGCAAGGCACGAAAAAAAAAAGACATTTTGAAATCTAATAACGGAAACACAAAAGTTAAGAATTGATCTAAGAACTCTTTAACGGGCAGATATCTCAAGCAACCCTTGACAAATAGGATCGTTGATCAACTTGAAAGTTTTTAAAAAAAGGTTTTCTGCATGCAACGTTCTTTTTTGAAGACATTTGCTAAACTTTGAATATAGTCTGTCGCTTCTCAGTAGTGCTGGGAACGTTCACACCTACATACTGTATTATTTTGTTTGGTTAAGTGAAAATAAATATTGCCTCAGTATATGACCTAACACCTGACACCTCTATTAGTCTATCACCAATAGACTAACTTCCTCACGTTTTGATTTTTTTTAAACAAAAAAAATCTTTTCTGGGGAAAACTGAAGAACGGAAGACGATTTCGAGAAAAAGAAAACGAACGAAAACGGAATCGTCGACGAAAATAAAAACAAAAACTTGGTGTGAAAACAATGTTCTTTAACAGAAATTAGATTTTATTTATCTGGTTAATAATATCGTATTGTAGCTGGACCACATTAAATACTTATGGAATATACATTCTATTTAATAATGGTTTTGTCGAATGCCCTGATTGTATGCTACACTATAATGATGAAGAATAATCGCGTTCACTGAAGTCCATTAGCCTCTATCTCGGTTAACTACAGACTCTCGATTGTCACTAAATTTAATATAAATTAAGGTGACAAAGCATTAATTTCACCTTTAGACAGATACTTAACATTCTGCGACGTGATGAACAGATTAGCAAACAAGCTCTTAGTAATAACGGCGAAGTTCAAATCGTGACTCTATATATATCGAAATCGTTTGACAGCCCGCCTTCTACGTAAGGTTCAGGAATACTGTATTACAGGACGATTATTTGATTTAATACAATCATTCATATCAAACCGTGAAACGAAGGTCCTCATGATTGGGTTCGTTTCCAATTGCTTTTGTACGAGCGCTAGTGTTCCTTGGTCTTACCCTGTTTCTAATCTTCATCAATGATGTTTCTGATGTCATTAATTCTTAAGTAGGCATCTACGCAGACGACACTATTTCTGTCTCAGTAGTATATCCGTCATGGCTGACAAAGATAACCTGCCCGTTCCTTTCTAAAAAGACCTCAAATCTATGGTTGACTCCGGTTGGAAATGTCTTGTAAATTTTAAGGCATCCAAACAAAACTGCTCTCATTCACCCACGATCGGGTAAATTCCCCCCTCCTATCAGAATGGTTAATGCCCGACTTCAAGAGACCGCCACACTGAGCTTTCTTGTTCTCAAGTTTTCCATTGAACTGAGGCGGAACAACTAAATTGATTCATCCTTCCTGCCCCCACATTAGAATGTCTGATTCTCAACTTCTTGAGGGCAACTCTATGCGTCTGCTCGGTCTCACGTTGACTGCTGACCTGAGATTGCATCGTCCACCGCGAGGAAAGTTGGCTCTCTGTGCAGCGCCAGGAAATTTTTCTCCCCGGAATCGATACTTCAAATATACAAATCAACCATTCGCCCTTGCATGGAGTATTGCTGCCATATATGGTCTGGGGCACCTTCTGTTTACCTCGGGGTTCTTGACAAGATCCAAAGACGGATATGTAATATAATTGGCCCTGCTCTGGCATCTCGTCTACAGTCACTCTCTCACAGACGCGCCGTCGCCTCTCTCTGTCTTTTCTACAACAAACTTTCATAGTAATTGCTCCGCTGAGCTGCTTTCACTGGTTCCCACACTCCATGTTTCAAGCGCCCTACGAGGCTGGCATCCCGCTCTCACCCTTACACTGTAGAAACTTTTAAATGTAGCCGACTCTTCTACTCCAGAAGCTTCATACCTAGCACCTCTCGCCTGTGGAACACCCTTCCCTATTACTGTCTCCCTGAGAGCTATAATCACCAACTATTCAAATATAATGTCGATCGGCATCTGCAGTTACCTTGATCTATCCCCTATCCCTCTTCTCATCCTTTCTTCTATCATTCCTATCTGCTCTTGCTCCAAATCTTCTGCAAACCCCTATATCCTAGTGGCTTCACGCCTTGCTCGGGGCGTAATAAAAAAAAGAAAAAGAAGCTACATCTATTGCAAGGAAATTTGGTTCTCTCTGTTGCACCAAAATGTTTGCCTCGTTTGAATCCATCCTCCACATCTACAAATCTACTATTTGTCCATGCATTGAATAATGTCGCCTTATATGGTCTGGTACCCCAGCTGTTCATCTCCAGGTTCTCGACAAAATCCAAAGACGTATACAAAATGTGATCGGTTTTGAATGGGGGTCTCGACTCCAGTCACCTTCTCACAGACGTAACGTGGCTTCTTTCTGTCTTTTCTACAAATAATTTCATGTCAACTGCTCTGACGAGCTATTTTCACTGATACCGCGACTGCATAAATTTAAGCGTGTCACTAGGTTGTCATCTTAAACCCACTATTTTACTGTGAAAACCGTTAAATGTAACCGCCATTTCTAAGTCAGCAGCTTCTTCTCTCGCACTTTCCCACACTGGAACTCCCTTCCTCTTAATTTTCTCTTGAGAATCATAATCATCAGAAATTTTAATATAATAGCATCTTTTGATGCCTTGATCCCCTTTCTTCTTTTTATCATTTCCTCCATCCTTCCTATACCGAGTATTTTTTCTTAATTTCACTCTCTGTAATCCCTTGCTTATTAGTGCCACTCCCGCCTTGTATGGGGTGAAATGGTTATATAAAAAATGTCTATCTCTATCCATTGTAACTAAATAATCAGATAAGTCCTTCAAGAGACCTTAACATTTTAAACCATGTTCCAAATTTTAGCTGAGATTTGTAAATCAGGATATTCACATAATCCTGACAGTTTTTTCTTTCGAAAATGTATTTGTTTTCTTATTTTCTGCTCAGAAGTAAGTATAAAATATATCAAATAATGCTGCCATTAAAACCCATAAATGCGATCAAAATTGTTTCAATCTTCTTTAACACAGGCCGTAAACTCCAATATACATATAAAAAAAAGTTTTATTTAAGCTTACAACACCATCACGTTGAAACACTAGTTCCTGTCGTATCACCAAAGTTAAACAACGTCGAACCCAATCAATACGTAGATGAGTAACCGCTTGGGAATACCAAGTGCTGTAAACATAAACATGCGGGAGGTGTAATAGATAATGGCTCTGAATTGTTAATCGAAGTTTCAATTTTCAACTCCTGTTGGGTTCGTCATATTCACTCACACGCTGATGCCCTTGAGAAAGATATGAATCCACCTCTTTCCCCCCAGCTATGGTCTAATTAGTAAGATTTAGATAGCTGTAAAATTATTATATATATATATATAAAAACAAGTCTTACAATCTAAAATGATGACCTTTAACTTTAGATAACGTGCAAAATGTTGATAAACCATAAAAAAAACAGAACAACCAACAAGTCATTTTATTCATCCACTACTTTTTATGCAATCCGTTCGTTGACTTTCGCTATTTTTCTGTAAAAGGAAATCAAAATTTAACATCATTCTTATGTTAGAAAGGTAAGGACAGAAAGAGGAAAAAATATCTGGGTTTATTCAGGCAATATTTCCATTTCTTAGAATGTTTATCACTAGGTGAAAATTTTCTAAATTTTTGCTTGTAAAATCTTAACAGTTGCACAAAAATATGCATTAATATTTGCAGATATAGTTAATGGCGAGGTACTCAATTAGGAGAAAAGTTACAATAATCCAGTGACTGAAATGTGTTGTTAGACTACAACACACCACAGTGAGATACAAGTATTTTTTTTTTATATAAACATAACTTAGGTTGAATCATGCTGTGACGTCCCCCGGTGTCGCTGCGCGAAATGTGACGCCTGCCTGGCCGCGCCCGCTGCGCTGTCCAGGTCGCGGCGCCAATTGTGACGTCACTCCGTCTGTCGCCGCTCCGTCGCCGTCCTATCCTGTCTTGTGACGACCAATGTGGCTTGGTATTGGTCGCGACACCAAATGTGAAGTTCTAAACTTTTTGCTGATTCGGATGGGAATCTGGTTAGATTCGGTATCAACCTTGTCGTTCCCAGCTCGCCTCCAACGTTACGTTACCGAAGTAACTGCTTTAATTTCTAGTCTAACCTACCCACATTGTGATTTGATCTTAAGTAGACGAAATCAATCAGTCGCCGGGCCGTAATGTAAGTCGAATCCGAACAAGGGCAATACCCCAGAGGTATATGTAAAAGAAAATAAAGTAACAACTCGAAGAGTTCAAATGTGTTAAAAAAGGATAACAATATTTTATATCTGGTTGTTGAATACAGGACTGCGTCTTTCTCCCAAACCGCTAATATGGATTTGTGACACTTTGCGTTTGTTAGGCGGGTCTTAACATCTTAAATTGTTTTTCAGGAAACTGGTTTTTGGTGTCTTCAGGCGATATTCGCAAAACTGGTTTTGGTGGTGTGAGTCTAAGTCGTTCTTCAAAAATAAATTGTTCTTGGTTAGAAGTTGATGTCGTGAATGCGTGGATCTTTCAGTCAGGTTCCTGCGAGGCGGGTCTGCAACTCCAACCCAACTCAATTCAGCTCAGCTGCGAACTCCTTAATTCAACTGCCGCAACTCGTTGCGACTCTGCTTATATGGACGCCGGCCAAAACCGGGGTGGGCCTGTCAGGGTTTGAGGTTCCTTGATAATTCTAAATCCGCATTAAGAATCTTCTTCGTTTTTGGTCAGGAAAAGTTATTAATTTCCATTTTGGGCGGTCTTTACTTTCTAGGGTGGGGAATCGTCCTCCCACCTCCTTCTGTTCTCATATTGGTATCTCACCCATAACCTCAGAGGGTGTCAACGGGTTTCCCCTCTCTCTCACAGTGGCATCTCATACCGATCCCTTCAGGGGGGTGTCAACAGGCCTCCCCTCTTTCTTCACATGATTACCTTCGCCTACGACTGGCCTCGGTTAAAAAATCTTGCTCAAAGAAAAAAAAAAAATATATCTTCCCTTTTTTTTTTCTTTTCTTTCTTTTTTCGAGGAGACCTCACACGACTCTTAGGATTGTCTCCAAACTTCACCTGGAGTTCATCAACGAGATTTTCGCCAATTATCTGTTCCGATAAAATAATTTTTATCATGGCCAGGTTTGGACAATAAAACAGGTGTTTTTCTTTCAAACCAATGTAATCTCCGTCGACAGTTAATGGTTTAATCTATCTTTCTTTCTAACTTGGCAGTGGTCCAGCGGACATTTTGTTTTTCGACAGTGCATGACCTAATTAATTTTTATCTCTCAGTTTCTGTTTCGTAGGCCACTTGACCAACCTGAAACTTTCATTATTGCCATGGGCAGATGGCTATCTTGTACTCGGTGCGCTGTCATAAATCAAACGCGACAGACCTCCGACCTTACTTTCTTCGCTAATGAAAAAAAAATCTTACCACTTTTCTTTGTCAGAAAAATAACATCGCTTAGTGTCTTGTTCGTGATTGCTTCTTATTACCTAAATTTTATTCTCGCCTTTTCTTTTTCTTCTTTCTTTCTAGCAACCCTAAATAGTGTCACAATGCAATATTAATATTATACTAAGGATGAATTGCACTGATAAGATTGCCAATGAGACGAATTTTGAACATACTCAATCATTTACTAAATTTAACATAACATTGGTCCGGTCAAAATAGGGCTCGTTGATATTAGGAATCATTGCAGTATTAATGATTACATAAATAGAACAATAAATGCTACGCCTCAGCTCGTCGATTAAATAATCCTTGCCGGAAAATTTAACGTTAGGCTTATGACTATTTTCGTATAGAAAATACTAAAATTGAACACAGAATAGTCAGCGCTACGGTTAGCTTTATCCAATACGACATGATGATAAAAGACCTAAAACAGTAATATAAAACTGGAGTCCTGAGCTTAAGTTGCCTCATCCGATCTAGACTCTCGTATGGATATCCTGTATAGCACTTAACTCGCTCCTAAGTCTCTACACTATCAGCTAAATACAACCATTTTCCAAGATCAATGACAAAAGTGGTTTCAGACGAATAACGACGTAGGGCTGCTGTTCGTCGGATCTCGTTGACTGGCGCTACAGAATCACTAACAAGGATTTTTTTTTAATTAAGAAAAACTTCAACAATTGAAAAAAAATAAGCAGCAGTAAAATAAAACAAAATGAGAGCACATGGAATTCGCAGAACAATAATGACATGATCAAGATGCAAACTCCTCCTTGTATATTAAACCAAAATGATAAGATATACAGCTTTATAAATTTTAACCTAGAGTAATACATATTTTTTAGTCTCTGAATGCGAAATATACCCTTATATATGACCAGCTAATAAAACTAGTGCCATTATTTCGGCACCAGAAATACTTTGTTTCTACGTCATAAAATCTGGAAAAGATGAAATATAATGTCACTTACTTGGAACCCAACCATAACAATTTACAGTATAAATTCTTCGGCTAAGTATAGAGAAGGCAGCTCTCTTGGTTATGCATGACCAGCTGATTAAGTATATATTTTATATTTACGTTTGGTCAAAGCATTTATTTTTAGGTGAACTGAGATCATGTCAAAAGAATCCGATTTGTATACTTGACAGCATGAACAGGATCGAGTCGGCTTCTCATCCATCATCAACGTTCGTGTTTGAGTTGATAAAAGAACGCAAAGCAAGTTTTTCTTTATAAATGTGTTGCACCGTAGCGTCCAAGATCTTACGCAGGCTCTAAAGCAGAAAATAGTGTTGATATTGATTCAAAGAAATAACACATTTCATGAAGAAAACTATCAGAGGCTTAGCTTGAAAGGATTCGATTTGATTCGCTTCACAAACCTGACCAAATATTCTCCCAACAAAAAAAAAAAAATTTGGTGGGAAGGGATTCTTAATGAATGTGAGGATAATTCAGGAGACCTAGTAGTTTTTGTAATTGAATATAAGGTCTCATGTTTCCTGCGATGGTGACATCAATATTAAATCTATATTGATCAAATTAAAAGTACTAATGTCACTTCTTGAATAACATGTAAAATATATAAAAGTAATGGGGATTCTAGATAAAAATTAATATTTCACGCCTGCATTTCCTCATTATCGTGATTAATATATCTATGATATAGTAACACTTTAATTACCAGGCTGAACAAAATAGTGCAAAGAAACAAATGACAAAAAATCCAATGTCCTCAAAAAGATATTATGAACATATATATATATATATATATATATATATATATATATATATATATATATATATATATATATATATATACATATCACTATTTCGTCAAGCACAGAGAAATTATAACATATGTGAATTAGGAGGCGAAATAGAAAGTGTCTTCCTTGTAATATTTCCCAACAGGAAACATATCAGGTTGCTGGTGTTATTTTGTACCAGATGAGATTATGTTTTGTTTCGTTTTTATTTTCTGTATGCCGTACATCACTGGGCTTAAGACGTCCGTCTTCTCCACAGCCTAAGCATCAATAGATGAGGGTAGCCACGTCTCACCTCAAGGAGTGAAATTTGTCTACTGGCATTCCACACTCTGTAAAGTAATAAAAACACATAAGCCGTCACAGGACGCTTAACCGGGACATAATTGCCATTTGCATCCTTACTTATGTATTTCTAAACTATGTGATAGGAAATATACGGAAACTTTGAGCAAATTAATAAATTTAATTTGATAATTTACATATGGCTTATAGATTTTTGGAAATTTATTCAAAAAGTAAATAAAATATCTAATTTTTATTATTTGTTTTTTTTTGTTTTTTTTTTCTTTTCAGGAAGCAGTTCCCTGACTCAAAATCCATACTATGATTAATGTAGTAAGGCAAAATTAACCCACTTCGAACTCATAACTAACTACCAGTAAACGCAAATCTAATTTTACATAAATGTCTGTAGCTTTGAACGCCTCTTTTTAAAGCATATTATTTTGACATCAGCCTAAACGGACGCTTTTCGATATCAACTATATCTTTGTCTTTTCTAGCTAAATTATAATTATAAATTGTAATTTTGAAAAGTGAGAGTTACACAGAAATATGTTGGACATCTTCTAAGTTTTCTGACGTGAAGAAAATATGAAAGTTAAGCAAATTCGAAAGAAAATATGAAAAAATAAAGACGGCAGTTTTTAACTGACGCTAGGTGTATATGGTTTTAATATACTGCATTATTCCCATAATAAAGATAATGTTTAATATACGTAATTGGATTCCGTAAGTTTTCATTTAAATATGAATAGATATTTTACTCTAATATATATCTTAAACAAATAAGGTAATTTGATAGTATACAAAATAGTATCACGATATATCATGTTCATTTTCCTGTTGTGAAATAGTAGATGATTTATGCAAATACACTGTTAGGGACTTAAAAGGAATTGTTTATTTTTTTATTGATTTGAAGCACGAAGTCGATAATTTATATTAAAGAAATATTTCAATGCAAATTTTAAACATATCTATTCATTAAGTTTGAGTTCACGAACAAATTTATCAGTAGATTTTGCGTGAAAACACATGACTTACACTATATCCTCAGCAGCACCTACTAAATGCTAGACGCTATGCTTATTAAGTGTCTATAATTTTTCGTTAAATTCCATCTGAATATGTCATCACATTTTATTTTGTAAATAAGTTACCGCTAATGGAATTATGCATATAAGAGGAAGGGATGACCATGATACTTTCTAATAAGATTTGCATTAAAATAGACATAAATTTAATTGCATGTGCGTATAAAAATTACATATGTACGCAAAATTTGAAATTACGGAAAATATTTTTTCCACACAAAAAAAACTGAGTTTGTAATATATTTTGTGTGCAGCCGAATGTTTTTGATCTGAATTTTCATCATGAAAATGTTTTTTCTAATTAAAAGTAAATTTAGAAAAAGAAGAACAACCAAACGTCTATGATTTATGAGATACACATCACTAATACACAATGATACAAGGATATTTAAAACTATGCACTTTTATTCGGAGATTATTACTGAAAAAATGGAGGATTCATCAATCAATTTATTAATTACAGCTTATCAACTCATTGTACAATATATAATGCCGAATAATATTTTTCGGATTCTCTCTGTGTGCGCGTGTGTGTGTGCCTTTGAGTGTGTGTGTTTGTGTGAGTCTGCGTGGGTGCTCATATATGTGTGTGCGTATATATATATGTATATATATATATATATATGTATATATAAATATAAATATATATATATATATATATATATATATATATATATATATATATATATATATATATATATATATATGCACGAAATTCTTTGTGTTGGTGTTTACAAAATTATATGCGTATATTCGTTAATTGTATGGTGAATACTTCTATGATATGGATTTTATCAATGTAAGAATATGTCAGCACTCACACATACACACACATATATAGATAGATAGAGAGAGTGATTTATATATATATATATATATATATATATATATATATATATATATATATATGTGTGTGTGTGTGTATGTATGTATGTGTGTGTGTGTGTGTGTATGTGTGTACCCCTACACGGCAAGGGTGACCTATAAGTTATCGGATCTTATTTTGATGTTGATCGAGGTTTAACAGTTTCTGCTGATTAAGTTTTCTCTTTTGAAGTTAGCATCTCTATAAAGCTACTTATTTAATATTTATATATTACTCAGCAAGCAAAGTCCCCTGCCGTCAAATTTACCAAAATTTGGAAGAATCTTTAAACGAAGCAATTTTTCAGTGTATGTATTTTGCTTTGCTAATAATTGTATGAATATTTACAGAATTTCCTTAGTGATTCCGAGATTCATGATGCAAAATTTCATACACAAACCAAACAGTACTGGCTTACACATACACACAGCAGCACTATGGCGCATACACACATATCTATCTATCTATCTATCTATCTATCTATCTATCTATTTATCTATCTATCTATCTATCTATCTATCTATCTATCTATCTATAACGCTACGGAAGAGTTGACATTTTCTTACACTGTTTTACGCGAATCATAACTGTCATTAGCGCATTTGCGTGAAAGTGAATAACACCAGACATCTCATAATGACAATATAATCTCGACGGCGACAAATGTATGGGTTGATATGTTATTCTTATTATTATTTAATATATATATATATATATATATATATATATGAGTGTGTATATATATATATATATATATATATGTATGTATATGAGTGTGTGTATGTATATATATATATATATATATATATATATATATATATATATGAGACTAGCACAACAGACGAAAAATTACCTCTGGATGGTTGCAGCAGGGGCGCAGAATACTTCACCCATGTGAATGATTTAAATGATAATGACATGGAATTGAAACTGTCTACAACGTGTGATGGTGTCAGGAAATTCGACAGCCTGCGATGTTTATGCATCCATAACGCACGGTGGCGCCGGCAACGCACTTCTTCTATTAGAACATGTGAATCGAATGATGGAATTAGGATTCCGAATTACACTCACATGGCTCAGTATCCATTGCTGACCTTCAGCTCCCTGGAGAAATTCCAACAAGCGATGAATCCAGTGACACAAAAGCAATCAGATATCTGTGGTTTCTTCATCAGGAATTCTATTTAATATCAACCACAGAAAAGTCCCAATTAGCCAGAAGATCAGATATTTTTTGCAGAATTTTGCACAAGGTTTGTCTTGAGTGGTTTCATATGGAAAATGCAAGAGTTGACAGGAACGAAGAGAAGCGACCAAATTAGTTCACCATTATGAATCTGTCGTCTATTTAGACGACAGATTCATAATTGTGAACTAAGAATGAGCATAGAGTTGTCAAGTGCCGGCTCAAAGAAGATCCAATACTTGAAAGTACAGCACTTAAATTCTTGTTTAAGGTTATTAAAGGAAGTATTTAAGTGATCCCTAAACCTAAAGACAAAAGGAACCTTCAGAAGAAACCAATGATTTTACAATGATACTTACAATTTTGTTAAAACGTTGTTTAGCTAGATTAAAAAAGCAAACTCGACGTGTTGAGAATCACATGAGCATGGCGTATTCTGATGTTTTAATACCTCCTATGAATGGCCTTCCTATAGCCCAAGTTCCAGAGGTCAGCGGAGTAAAACTGAGGGAAATTCGGGAAATCATTCGCAAATCCTGTGCCGGTAGGGCAACGAGAATAAAAGGAATATCCTTCAAGTTATATTATAATTGTTCAAAAGTCCTCAAACATTTCACCATTCGCCAGCCGGCATGAAAACAAGTTGTTGTACAACAAGAATGTCATTTAGATACTTACGGAAAAGAATGCAAATTTCATTGCAAATTTCCAATACATCTCCCTGTAAGTGGAAATATTTTTAGGGCGCTATGCAGTCGTATGACGGACCTTCTGATAGGTAACCATTATATAAACACAAGTGTTTTTTTTTAATTTCTCTAGTAAGGTTTGGAAAATTATAATAAAATATTTCAGATCTGCGTTAATGCTGTTCATCGTTTGTAACTACACCACCAATTTGCAAGCCCTGGAGGTCGACATCATGATGTGTTGTGTGATTTCACCTCGTCTTTACATTATGTCCATAGAATTCATATTACGCGATGCAACGGACACGGCAAAGGGAGTGATAACTAAGGAACAGCTTGTTCTACCTCCTTCTCGAGCATTCGTGGATGACATCTCCATTCTGACCACGTATGGTCGGTATCGATGAACTGTTGCTGCGCTACTATAAGTTATTCATGTGGGTGAGAATGAAGGCTTAGCCCAAGAAATTACAGTGTTTCTCATTACTCAGAGCCGCTGTCAGGAGATTCACTTCTGCAATGAAGTTGACATTATCTCGTAAGTCAAAGAGAAGTCAACGAAAAGCCTCGGACGGCTGTATAATCGGCACCGAGGTAAAGAGGTCCAAAAAATGATACGAGGTGGACTTGCTTGAATTCATCAAAAGAACCCATCTCTCCGGAAAACTTAAGGCGTGGTGCTACCAATATGGTTTGCTCCCCTGTACAGGCATATTATATTACTCTGTCTCTCATTCAGAAGATGCAGCAGTGTATGAACTAGTACCTGCGAAATTGACTGTGAATTCCCCTCTGTTTCTCCACAGTTGGAGTCTATACCAATGCCGGAAACTCGAAACTTCCCATCTCCTCATTAGTGGAGAACATGGTCAAGAGGTTAGGCCCTTCACATGCTGATGATGGATACGAGCGATGAGTTCGTCCGCAGGTTACAGCCAGATATAAATACTAGCACCAAATGAACAGTAGTAGAAGTCAACCAAGAAGCACAATCCAGCCTGCAATTTTAGGAGATTATGAGTGTGGCTCAAAACTATCGTGCTGATCTAGGCAGAATGGACAACTAGTTTTTTCTCCAAAAGGGCTCCAACTGGTAAACAAGACCTGGTGATTAATGACATCAAGTCTTTTGCTGAAGACAGCAAACATCTGGCGCTGCTTCTCAGTTCCAAAAATATGCTTGGAATATATGAAGTGATACCTATCCACTGAAGCTGTCATGGAATACCCTGCTTGTAAGGGATCCATTGGCAGTATCATTCTTCCTTCGATCTACCTATGATCTTCTACAAAATGCGACCAGCAGTGGGGGTACACTGAGGTTGCTGTCAAAGTGATCGAGACAATTTACAATACATTCTTTCCTCATGCTCACAATCACTGCACATGTCCACTTGGTGTCATAACAAAGTGTGGGGAGTGATCATACACGTAATCAGTAGACAGTGTGAAGCAGCCAACAAATAGCCTATAAGGGCCAGGGAATCTAAGATCCATTTTTCTAAATATCGAAATAACTCCCAACAAGACAATACTGAGTTGAGCCCGTAATTCGAGTTACTTTGTTGATCTTAGAACACTTCTGCAATTTCAGGGTCACATCATTCAGACAGACGCACGCCCTGACAATGTAGCGTGGTCTGATTCAAAGAAGTATGTCCTTCTCGTAGAATTAACGGTTCCATTATAGGAGGACTGGGAGGAGGCGCATGAGCGAAAGAAATGTTCTACGAATCGCTGCGATCCGACTGTGTGAAATGGGATAGATATGTCATGTGCTATCAATTGCAGTCGGCTGCCATAGATTCCTTGGACAATCACTCGTTACCTTCCTCTTGAAGGTGAGCATATCTCGCCGGAACCTGAAGCGTAATTCACACCGTCTCCAGAGAATAGCTCAACAGACATCGAGTTTGATCTGGTAAAGATCCAAAATAAATAAAGTTAAAGAAAACGATGCTTGTAACACAATGCTACTTCCGACGTAAAACACATATGTTTACCGTTCTTCTATTTCATTAATAACGGCCGCTACGAGAGCGTTGTATATTTTAATACAACGTTGGAAATCTCAGTTGTAGTTGTAAAAAAATAGCAAGAGCCTGGCACGTACACAAAAAAAAATACCCTATCCGGTGACAAAATCTGCATTAAGTAAATGCTGTTTTTAATTAAACAGTATTAATAAACTTTACCGGCCGGAATGTTCGAAAAAGTTCGTACAAAATATGCGTTCTCCAACAGGAATCCAACCGCCATTTAGCCTGACGTACTTTTAACCGATTCAGACACAGAGAACTTCCGGTTTAGGAAAGCTCAAATTACTTCTTACAAACATACACATACGACGACATTTCTCGATGATCATTTCTGCACGGAAACGTAACCCAACATAAACAATGGCAGCATATTATATGTAACGGATTAAATCCGAGAGATATTTTAATATATGTTATGTTTATACACAGTTTTATCACATTACGTAGCCGTCTAATTGCTGTAGTGTGTCTGAGTTTACGTGTGTAAGTTACACAAGTTTTTTTTGACGGTAAGGATAAATCATATTCTTTAAGGAAGGATTTTATAAACGTTGATGATATAATAAATGTAATTTGCAATGAATTTGACTTTTATTATTAATCAATTTAATACATTCCAGAATAATTAGAAAAAAGTAAAATATAGGAAATTCTGATAATATTGTGCCACATATAATCCTAATATATTATATTACTAACTTTTATAATGACACAATCTTTTTAACAAATAGTGTAATGTAACTTCTGGTGAACGGTCTGTATTCTTCATTCATTCACATTCATGCAGGTGTTCCACAGGGTATTATTCATGGATATCTTTACTACATCAGTTACCAACTCGGAGTTTATACAGATAACCCAGTTATTTACACTTCTCTTAATACAATGTGCGATAGTTTCGATGAATTTAAACTGGGATTTGTTTTCATAAATGACATCCAATTAGAAGTTAACTGGGGAAGAAAATCGCTTCCAATTTTTAACAATAACGGCAAAACACGGGAATCGACTGTCTGCTGCTAAGAGGATCCCTAGGGTCGTTCTAGATAGGAAACTGGCGACTAGCAAGAAGACACGAGGGTATCTTCATATTCTCTTCAAGGACATCTCAAGGACATCTACGAAAGTGACATGAGGGCGATGGATATGGACATCAAGAGGTGGTAGGCGTCGTCAACGATTGCTCAAGCTGGAAACGATGATTTACACTGGGAAGAGGAGAGAAGAAAACAGAGGTTTGTTCGAACAAAACAACACAGATACATCGGGAGAGAGTGTCTTCCGATGCATTGGTTGCAAGTGAGACTATTACGATTTTGTGGGCTACTATGACGATAACAAACGCTGTGGCCCCTTCACCAGCTGGTACATAATGTTTTGAGCGCAAATCCATGGCTTCACGGCACCGACTGGTGCCTTCTCATTCATACATACATACATACATACATACATATATATATATATATATATATATATATATATATATATGTATATATAAGTTTAATTATATATATATATATATATATATATATATATATATATATATATATATATACTTTTAATTAAAGACGGCTGTCTATATACTGTGATTAAGTATTTTTAGTTTATTTTCCTTGGCAGGCATATTCAATGAAAGTTGTATAAAAGAAGAGGGATAGCAGCTCAAATAAGCAATTATTAAATTTTTTATTACGGTAGCCACAAAGGCAAGTAAATAATATCTTAATCGCAGTAACGACGTTACAGCTGTCTTTAATGAAACACACACACACACGCGCGTGCGCACACACACACATATATATATATATATATATATATATATATATTACTTAAGATTATCGAAAAATCTTTCATAACTGAATCAATAAGCTGGCAGATCCTCATACGTCGAAAGCGACAGTAGAGTCCATTATAATATATATTTTTTAATTTGCGAACATTTTCTATATCTATATCTATATATATATATATATACATATATATATATACAGTGTAACCCGGATATAAGAGAGTTGTCTAGACTGGAGAAGAAGTCTCTTATATCCGAATTTCTCTTATATCCGGGTCTCTTATATCCGGGTTACACTATATATATATATATATATATATATATATATATATATATATATGGGTGTGTCTAGGTTTATGACTGCGATTTTCGTAGATGGATAGATAAGGACAATTCAGTTATTGATGGTTTAATTTAGAATGGGTTCAATTACTGGGCGCCGGGATGCTACCTTGACATTGATGAATAAGATACTATTGGATAACATCTACTGCCTGTCTACATATTTCATCTATTTCTGTGATGTACGTTTATAAATGGAATTGTAAGGGAATTTTGGTGGTTATCGAAAAATTATTAGTTACTTGAAACATTAATTATAGAGGATGATCGCCATTTCCTCTTTCACATAAACGCAAATCTTACGTTCGTCTATGATAGAATGAAGTCGTTTGCGAATCGAAATTAATTGGATATCCTAACTTGCTGTTCTTATCAGTTTAGAGCCCTTGCTCATTTAAATAAAACTTTACAATCTGAAAAACGATGGACAGGTCTAGAGAATAAACAATCTACATGCAATCACGAAATTTCCTTTTCTTATTTTCGTAGAGCAAAATAATTTTTGATGTAGTTAATATTTTTGTCAGTGATTCCGCAAGCATGATTATGTGTTACTTGTTCTAGATGTCACCAACAAAACATTAACTATATTATCCATATATTAATAATGTTAATAAAATGTTAACAGTAAAGTGTAATATACATAGTTGAATATAAACAAAATAAATCCTTTAGTTCTGGTATTACACCAGCTTGGTCATAGTAATGAAATCGACACTTTTCTTTGTCCAAGACTGTGTATGTGTCGTGCTTTAATAAGAGTACATTGTCTTTTCACTTCTGTTGTTGCTTCCCGGCCAGGCAAATATTTGAAATCGTTGACGCCAGAAATGTGCACGTATCTATGTGACAAATTCAACTTTGGTATGTCGGTGTAAGTAGGACTCAATTTCCGATTGCAGCCAAATTGTTCAGAATTCTGATGTGGGTGCAATTTAACTTCACTGTTATTCGCCGGCAAGCACGTTCTGTTGCATTTTATCCCAATCCAAAACAAATACTTGTACACATTGTGACTTTTCTAGGCTCAAGATCTGCAGATCGATACGCCAACGTTACACTGCCAGGTAGCCAATATTCCTCCTCCCTAAATGCGTGGTTGAATCAGCCAATCGGTTCAATTGAAGTATGCCAAATTTGAATTCACTAAATAATAATAATAATAATAATAATAATAATAATATGTTAATAGACAGATTTGAATTACACCAGAAAACAATACTATTAAAAAGTGCTTAATATACGTATTAAAAATAAAATTAGCATGTAGAAGTTTTAGGCATATAAATTAGGAGATCAGCTGATTCTGTTACCTTGGTTTCAACATTTCACTATCTTTAGGTGTTTATGGTCAGTCTCTTCCCTAAAGCTTTCTTTTTTTTAATTAATGAACGATTATTATTTAAAATAAATAAACTAATGCACGAAGCAAAGTGTCACAGAAGGGGACATGGATGAGAAGGAGTAGAAAATCAAGGGTATTGGATATATATAGGTGGGTGTTACATCAAATGCTCATGCTTTGTTTCCTTGGTTCGTATGTAATGAAAAAGCATTTTTGATGTGTATGCGACGAGTCATAATTTCTGATCCCGAATTCAATTTTTTGTTCTGAAAATATTATTATTGCTAACTTTTCTTGTTGAAAAAGTTCGCAGATATTATTAAGATTTCTGTGAGGTTTGCTGTTTTTATAATTTTCCTGTTTACAATCGTAGCTTTGTTATTTATATCTTTTAATTTCCTCTCATGGTTGGCTAATCTGCTAGAATTCCTAATACATTCTAGATTGAATGATGAAGCTACATTCAGTACAAACTATGTATATTTTGTTTTGGCCATTTTCAAATATATATATATATATATATATATATATATATATATATATATATATATATATATATACTGGACTCTCCAGTCGGTTTCGACGTATGAGGATCTGACAACTTAATCAATTGTTTCCGTTATGAAATTTTGTGCGATAATCTTAAGTGGCACTTAAGACCCGCTAGTGATTAACAAAGGAGGCCGCATATGGAGCAAGAGTGAGAGGGGTGGGATGAGATCACTCTTAGATTGGCTGACCTTTTAGATGTTCCTATCGCTTCTTGAAGACGATTCAGACAAGCAGAATCCACTAAAACACGTTGATCTCCAATCAACCCGCTCAAAGGCTAAAACCTCGTGGGTGTTATGAGGTATATTGACAGCTGAGAATTTGCTCTTCAGCTTGTCTTTATATCTTAGCCATGGCCGTCATATATTCCTGTAGCTCTAATCTAACTGGCTGTACATTAGGATCTTAGGTATCCTGTCATCAGATATTCTCAAGACATGACCAGTCCATCGTAACTGAGAATATATTAGAAAATGTATATATGTATAGTGTGTGTGTGTGTTTAGCTCAACGTCAGATGCCACTCGAAGTTGCATGCATATGGCTATCATCATGCAAAAATTGTATTGTTACCAGTTGTACACGCTCCACAGAATTATGTATATATATTTAAGTTATACTATGCATATATATTTAATTTATACTATATTTACTAGACAGTATGTAAATGTACGTACTTAGCCTGAATATTGCATTTAAGCATAAAAAACTGTCTTCCCTAAGCGTTGATCTCAGTGTATATATTTCTATACCCACACACAGAGTTGTGATTCGGCTGGATGTTGTCTCTAAGAGATGTTAAGTATAGCTCTCAGCATTTGAGTATAGGCTCCATCAACCTTTAACAGTAGGGTTTTCGTTCATATCCATGACTTGGCACCATACATTAACACCCACTCTACATAGTCTCCGAAGAATCCCCGTAAATGTTAAATATTTCATGTTTTCCATTCCATTTCTCATATGTAACGAAATATTTAGTGACCCTTTCTAAATCATAGCAACAGTAACATGTTAGTTTTTATTCTCTTAAAGATTCGTATTTTGACATACATTTAGTCAATAGGGTGCCTGATTTTAGTGGGAAAAGCATGATTGTGTCAAATATATTTTTATATAACACTATAAATTTTGAACAAAATTCATGCTGTAATTGAAAATATTTGAAATATAAACTAGGGCCGTATTAAGTAATTGTTGTTCCTGGCAAATATTAAACAACATTTTAATATTTTTGGAACTTATTTTTGGTATACAAGATTACAAATCCCTATCCTTTGAAGACTATTTTGTTTAATTTCTGATTAAATCGTCCCATATTCAAGACCACATTAATGAGATAACATTACACAATATTCCATCTTTCCCTTTGTTATATATTTTTTTATCTTACATGTTTCTCTCCCTTTCGCAATTTGTGAAAAGCTTCTTTTATTATTTCTGTCCGCTTCAGATTTCTATTTATGTCTTTCCGTAGTGCATTTCTACCACGGGCAGCAAATTGTTTTTTTTTATCTGCTTTATTTTAGTTCACCCGTTGCTAAACTCATGTCTTTGAGATGCCCATTCTGCTTATAATCACCGATTTCTTATTCTTACAATTAAACGTTTGTCTTTCCTTCTCGTTCTGGCCACTTCTTCTGAGTGCAACCCCCGGGACATGGGCAATCCAGTCCCTCCAAATTATCCGATTTGGCCCATAGTATATCTTCTCCCCTCTGCCGAACATCACGCACCCCTTCCGTTAGCCATCCACATAAGATCGACAAGTAAGTGTCTCTCTCTCTCTCTCTCTTTCTCTCCCCCCCTTCCCCTATCTTCCTTAACCTCAGTAAGCTCTGTGAAGGTTAAATTTCCAAAGCCCCTTCTTCATGATCTCTCCAATAAATTTTACTTCTCTCTTTCTGATTCTGAATATAATTGTTTTTTTATTGCCATTTTCTTTAAGACTTCCCCGTTGTTTACTGTCTCTGTTCTTCGAAATTCTGTTTTAACGACTGACTTTTCTGAATTGTCTCAGATATACTTCTGAAATTGCCAACAACGCAATATTTGTTTTGCTTTTAGAAGAGGATGTGCGATCCGATTCCATTTTTATTATCGTATTACCAAGCAGTTCACATCACCAATATAAAAATTTACTTACATTTTATTAAAGTCAATTGATAGAAAACCTTTGTAATTATGATCTTCATCTGTGCAAGAAAACATGACTCTTCGCAACTTCCTATTTTTTCTTCTTATTACTTTTTCTCTTTACCTCACCTCTCCCTGTTTTAAAATCCATTGTTACAACTTTGTAAAAGTAGGTTATTCGCAGTTTCCCCATATACCTCTTGCCATTAATAAGCTAGGTTTTTTGTTTTTTTTTAATTTGTCCAAGTCCTCTTATTTTTTTTATTCTATTAGGTTGGTGCAAAAATAATGTCGTTTTCTCACATATGTTACTATGTGAGAAAACGACATCATTTTTGCACCAATCTAATATATCATAGTAATGTCAACTCTCTCGTTCTGTTATGCTGTTTCAATTATTTAAAGAATACTCCTTATTTACATATGTTATCCGTGTAATTTTCAACGTCATTCTCTGGATACACATCTCTGTTACGTTAGGTCTTTACGGATACTGTCAAACATTCACTGCCATATGATTGGTTAATATGGGATTTATATATGTCTATAAAAACGAAAGAAGTCCAACAAGAATTCATTTCTGAATATATCGATTATTTGCCTATTAATTCACTGTTTGAATAAAATGTCTTATTTTAAGGTTGATTTTTCTTCGTATATTTTTTCTATGTGGTTATCTATTTTTAATAGTTCACATAATCTACCTTTTCAACTGATTTTCTATATTTTATACTATGCCATTATCATCTAATATCATTTCAATTAGTACAGAATGCGAAGGCCAGCGCCACAATGGTCAGCGACTAGCCGGAGTGCCTGCTGGGCGTGTTATTCTGATAGTGAAGGATTGCATTTTTCTTGGTTTGGGATATAAGTCCAAAAACGTGTCTGCAAAAATTCTGAAGCATTGATACGCCTCCCACAACTGGTTAGTTATAGGCTAAAACACAAGCGGAGGGATGCGAAATATGTTCGTGTGACGTAATTCCTCTCGCTGCATTTTAAATTCCAAGCTGCCACCACTATCTACAAATAAAACGAATGAGAAAAAATAAATCGTTCTTTTTGTTCATACCATTATATGTCGTCGCGTGGAGACCCACAAAAGACACAACGCAGCACAATTCGCCGCTCTCAAAAGATGTCAAGAGAATTACATTTATAAATCCAGCGTGAAAATGTGTCCTCTATTTCTGATCTGTTATTGTAACGAGATTTATCTATTCCAATTATTGACTTGTTATGCGTCTGATCAACCTTAATGTCAGATGGAATGTGCAACCACCTGCACCTGGTTTCTTTGGCAATGCTCTCAAAATTGAACTACTTAGCTGCTCCGGCATTTAACCGCTGTCATATATTTCGTTTATCACATCGTTAACCTTATGTATCAGCAAACCATTTGAGGGTTTAAACGACTCGATAAGAATATTATCTCGTATTGCTTCTGTGTCCTTCTTCACATTAACGATTGGTCTATTGATCTTTGAGAAGAACCTAATGACGACGTTTTAAATATAACGCCTGCGTAAATGATTGTAAAAATAAAAGAAGTAAATTACACTGAAACTATATTTAAAATCCTTTTCAAACAATTATTTCATATATATATATATATATATATATATATATATATATATATATATATATATATATATGAAAAATTAGGAAATCATCCGATTCCACTACTTGGATTCAGCATTTCGGTATCTTCAGGCGATTTCGGTCAATTGATGTCCTAGCGATTTATGTTTTAAAAATATAAAATAATGACGAAAGCTATATTAAGCCCACGATGGGAGGTGTAGTAAATAAGCGCACGATGGGAGGTGTCGTGAAAGATGTGGGGGAAAAGATAGGGGAGGGGAAAATCCCCTACCGATGCATTTCCAATACACTTGATATTCCCCTCCGCCTTCTCTTACTCCTACTGTTTCCTGGTCTAATACAAATCTGGCCATTAACATCTTTATTATTATTATTATTATTATTATTATTATTATTATTATTATTATTATTATTATTATTATTGTTGTTGTTGTTGTTGTATTATTTTTATTTCTGCATTTTCCATCATATTGTTCTTGTTATGCAAAATGAAAAGTATATATTGTTCTTGATATAAAACTGTTTATATCATTATATCATATATATATATATATATATATATATATATATATATAATTATTTATTTAAAAATATGATTCCAACACGCTACATAAGAGGTCTCATGTTTCAAAAACAAGAGCCGAGAACTTCAATATAATTATTAGAATTATATTGAGTTAAAGTAAGCTCTGTTTCAATTTCAAGCGAAATTTTTTTTGGAATAAATTATTTAAGCAAATTAATTTGATGATGTCGGCAAAAAACCGTTAACTCATGTCTATTGTTTAATAGATTTTTATTATTCTATTAAACAATAGACATGAGTTAACGGTTTTTTGCCGACATCATCAAATTCACGCATTGAATAATTTAGCTTAAAAACTAACATACAATAAATTAACTTTTATAATCCATAGGCCCAATAAAAAGTTTTAACACCCTACAAAAAAAGATAGCCCTTTATGAAGTCGTCAAAAAATAAATGTTACGTCAGGTTTTATATACACAAAACACTTTCATAAAGAAATAAAATAAAAAAATAAATAAATCTCCATAGACAAATAAACCAGACTGATTGAAAACATCTTCCGTTTTAAATTCATTCACCCCCACCTTACCCTGACTTGACATCTATGAAAGTAACTCTATGCTGATACATATCATTAGCAGACAACACCCCTACCTATTTTAAAAATTCGCCCTGGCTGTTACCATGGAAATTTTGATTTCAATTGTAAATATACTATTAAAACACGTAAATTTCAGAAATAAGTTATTCCAAAAAAATTTTTCGCTTGAAGATGAAACAGAGCTTACTTTAACTCAATTTAATTCTAATAATTATACTGAAGTTTCCGGCTCTTGTTTTTGAAACATGAGACCTCTTATGTAGCGTGTTGGAATCATATTTTTAAATAAATAATTATATTTATGCTCTACTTTTGTATCGAGCATTATTTTTTAAAAATAATTAAAAAAATACTAAAAAACTTTAGATTACTTACCTAACCAGTTCTTTCCTATTTTCTAAATATTTTCATATATATATATATATATATATATGAAAGTGAACATAGAAGTGAACACTTAAAGGCGACAGTATGTTTATTGCTAGATGCGATCGTCACCTAGCAGGAAACAGAGTGTCGCCTGTAAGTGTTGACTTCTATGTTCTGATATTGAGCACTTTATTCCATAAATATAGCACATCTTAACACTATATTTCTTCATATATATATATATATATATATATATATATATATATATATGAACGCACACACGCATACATACTTGTGTATGTGTGTGTGTGCGCGCGAGTTTATGCCGGGTAAAATAATTCATTCATTCTTTAGATATTGGATTGTTTACGTTTAGGGTAGGAACCTGAACACATATGGAAGAAGAAATATTCTGACTGAAGATGTGCTTTTTTAAAAATGTGAATATAAAATATTGCTTGCTATGAGGTTCTTCTTAGCTGAGAGTTAAAGCACACTTGGTCAAACGTTGCTTTTCCTCTACATAGATGGACACAGGTTCGTTGTCTGTCAGTGAACCCAATTTGTTTTGTAAGATTTCTCGAATTGGCTAGCGGATAGGAATAATACACAGTTGCATAAATTTAAATTAGCTGTCTATTTCATATACTAAGTATCCACTATAACAACATTTGAAGAAATAATATATACATGGAGCGATGGAAAAAATGTCGTCTAAATGACGCAAAATTTAAAATTACAGTGATTTCTCATTTTAACACACATTTACCAAAATAACAAGAAATTATCTATCAATACTAAGGAGTGCATGTATCCAATAAAATCGCCATTGGCTTCAACCATGCACTTCAAATGATTTCGGAATGTCCTGCAAATCATCTGGATGGTCTCCTTGTTTAAGTTGGTGAATGCTACCATAATCTCTGCGTTCAGTTTATCGTTGGTTTTACAAGGAGCTTTTGTTTGTCCCTCGCTCAGCTGTGCCCCAAATATAATAACGAAGTGGGGTTCAGTAAGTGGAGTTAAATGGCCAGTTGTAAATGATGACAATATCGCAGAAATTGCCTGACAGCCATGATAGGGTAGCGGTATTGACGGCCTAAATCTACCCGTACATTTGTTTTACTTTACGAATTCGTAAGCAAACGCAAAAGCAACAAGAGAAACAAGAAGGAACACAAAACGGTTTTATAACAACAACAATATTTATATTTGTATAATGATGTACAAGCATAGCGGCTACTATTCTTATTTGTGTTATGTCCGTTTGACTGAATTACAGTTTTTACTAATGAAATATTTTTATCAGAGCTCACAAAAGTTGGATGAACTTGCCGCTCAAATTTTTCACTGTTAGAGAGTTGAAAGAATTTTAAAGCTGAGGATATTTTGAGTAAACTTTTAGCTTCAAAAGAGTTGGAGGAGTGAATGTTCCGTAATGATTGTAATTAGGTCTCCGTTGCTTGTCATTAATTTTGTAAAGTTCGTAATAAAGTTTTAAATGTTCCGTATGTTTGTAATGTAGTTTTGAAATTTCGTACGTACGTGTATGTGTGCGTGTGTAAATATGTTTTCATAGCGTCAGACCGGAAGTGGTCGAGACGCGATACCTATTACTACTACATTTTAGTAGCGAAGGAAATCAAGAAAGAGGGAGAAAACGAACTCGTGTCTGGTGTTTATAATTAATTTAATTACGTGGTAGGCTCGAAAAAACTTGGCAGAATTCATTTTTTCGTCATGTCAAGAACTATGTCGATGTTATTCGGACATGTTTTAAATATTAAGTGACCAATCAGAAGTTGACATTTTCTGAAAATATGTATAAAGCGGAATAATCTTTGTGATCCGCTTTTCCCACAGATTTGTAGAAAAAAAAAGAATTTGATAAAAAACGTGGCAGTGGGATGTTAAAATTGTGTAGCTTGACGGAATCTAGTTTTGCCAGATAGGGTCTTCCAGCAGACACCCTCTTGAAGCAAAGCAGCACTACCCTCATAAGACACATGATGAAGTCCATCGTGTTGTATCTGAGGTCATGTGGGGAGATGAACGGTGTCATAACGTCGATATCTCGAGTGATCAGTTCAAACACATTCGTAATCATCATTAGACTCATCCAACTCTTTCCGAGTCCCCTGCACTGTTCTCAGATTGACTCACAATAACTCTGAAATTGTCATATTGAAGCTTGGCGAATCCCTAAGAGTACATCCCGCCGTTTCCAAATTTCTGTTGGAATAAATTGCGTCATGTTTTTTTTTTTTTTTTTTTTTTTTTTTCAAAGACATTGGTCAATTTATCTTACTATACTGTGCAGTTGATAAAATGAAAAACAAACAAAGCGACTGTGTGGAATAAAAAATCTAATATGCCAGAAGTTTACCCATCTCACCTCACACACACACACACACACACACACTCGCGCGCGTGCGCGTGTGTATGTGTGTGTGTGTGTAAGGTGCGATAGTGAAACTATATGTGTGTGTGTGTGTAAGGTGCGATGGGTAAACTATATGTGTGTGTGTGTAAGGTGCGATGGGTAAACTATGTGTGTGTGTGTGTGTGTGTGTGTGTAAGGTGCGATGGGTAAACTATGTATGTGTGTGTGTGTGTGTGTGTAAGGTGCGATGGGTAAACTATGTGTATGTGTGTGTGTGTGTGTGTGCGTGAGAGAGGTGTGATGGGTACACTATATATGTGTGTTTGTGTGCGTGCGCGTGAGATTTTCAACATATTCTTTATGCTTAACATCTCTGGAAAAAATTTCGGTGCAAACGTTTTCTAGTTTTTCCGTGATAGCAATATGAGTAATTAAATTCCTTTTTTGGAAGTCCTGTAATTTTAATTCGATTGGAAAACAATCTATTTAACAGACTATCTGCAAGAAAAGTTATGAATAATATGGCCTCCCGAAATACTAACACACATCGCAGTTCTGATATATGTGAGGAAAATTTCGTCGCACATTTTAACACACAACAAGTTATGTATATTTGTTTTGATGCCGGAACTGGCATTAGTATAAACTTGGTAACCTTAATACGAACTCTTTGGCAAAGGAAGAAAACCATACTACAATCTTGACATCCACTTAAGTGAATAAACGAAGAGTAAAAATTAGCTATATGAAATAATGAAATATATAATTGTACATTGTAACATTTCTACCGACCTACATACCTACATACCTACATACAATATGTATCATGTTTCCTATTTCCCCAGAAAACTTATTGACTCTGATGTTGCAATTTACAATATCCCCAGGGATAAAATAATGATTCTTCTAAAATGGAAAATATTAACTATGCCATTCAATCATAAAAAAGTCCCTGGGCCAAATTTAATTTAGAATTAGGATGTACTGGCTACGATTTACCAGGGAGAAAATAGATTTCTTTTTCCAGACGAAAATTGGTGAAAAATCTTAAATTATATAATCTACGATTATATAATCGTAGATTATGTTAAATGGTGCTGGCACTGATGAAGAAAACTGCATATGAAGAAAAATATTTGCCACAGAAGATAGGAGTGAACTATTGTCATTTTTCTTTTAACAATTTAACCCCAATCAAGGTGATAAAGCCACTAAAACGCGACGTGTTACTCAGAGAGAAAAAGTCTGAAAAAATGTATTAAGGAGATAGAAGATCTGGTATTAAGGAGACAAAAAATATGATTCATATTGCCTATAAATATTTTGTGATCCAAGTTAACTAGAGTGCAAGAAGCAAAAATGTAGCAACTCAAATGAGACGTGCGACGGAAGAAACTGTTTGCTTCGACCTATGGTTGCATTTAGCATGCTTAACTGTAACGATGAGTCCAAGCTGCCAATCCTGTACAGCGTTTAAATTTGTAATTTCGGGGTAACTATGAGAAATCATATCAGAACAATTACCCTGAAAATATTTATAGAAATTACAGTTACTGCAGCTGAGAATCCAGCTCATGACCGATAACATTGCAAATGTCTCTTAGAGGAATCACTTGATCTGAGAGCGCAGTGATACTCACAGAATCTACGAAGGCGATATTTATAAAGGTGTAAGTTTGATTCTGTCAAGAACTGTTGTGTAAAACGACATAGTATGAACAACTTTCCACTTCCTGACAGGGAAAAATAACTGCGAATCTGAAAATATGAATGGAAGAAAATATATCAGACTTTGTTGCAATCTTTTGTAAAGAATACAGATTTTGAGCCAGGGATAATTTCTAATATAGAAATACATGTTTACAGAAAAAAAAAAAAAAAAAATTTACCAAATTATTAGATATGTTGTGTGATCACCCCTACAAAAGTGTTCATGTAACATATGTCTGTTTGAATTGCTTAAACACGGAAAAACGCCCCAAACCTTAATGACTGATATATGACTGTCGAATACTTATGCGAAGATAATCGTGAATTTTAGCACAGATGTAATTTGTTTCATCAGTAAGCACGAAGAAAGTTGTGACAGGCTAAGATCTTGCATGTGAAAACATCACTGAACAAACACTGAAAGAAAAAGAAAAAAATACTCATTGTTATTCATCATCGCTTAAGCATTGTCTAATCAAATTCATCCGTTGTGAGGGTGACGTGTGTATAATAGTGGGTCAACTACGCAATGAAAAATGCATATCTAATGGATGCATATTTGGAAAAACACATTTGTAGTTTCTTTATCTTTTATGTGGCACGTATCTTCAGGGCATTGGTGAACGTGGCTCTCCACAAGTTAAAGTTGTTTGTCAGCACTTAATATAATTTGTCTTTTCCTATTTATCCTAGACCTTTTCCGCCATATTTTTACTTACGTTCGCTAGGTAGATCTATACTTTTTTTCCGTGTCCCTATTACATTCAATTTGTCGTGTGAGTATCAACTTTCCCAAGCTCTCTTTCCTCATTATGTGCCTGAGAAATATAAATGTCTCTTCCTGATGTGAAGTATAAATGTAACATAATTTGATGTGTAAATGTAATATTTTCTGTAAAACTTCGTCGTTGTTCACATATTCTGCACATTATAATCTCCTCAACCTTCTGTAGAACTAGATATATATTGCTTTGACTCTTCCTCATCTGTGTGGAAATTGTTCATCTTCCGCTGCGAAGTAGGAGGACTGATATTACATAAGAGTTAAGAAATCTGTTCGGTGTTTCTAACGAAAGGAGATGATATATTGAAAGCTCCCCTCGTAAAAATACATCTTATTCCTAAAACTGTAACTTCAGTCTGTGGAATATTTATAGTTCCATTTCATTTTCTTTGCATTTTGAGTCGATGTATATGTTTGACTTATGTCATAATTTTTCTAGCATCATTTCTCTTCAGGCCATTAGCCGATGGTCATTGATTGTAAATTCGTTTTCTTTTATATCTATGAATTAATTTGCAGTCAATTTTTTACGAGTAATTTTATGATGCCATCTCCACAGTTTGGAATACAGAGTTCAGTTTTCTCTGATTGGTTGCCGCAAAAATTACCAAGCACATTGTACCCTGTTATTTAACGCATAGCTTGGCGGGATGGAGAATAAATATTAAGAATTTATAATTCAATTTCTGGAAGGTGGAAGTATTATTAGGAAAGTCATTGACGAAGTTAAGAACAGAGTAAGCATAAGGATAGAGCCATGGGGGACAACTTCATTAATACAAAAATATGTAGATGATGACATTTATAACATTCATATCGTGATTTCATAAGAAAAACAAAATCAGTTTATATAATTCGTCTGATAATATATTTTTAAATAAGACCGCTATGACAAATCCTATTAAACCCTTTCGAGATGTACAAAGCAATAGCCGGAGTTTCACTAGGTTAATCTAAATCTTGATAGAACCTTTCAGGAATAATAGTATATGAGCAGTTGATCTAAAGAAGCGAAAGCCGGTTTGTTTTTCATGAAAAGGGCCTATGATGTCGAAAGCATAAACAATACAGACTTGATTACCATCTCTAGTAGTTTGTCAGAAAGAGGTAAAAGGCTAATAGAGAAATATCCAACGTTTTAACGGGAAATGTATGCTAAGTCAATTTAAGTTGCATTCTCATTTTTTACATGAAAATTGTCACTGATAAAAAAGTGGGATAATAAATTCTAAACCTCGAGCAAAAAGGATTGTAAAAATTTTCTTAATTTTAATTATTTGACTAATTTTTGCTAAGTTGTTGGAGCTGATAGTATCTGAATGATTTTATATTATGACGCAACAGCAGCATATTCCTTGAGTTTTCTGGTAATATAATTAATAATCGTAATTTCCGTAACATCTATTCTGTTTCAAGTTCCCTCAAGACATCAAATCATGGATACAATTAATTGGCAAGGAAATTTGAAAAAGTGATCGACTCTTTCTATCGTTCTATGAAGGACCTGACTTCTCTCAATATTTGTATTTACGAGACGCAGATAAATCAAATAATGAAGTATTGCTGCTGTATATTAGCCAGCAATCCTAACATGCCAGCTTTCGTTGAGATCAAGATTTTTCATATAATTTCATGGAGGAAATGTATTCGTTTACTTTACACTGGCTTTCCCACTGACTCAAAATTTCAATTCTTTCGTTTCCTTATTGCTTCTCTCAAATGAATTCGATGAGTACCAATTTTTAGTTCCACCAATTAAAACATTTACGGCAAAGAAACGCTATCGAATCTCAATAATTACCTACGTATCAAAATGGGAAGAAGAACCTTCCACTAAGAGAGTTTCCCTTAAAAAATCTGACAAATTGTAGAGTAGAATAACTCGTCAGTAATCCTTTACTCACACTATTATCTAACAACTGTATATCGTTATATATCCTACTTATTCTCATTGACTTACCGCATTCTGTTTTTGACATATAATATTACTCATGCATTATTATCATTTTAACAGTAGTTATTATCTGGAGAGGCTTTCGAGGCTTGAATTTGGGAAATATTTGTGTAAAATATGACGTTTGTTACGATGCATGTTATGCCTTAATTATGTCAGTAAGCAATAATTTGTTTTCAATTTTTAATAGTTTAAACAATAAAGATAAAGAAATGATTACATTTTTTATATCTTTACAAAGGCGTCTTATTTGACTTTTCGCAAAACTTGCAATACAATTTATTCTATGATTTAAACGTAAAGAGTTCCTCAAATCCTATCCGGGGTAAGCAAAGGATTTCAAAACTTGCCTGGCTTAGCATGGAAAATCCCATTGCAATTCACAGTGGACTAAATCAAGTCAGCAGGCTGAGTGTATGAGCAAGTAAAGAAAAACTTTACGAACATAACAGGAACGGTATACATTGTTGTGAATGGAATATTTTCTAGTGGATTTTAACATTTTGAATATTCAGTTTACTTTCGAAGAAAGCCATCGTCACGCAATCCCTTTAAGAACACGACATACCAATATAATATTTTCTAATTTGCACTATTGTAATTTTATTCTAGTGGAACGAATGCCGAACACCGTAGAACGGATCGTTCAAAACGGTGTAGGAATTATATAAAAATATAAATTTGAATATATTTTAAATATTGCCATAACTACCTCATCTGTTTTTCGGGGCATTTCACCCATTTCTGTCTGTGGGGTCATAAACATTATGATTAGGTACATAATTTTACTGTATATTTTTCCTAAAATAATTTCGGATAATTTTCAGGGCTTTATCTGGATCTTGCATTTAAAAGAAATGCAGTTTTACTGACAGACAGTATATAACGGATATATTGATAATAACGCGCGAAAGATGTTATTTTCTTTTTTAGGTAAAAATAATTGAGTAATAAAGCAGAATAGGAAAAATAAGACAAATAACAAGAGATCGCATTAGATTCAACTGTCAATGGGGAGATAAAAATCTTAGATCTAAAGACAGAGGATACTTTTATGGTGAATGCACAACTCAGACACGCACTCTCATTTGCACCCTCTCATATACATTTAGCACTATATCTGAAAGAAATAATAACACATATTACTTAAATTTATACATATACATGATAATGGAATTTAATGACCAAACTTTATACACACATATCGCGATTTTCTAACCGTAGATAGATGTGGCACAAGGTGGAAAGTATTTACCACCTGGTGAGGATAGTACTCACAACTCAGTCGTAATTGTTCTAGCGATTGAAGCTTGGAAACCATTATGTATATATATATATATATATATATATATATATATATATATATACACACAAAGTGTGCGCATAGACATATACCTATATATATATATATATATATATATATATATATATATATATATATATATATATATATGTGTGTGTGTGTGTGTGTGTGTGTGTGTGTGTGTGTGTGTGTGATTAGATTATATAAAAATGATGGAAAATATATATTTTATATATTTTTTGATGATTTTATCTATTTGACATAGGGACCGCAATAATATTTTTTTATGGAAATCATAGTTTTTCAGCCACTCTAGCAGCCTTCGTCAGTGCTTTTTATTGAACACTATTTTTGGTATTGCGCTAAAAATCCAACCAAACAGACGCATATTGATGTGAGAGAATCGACAATCTTTGCGTAACAGCACCTACATATATATGTGCATTGCCACGTTTTTCGTTTCCTTCACACAGGTCTGTCTCTCACTCGTCTCTATGTCCTTGGGTTTATGTCTATGTGCACACTTTGTTTGTATGAGTGTGTGTGTATGTAAGTGTGCGTGTGTGTGCGTCCGCGCGTGTCTGTTTATAAAAAACGGTCTTGATATGTGTGTACATGAGTGAGATTCGGTGTAGAATTATAATAGATTTCTCCGACCGTCCGTTTTGTGAATCTGTTCCGTGTATATTTGTCAATGTTACAAAAACATCCTGGCAGATTGCAGATGACTGCAGTCAAAAGTGATTGGCTTCATTTTAGAAAATAGAGATTTTAATTCAGCGCTTTATGACAATCTTAGTTAATCTAAGATTAAGAGAAAAAAAGTGAATAAGAATAACACAAAATTTAAAATAGCAGCCACCTCTTAGCCTCTCTGTCAAAGCTAAATTCGAAATTTGATTCAGATCAATAACACGGCTGGCTCTGTTTTCGTTTGATAGTGAGATAGGTCATTACTCCCTCGCTTCACATCTAACAGTAGCGTGTCACGAGAAATATCATATGATCTCGATAAATTCCTTCTACTGACGGCGTTTTGCGATTAAGCCGGTTCCGATGTTTCTTAAAGGATAATATTGGTCCAGAAAAATCATAATCCTTCCCAGCCATTTTAAAAAAAAGTCTGAACTAACAAAATATCTGAGATCTATTTTGGTTTCAAATAAATTTTCAGTATGATTCTCTACATGAACGTTTCCAATGAAGCAGATAACAAACATGTATTTAAATCATGAGTAAATGCACTGTCTTGCCAGAAATTATTCTTTGCTACGCCATCATATTATAAATCTTCTTGTTACTGCGTTAGTTAATAAGGTTTCACGAAATACAAGGTCTTAGATTAATTAAAACCAGAGGGTAGTTAAATAAGTTTCTTGAATGAGCGTAAGAGAAAGGGTTAAAAAGTGCAGGGCATTTTATGAGACAATGTCGGAAAGATATCGGTTAACCCCAGACATTAAGTGGTTAAGATTACAGCAATCGTGAAATTTCACCCGGAAGTTTGTATCACAAAATATCAGTGAAATGATGAGGCGGTTTAAAAATTTTTTCACGGTATTCCAGTTAAAACAAGTTGTCTCAACGTCGATAGCAGCGGAGTTGCATTGAGAAAAATTTACCACAATGTTGCATCCGAATGGTGTTACCCACTGACTCATTAAATACGAAACTATGGCCTTACATCCGGCCTGAAATAAATAATGCATTATCTATATTTGATTGTGATTAATGTCGCAAAAATACATTTAAGAATCACTGTTTGTCTTTAGTGTAAAATAGAAATAATACACAATAATACGAAAAAAAAGGCTGCTCGAAGATGTGATAAGGAACCTATATGATTGACGTATCCTTCAGTGAAACGAGGTGATTTATTTTTTTTTTTTTTATATTTTCATTTACACCATCATACTTCTTTAAGTGTATGAGAAAAGGGGTAATTTATATTGGCTCGGAATTAAAAAAAAACAAAAAACAACAAAATAAACAACAAAAAACGGAGAGCCGAGTGCGAATTCCCGTCTAACTCCTTACATTCACTTACGCGTAAGTTATCAACTATATCTATTATTCCCAGCTAGGGATAAATAACACGAGAAACCGCACCCAATAGCCTTGTTTGGCAACAAATCGAGAAGAAGTAAAACTGAATTAAAACCCGCCTTAGGATTGTTGGGATCCATCATGCGATATTGCCAAATAGACTTTTCTGATCCTACGGTTGCATAAAACCTTGATGCCACTTTGAACAAATAGCTTACTGGGACTTCCGTTTGAGTTTAACTCTTTTAAATAATGATTTCCAGTCATACGTAAGATTTTGTTCTGTTAATATTTGAAATTGTTTGGCTGAAATATTTATTGATGTAAAAGTGAAATTTTCACGCCTATTTGATAGACATGAATCTAGCAAATTCAATCGATATATAATCATTTAATTATGAAATAGTATTCATCAGAAATTTCAAATGAGAAAACCGTGAAATTTCCGTGGGTATTACTACTGTTAATATTTAAGCTGGCAATGTATAATGTCCAGTATGTCTATTAGTAAATTGCATTTATGCAAGAAGAATGTTAGAGTTGCTTCCGTCTGAAAAGTCAATTGTAAGGGTTCGCCTGTTGTTTACTGAAGATTAGTGAGTATACAAATCTATCTTCTTATTTCTTATCATAAGTTGATAAATCGTAATTATTAAATAGATTTTTTTTAAATAAGAGTATATCACTCAAAAGTTACAGCTTGGTGTTCGAGGCTCTATAAAAGGTCACGATATCGAAATTCGATTTTCTCGAAAGGTAGACACATTTCTATTGGGAGTGTTTAAATACGACCTTTTTAGCATCTATTTCACTTCGATTGCTTTTGTGCTTTAGTAAACAAAACGTATCAAAAATAAAAAGCAAACATCTTCAATACAGAAATCAGAAAATAATATAAAATAGTTCATTATACATACATATATATATATATATATATATATATATATATATATATATATATATATATATATATATATATGATTAACTACTTTAAAGGACAGTTGACTAGCTTTTGAAAGCAACCACGCTGCAAAAAGAAGAGTAAAGAGCTATAAAAAAACACTTTTTTATACTCATCTTATAAGCCGAATGTCATCGATCTCTAACTGGAAGTGCGGTGTAGTTAATGCTGTTTTAACTCCATTCCTTTCATGTTTGCGAAGAATGTACTGCTTTAGCCGAATATTTTCTTCTAAATTTTAACTCAATATTTTTTTAGTTTATTTCTCAGACATGTAAAACATCAAAAGATTTGTTCCATACAGTCCGCCGAACATAGTTTATAACACTGATGGGTTTTCCAACATATCCCTCACTCTCTCTTTGACTTACGTACATACCGCGTTGAAACGCCGGCATCCGGACAATCGCCGAAGTTAGGCAGCGTCGAGCGTGAATATTATATAGGTGGGTGAGCGCTTGGTTATACGATGTACTGTAAGGTTGGATGTTAGGTCAGTGTAATAGATAATGGCTCGGATTTATTTACCGGAGAATCGAGTTCAAATTTCATATGCCCTCGTCAGATGCACTTATGAGCAAAGACCAATGAAAAATAATTAAATCATTTCTTCTTCTCCAGCTATGCATTAATCAGTAAGATTTACATGATTAAATCATTATTATCTCCCTCAAATCTTACATTTAAAAAATATTCCATGGCTTTAAATTACCTTCAAGGGGGTTCTAATCTAGAAAAAATAACAACTAGTCAATCGATTTCGAAGAGAATGATATCTATGTCTGAAATTATGAGCACTGTTTATTAAATGCGTTTAATAAACATTAAACCATGTATACATCCACACAACACACGTGACATGAAAATATTGCTGAGGCATGAAAAAGACTGCAGCTACTTAGCATTGACCTCAGTATCAACTCTAATTTTTACGCAGTTTCTATCGTTAGGATGAATATGTATGAATATATATATGTATGTATATATATATATATATATATATATATATATATATATATATATATATATATATATATATATATATATATATATATATATATATATATATATATATATATATATATATATATAAACTGTTACACTTGAACATGCAAATTACCGCGAATGAAATGCATTTGTTTCGACGTTAAAAGACGTCACGTCGGGCGGCTAACAATGGTGGTACGTTGGTAACTTGCATGTTCCAATGTAACAGTTTATAAAAAATATTTATTTATCTACACTTGTTTAAACACTTTTTAAATTAATGTTATGAACGTTTGAATTTATATTTTTTTGTTCTTCTGCATTTGGATATACGCACACAAGCACACATACACAGACACACATATATATATTCATTCTAGTCCTTTTATTACAATAGGTGTCTAAATCTTTTTTTTTAATATATATATATATATATATATATATATATATATATATATATATATATATATATATATATATAATAAATTTACTAATTTAAAAATATTGTTCCAGCGTTACACAGGAATTATCATGTTTCCAAAACAGAAACTATTAACTTCAAATAAATAGAATTACATTAAAATCCTTAGTACTTTTTCATTTCCAATCGATTTTGAAATGAATATTTTGAAATTTACTGAGTTTATAAGCACATACATCCTTGATATTATTTCCTAAATTTCTGAGAAATTCAATCCTTTAATAAGGAGCGGTAGGGTATTCATTTTCAGTGACAACCTGTAACCTGAGTTGGTTTACAAATGAAGTTAAGGTAGGGTAGGGGTTCAAGTTCAACAAACGTGGTCATACTTTTTTTCACACGTTGTCGTCATTTTTTTTTTTTTAATGACAAAGATTTGGGGGCATTTTTATTTTGCTGTTACATTTGTAATTATGTACACAAATGTGTTTTTCTAAAACGGTTGTTTGAATATGTATATGGTTCGGATTTTGAAATCAGAGAGTTCGAATTCTAGTTTTGTCTGTATTTGGTGCTTCAAAAAATGTGGTTTTCACCACTGTAATCAAATCATATGTGCTGGTTCCTGGGCTGTTGGTTCCTAGGAACTGAGCTGCTTGACACGCACACGTAGAATATGACGGGTATCCCACCATACATGTGTGTCCGTGTGTGTGTATATATATATATATATATATATATATATATATATATATATATATATATATATATATACATATATTTATATATATATATATATGTACACACACACATCACACACACACACATATATATATATATATATATATATATATATATAGATAGATAGATAGATAGATAGATAGACACCTACATGTGTGTGTATACATATACATATATATATAGATATATATACATATATATAGATAGATAGATACCTACATGTGTGTGTGTATGTATATATATATATATATATATATATATATATATATATATATATATATATATATATTACTTATTATAAAACGCAGATTGTGTGTGTCTGTGTCTGTTACGTTTATATATCAGATCGGATTTCCTACAATTTTCAACCGATTTCAACAAAACTTCACAGGACTACATAAAATTACTTTGCGGTGGTTTTAACGGGGCCAAAATTTGGATAAACATAATTGTTCTTGCAGAAAATCAATTTGAAAACACGATTAAGAGGCATTCATGAAAGGAGGGAGGACTCACTTCGAGTTATACTTATTATAAAAACCTTGTTGGTTGGTTGTGTGTGTGTGTTCATTTATATATAGGATCGGATTTCCTATATTTTTCAACCGATTTCAACAAAACTTCACCTTTTTTTTTTTGGCAGGTAGTGTTTCTTATTATCTTGCACACTTTTTTCTTTATTTTTACATTCAGAATTCATTTAAAAATTCCATTTACAAGACAATTGTTTATAATCGATAGACTCATAACAACTGAAAACAATGTTTTTGTTTGAGTTTGACCAATTCGTAAGAAAAAAAAACAAACTTATTAAGACATGCGTGTCCGTCAACCTTAAACAATAATCTAACGATCTCTACTGATTGTATGAATCCAAACATCGTATAATTCTTTATCTTTAGGGAAAGATAATTCCACGTACTTTAGGGCCGTTTTTATAATTCCCTTTGTAATTTGGTACAAGGCATCTATAAGGTATTGGTTGTATTTTGAAATTAATTCAATATTTAAAAGAAAGTATAAAGAAAATATTTAAAAATGCCGACGTAAGAAATCTGATAGACAAAAAGCAAAAATATTTCGAAGATGATAATTATTAAGGAAAGAACACAGTACTTACCTTGTACCCGACTTTTCTGCTTGATTCCTTTTTGTTCTTTTTTTTTTTTTTTTTTTGTTCATGCAGGTGAGTCTTTTACGAGGGGGGTGTCTGTGTGTCTTGCTTAGGGGTTTACGAGAATTTTCGTCATTCCCTCAGTGGACCTCGACTCATAATTGGCTTTTTAAACTTCAATAATTGTCCACACGTGGGTGCCTTTTCGGGCGCCAGGGTCATCCCCCTCCTCCCCTTACGGACGGCCTCCATACACGCACTAACGCAACAGGATACGCAATATTCGCTAATAGAGAGTGGGCATTGTCACTCTCTCTTCATTCACCTAAGGTTTGTGTTGAGAGGGCACGGTCACTGTTACCGATCCTTTCCCCTACTTTAATGACAGCGGTATCTACCGTGATTTCCTCTTTCGCTGGCCGATTTGTTTAATAGAGAGTGGAACGTCACTCAAGGTCAACCATCTCTACCTCATGACTCGATCGTGCTTTCACACTTTTGCGTTTATTGTTGCCAACGTGCACGTACTTGGCTTATTTTATTCGCCAACTTCGGACACCCCAATTTGTTAATTACGTGTTCTAGCTGCTTTTTTTGTTTTATAGTTCTAACCCAACCCTATACACGCCAGCCAATTGTACTAAAACCCCATTTCCTTTTGGATTTACCCTTGGTTTACCTTTTTTAAATTTCCACTTTTTTAGTTTCGAGTTCCCCTTTAGTAACATCTTACTTATTATAAAACACAGATTGTGTGTGTCTGTACGTTTATATATTGTTTCGGATTTCTTACATTTTTCAACCGATTTCAACAAGCCTTCACAGGAATACGTAAAATTACCTTGCGGTGGTTCTAACGGCGCCAAAATTTGGATAAACATAATTGCTTTTGCACAGAATCAATTTGAAAACACGATTAACAGGCATTAATTAAAGGAGGAGAACACATATCGAGTTGTACTTATAAAACCCAGGTTGTGTGTGAGTTTGTGTATGTGTTCGTTTATATATTGGATCGGATTTCCTACATTTTTCAACTGATTTCAACAAAACTTCACTTTTTTTGCCAGGTAGTGTTTCTTATTGTCTTGCACACTTTTTTCTTTATTTTTACATTCAGAATGCTTTAAAAATTCCATTTACAAGACACTTGTTTATAATAAAATTCTATTCAATCAGTAGACTCATAACCACTGAAAACAATGTTTTTGTTTGAGTTTGGGTGTGACCAATTCGTAAAAAAAAAAAAAAAAAAAAAAAAAAAAAAAAAATCAAAAAAAATAATTAAGACATGCGTGGCCGTCAACCTTAAACAATAAACTTTACACACACACACACACATTTATTTCTAGTAGGCTGGTTTAAAACAACAATTTGGGATGTGTCCTTTTATACCCACGAGGATTATGCTGCTCCATATATAATCTACAACTTGCCTGGAAATATCTCTGGCAATATATGTGCCATTAATTTAGGAGCTGTCCGCATGTATAGACAGATAGGTCGGAAGAAATTACATTATAGAATTTTGATCAGTAATATAATGTTACCATCCTTTTTATCAAAATATAGTTTTTCTAAAAATATATCTTAAACTTCTGGCCACTTGCAAATATAAGATAAATCCGAAATCTGAAATACTCACCATTAATTACACATATCTTTGATTATTTATTTCGAGTATAGAATATTGTAAAACAATGTTTACCGATAGTTTGTTTCCATGCGTCAACAGTCGCATACATAACTTCCTGCCTTCTTGCATCCAATATAATTCAAGCATTCATACACAATGCAAACCATGTAAATTTCTGACATATACATCCGCACACATACACCAGTAGCATCTACTTGTTTTTGACTTCGTTTATAAGGTCAACAACTGAAACTTCATACACACTAGACCTGTCACATACATCTGCACCCATATAGACACATCGTTTAACCTATACGGACACAATTTATTCTCTTGTAATGTAAAAAAGGATACACAAAACATTTTGTGTGAAGTTGTTCACAAAGTATTTTATGATATTTTTTTCCAAGTTGAAAGAAAAATAATATTCCAATAAATAAAAATGATTAAACTTCCGTGGATCCTTGTTTGAAGATTAATTTAATTCTTCGTTTAAACACTCATATTCCGTTATCTCTCCCACCTCCCTCTCTCTCTCTCTCTCTCACTATATATATATATATATATATATATATATATATATATATATATATATATATATACTCACGAGAGGAATCTGATATATTCCTTTAATTTTTTAAAGTATAGCTCTATATAATTTTCAGTGTTGCTTATGCTTGGCTAAAAATAAATGTAAGAAACTTAGCAAATATCAAAAATGTCCAGTATCTAGGGTGAGGAACCATTTAATAAGTAATGAATTACCATATATCGGTCTTAGTGACTTTCCCTTTCAATTCCACACGTTTAATCGCGTTTACATACTTACACACACATGTCCGCTGCCATATATATATATATATATATATATATATATATATATATATATGATGTGTGTGCCCATGCGTGTGCATATGCAAATGTATGAATGCATGTCCAGAAATAAGGAATTATATGCAATTATTTTTGTGATCGAATGCAAATAACCAAGAAAAATTGAAGCCAAGAAAATGTTATTGATTTTTGTCCATGGAATGAATGTGCATGAATTGTGACAAAAAAGAATATCAGTTCCGGAAGGGCAGACAGATGAATGTTTAATATCTGACATGCTACCTTCTTCTGCTTGCTAAAAGCCATCTATGGATGAACAAACAAGACATAATGCCATCGGCAAACATTGTAAAGGTATATGCATGGATATCCATGTGTAAAAATAGATATGCAAGTAAAAAATTAAATTAGGATTGATGTTTTTGTCGTAAGTTCAGTCGTCAATAGTTTGTAAATACTATATGTCGTTGATGCAGAAAGCAACAATAACTTTTCATATGTTATCATATCTATCTCTCTCTCTCTCTCTCTCTATATATATATATATATATATATATATATATATATATATATATATATATATAAAAACTTAACATCAGTGTTTTTTTTAATCAAAGCATATATTATGGATTTTTTAAGTTATCATATATCTAATTCATTCCCTCCATATTCACTGAAATCATTAAATATTTGCTTTGCATTTCAAAATAGCTATACCCTGATATGAAAATTATTGCTAGAATTAAATGAGATTTTAGAAGAATATATTACAATTGAATAATTTTTCCCTTGCAGCAAATCCATTCTCTGCAGCATCTGAGAATGGAATTTTACAAATAAATGGTCAACTAATCGCATCTGTATTGAGAGCAATATATATATATTTCTAATTAATCATTAACACCGATTGCCTGACAATGGTGTAGCGTGGAACGAAAATAATCGATAATAATTTTAAAAATAAAAGTTAGGCAAATAAAAACATACTTTAAATACAGACGATAATGATATTTAACAATGACAAATTTGAATTATAAACAATATAATATAGAATACTTTCATGATGCACCAGAACAAACGTTTTCCCCCCAAACGAAGCAAACAAAAAAAAAATCCTTCTTTTTTATCAACCGGTGAAGAATTCATCCATCCTGTACATTCTCTGATAAAACATATTGCCAGAAAGTAATATTTATTTTAAATATATATATATATATAATATACAATCATTTATTTGAAATGTATGCTAAAGCACGTTTTCTTTTTCTTCTATGCTTTTTCATTTGTGTCTCATATAAAATTTTTGCAATATTGTAATCCAGTTTTGTCTCATGTTGCCCGATTTAGCAATAAAAACTACATATAAAAATAACATTCAGAAAATACCAACACATCATCAGACTAAGCAGCTGTACACGAAATATATGTATTTAATTAATATTTCCAAGCGCCATTTAAAATTGGTCTCATATTCACGATTACACTTCATCTAAATTGAGGTTATTTTTTCTGCATATCTCTTCATATTTCTCCTATATTTATTTTCAAGTTGTATGTGGTTGCAAAATATTTCAATTTGTTTTCAGTTTTTTCTGTATTAACATTTGACAACCATTCATGGTATGCTGACTGTCCAACCGTAAGTATTACCATTTTACACATCACATTTAACACAAGCAGCAAATCTTCAGATGTTAGTATATTTTATAAAAATGACATACAACAGATTTTTCTGTATAACATTCTTCATTTTTATAAACGACAGTCGATATAGAAATGAATAAATTTCAGATATATTTTTTCAGCTTTCCTTAAATTATACAAAGCTGATGAAAATATTTTCATAATTCTTAGTAATTATATTTATCAAGATAATTTAAAATTGAATCTTAAGGGCGTTCTTAAGTTTTTAAACTAAGAAGAGAGTCTTAATATAATTAATAGATATTAAATTACAATGTATATACATGTCATATCCTACAGAATATATTATGGGTCTGTCAATTAAGCTGGATCTTATGAGATGTTTGATTCAATTTTGTATCTCGTTATAAAACTTAAAAAAAGCATGTCTATTACATCTGTGTTCATAAAACATTTAAGTATTGATGTATCTGTAGCCGAAATGTTTAAGGAGTCACACAAAAAGACGATAGCGGCTTGAATTGAGGAATCGGAGACCTGAATTCGAATTCCAGTCGAATCCATTACATTCACTTAATTGCTAATATCATCCTTCTTCTCCCCTCATTTATGGGTAAATAGCGGGACGGACTGGGTTCTATACCCTTGGATGGCAACTGGTCTACCTCAGAAAGTAATGGCAACCTACTGCGCGAAAAAAATCTGCCTCGTCACTTATATATCGAAAGATACATGATCGCCTATGTGTGTATCACGCATAGCACACAACTGATTGAATGCACATTAATATATTGTAAGTTTCTAACAGACGTGTCTAACTAAATCCAGTGCGGTACACTTTTATTAATAGTGCTTTTAATCATGAATCAAGCTGTAACCACAATTTTAAATCGACTGTTTATGAAAGACGCTCTTCCGAGATGTGTAATACAATATCAGATTAACACTTTGCAGGTCATTTAAAGCGAGAAAATAGTTTAGATTGTAAGAATATTTTATTTTTTGGCGGGTTAGTTAATAATGGTTTAGTGATACAAGTCTTAGTAATTAGCCAACAGCAGGGCGAGAAGAGGTTGATTCATAAATTTCTCAAGGGTACTTGCATTGAAGCGAATATAACGAACACAGGGGAAATTGGAAAACGGATCCTCGATTAAAAAATTAGTGACATTATACACTGAACACCCCTCATTTCCAGGCTTACAACATATCTCCAAGTTGTCACCCATATTGTTACTGACCAATCTCAACGTTGCTTAAAGACGTACATCGTAGGAGAACTGGTGTTTCAACGTGATATGGCCGTATGTCCTAACAGATGAATTTAACGAATTCAGATCGTGTGTAACTATATTTATGCAATATAAATAATAGATACCATCAATACAGATGAAAGAGATATGTAAAAATGTCATCTGAAATTTCAAATTTTTTGACAAAAAAGAATAACATTAATAAATTGATTGAAATCAATGATGATAGCATATAACAATTACACTGTTAACACCTGAGTTAACAATATATAGAATCACGAGATGTGTGGCTACGTATCACACCGATTTAAACGTAAAAAATAACTATAAAGAACAGCTCGAAATGAAGGGTTTCAATATAGCACAATTTGAGGCATGCATTAAAAATTGAAGATATTCGTTTTGATACTCAGAAAGATAAGAAATTATAGCATGAAATATAGTGACCGAAACTTAATACAAAATTTTGTATAAGTACTTCAAAAACAGATGGATACAATATAAAATAATATTAGGTTGGTGCAAAAATAATATCCTTTTTTGACGTTAAAAAATACGTCAAAAAACGATGTTATTTTTGCACCAACCTAATACCAACCTAAAACATGAAGTAGTTATATACACTGTTATAAAAGCCCAAATGGACACCTCGAGGTGGTGTAATGGTTAGCAAGCTTGTCTTGCTAACACAATTATGACTGAGTAGTGAGTTCGGTCCTTACTGGATACCCCATTCTTTTGGACTTGTGCCACATCTGAGCTACGCTTGGAAAATCTCTATAAATACCCTAAGAATTAAGTAATATATACGATCCTAAATAAAAAAAAAGATATATAGACAGTAAAAGAATTCGTTTAAGACATCTTTTTTATTGCACGTGTCCTTCATCTTATTTGACCATAATTTCGACTTAGAAATCCTGTTTTAATTGAAAGAGAAATTTATTTATTTTTCGAAAAGATACACAATTGTACCAATATATGTCCGTTCCACGGTAAATTAACGTCCAGGTTCATATAACATGTCCACATTTTTCTTTTTTTGTAGTAAGGTTGACCCTGTACAAGGGCCTGTGTGCCACTCGAGATAAACGGTTGCATTAAGAGGCAGTTTATCCGAATAGAAGAGGAAGAAAACGTTTAAGCTCAGACTGGAACAGGGTAAGATTGTAGTGAACGAAGAACATCCTGTTGGCTGTCGGTTCCTCAGAGCATCGAGTCGAGGGAAGAAACTGTTCGAGTGGATCTTAGTTATCAGCAGTGAAATAAAAAGAGAATGTGGATGATTTGCTATAAAAATATTGCTATGTGAGTTAATGAAAAGAACAGAGATTGATAAAAAACCAAGAGGCGCACCTCTAAACAGTATTAGTGGTTAGAAAGTATTTGTCGCTAGAACAATTACTAACCAGTGAGGGCCACCTACTTTCAGCTTTGTGCCACATCTGTCAAGCTTAGCAAAGCACCATAAAAAACAGAAACAGTAGGAAATTTAATGAAGACGTTTTGGCTGTGCATCAAAAAACACCAGATGCTAAAAACAGAATTTAAAATCAAATTTAGGCCATCTTGTATTTTCAACGTTTCTCTCGATGCATAATTATAATGAAAGTTTTCATTATCTTACTAAAGCTTAATTATATACGATCCCATCAATAAAATAATTATTTAGTTAAGATGCCCTTTTGAAGTGTTGATCATGTCACATAGAATTTACCATTTTGTCATTCAACTAAGAAGCATCTGCTTGATATATATAACACATGCTTCCATAGAAAAGTATTAGGTTGGTGCAAAAATAATGTCGTTTTCTCACATATGTTACTATGTGAGAAAACGACATTATTTTTGCACCAACAGAATAAATATTTTTAGAAATGAGTTGTTGTAAAATATCATTTATTACAATCCATGAAATAAGGTTAAATTCAAGTAAATCCTGAAAGAATACATCCCTCTTCCAATGATATTAGATCTTGCATCTAGTTACAACACAATCCCCCCATCACATTACACTAGACTACAGACGCCGACATACAGAGGATTTACTTTTTATTGTGGGTGTTTCATATTTGGTACTCATGGAATTATGCTAAAAACCAAACATTAAGTAAATACGTAATCTATTCATTGTTAAAATTTCATATTGTTAATTAATCTATTTGTAACATTTTGCATATCAAGTAAATAGATATATATTATTGCAACTAACTTCCTGCTTTATTACGTGGCATAATACAGCAACAATAAATTTGAAGAGAAAATGTCTTTAAGCAATGACTCATTTAATATAAAGAACGCCTCCTGACTTGATTCTCAGCAAAGCGCAACTGCATCTCTCGATTTTCCCGCCTGAATAAAGATGAAATCTTTTCCCGCAGCAAATAGAAAATAAATTATCGAGTATGAATTGGAGCTGGTGTTTATCTGATGGAGTCGAAAGCTTAGACGTGCAAATAAATGTAAAAATGATGCAACGAGGAATGTTAATTTTCTCTTGAGCAATTTTTCACAACGAGATTTTGTAAAGGAACAATTCTTACAGCTTGAATTAAATTTCATTTGATACAATTACTCATTTTCGTAACACTTTCTGATTATACATGCAACGATATGCCGGAAACTTTTCGGAAAAAGCAAATAACGCCGTTTGCCGATAAGACAAAATCTTTACAAACATGGACGGTCTGAGATTCATTAACCAACCTTTTCAAGAATATGAACGATAAATATTACAAAAAGTAAAGGAATATTTGAGTCGCGTAAAAGTTACAATAACAGAAATTGAAAATTACATAGAGCTATCTCATGTGCACCAAATGTAATTTATTTCGTCATTTTCTAACCGCAGCTTAGATGTAGCAAGATCCTGACAGTATGCGGCATCCAGTGAGCATATAACGCACTACCTACTTGTAAATGTTCTAGTGAGACAATCTTGCAAATCATTACACAACGTTGATGTGCCCGCACCTGCAATTTATATTAGGTTTGTGCAAAAATAATGACGTAATAATGTCGTTTTTTGACATATTTGTAACGTCAAAAGACGACATTATTACGTCATTCTTTTTGCACCAACCTAATAACAATAGAATTCATTTAATATTCTTCTATAGCAACTACTATGTAAAACACGGAAATCAAACAAATAAGAAGTCAACTGAAAAGAACATTATTGTTTCCAGACACTTAAGAGAATTCGCAGATAATGAAACAGACAAAATAAAGAAGGCGTGGATATACCTGGCCGTCTATGTCCTCGGATATAGCATTCAAAAATGATAATGTTCCGAGAATTTCATGAATTGAATCCTTTCCTATGATATATAAGTTTACAATAAATCTAAAGACGAAGTAAAATTAAGAATAATTATACTTAAATTAGTCTACCAATTTTTCCTAGGTTTCATCACAGGGAGCCTAATATCATAAAAATCCCTTAAAGGTCATTCAAGTAATGTTATAAACATGCAAGATGTAAAAATAGAAATAGAAATTTACACGGAAAAATCGTTCGAGTAGTCCGGAGAGGTCACGGAAAACTCATCTTGCATGCGGATATAGAAAGTAAATCAGTTAATAGACACAAAGAGAAAGTTGTACCGTTTCTACACAGGAATTATTTAACATGCGAAACACACAATTTTTATTCTCGACAGGCATGATCTTAACCAGCTAACATACGTAAATGATACTCAGCTGGTGGTAAACTCAAAAACAAAATAGTAATCACACCTAGAAGTACCGGTAAAAGAATACGAGATGTAAATAGAGAAATGATTGATTGATTCATTAAAACTGTATCATGCAATGACGATTTCTATACCATATTTACAAATTTACGAATGATGTATCTCCAGAAATGTACTTTTCAATATATATAAGTATGTAATATATATATATATATATATATATATATGTGTGTGTGTGTGTGTGTGTGTAAAAGAACGAAGATAATCCACATGATGAAATGCTAAAAAGATTGTTTTACCGTTGAAACCGGATGTACAGTTTTTTAATGGGTATGTGCATGTTCTAATATAACACTGCAATATCTATCCATCTATCTATCTATCTATCTATCTATCTATCTATCTATCTCTCTCTCTCTCTCTCTATATATATATATATATATATATATATATATATATATATATATATATATATATATGAAGAAATATAGTTTTACGCTGTACTATATTTACGGGATAAAGTACTCAATATCAGAGGTAGAGCGTATGTAATTATATATATAAAAGTGAATATTGAAGTAAACTATCAGAGGCAACAGGCTTTTTCATGCTAGACCCAATCGTTAGGCATATATATATATATATATATATATATATATATATATATATATATATATATATATATATATATTTGTGTGTCTGTGTATGTGTCTGTGTCTGTGTGTGTTATTCGTTGCAAAAGTTTTTCAAAGTATAAGTTTATCTTATCGGCATTAGATAGACTAATAAGTGCTTGCATGCCGTTAGATGGATTAAATGACCGCCCACCATGTTTTATGCAACATAGTACATAAAATATTTGTGAAATGATAATGCAAATGAAGTAGAATAATTCAGGAGTCTCCTTGTATGGAAATCTCGTACGATCAAGTATTCTGCTACAAAGAACTGCATAATTTCCTCGAATTGAAAATGGCCTGACGCGGAAATATTTGATATCACCAAATGTATATAAATACCCTTGAAAGTTTAGATAGACAGGCAAGTCATGCAAACTAATAAAATATCATTTGAAGCCCCTGCCGATCCAAATGATGACATTGAGTACAAGACTAATCTCATCATTAAATCTGTCCACAGTATGTAAAATTTATTTCAATAAAATTTTAACAGTAAAGTGCAGGGCGTTTAATTTGTTTAGATATGAGCAGGGAGTAAAAGGAGCTGTTTTATCCTGGTTGAGAAATTTGTAACGAATATGTTGGATCTGAAATGCTGGGAAGATTTTTAAACTGAACTCTTCTGTTGAAATTCAATACCTAATAGGTAAGTTTCTGACATTAATTTAACAATTTTGCCATTCAAACGTAAACAAATTGTCATCAGACACAAATGACTCTCATGCTGTTAATATATCCAACAATTATTTATCCCTTTTTGTGCCTTTTTCATTTCAACGGGTGGACACTAAGGGCCCTCCTCAATTAATTTTGTCTCGGCGTTTTGATCCGTACGTTTTACCGGTTCCCTTAGCGCTTGTTCTTCCCTATTAGACTGTGACCTTCCATCCCGTATAGGCCTTATTCTTCCATTCCTCTTAACATTTATGTCTTCCTGGCCTTCAACCATTCTAAGCTGTTGTCCCTCAATGTCTCAACACTTATTCTTCCATCCTCTTAGAATTTTTCTTCCATCACTTATAAACTATATTATTCCCTCACTCTTAGCGCTTGTTCTTCCATCACTGTTAGCCATCAATATTCCATCCTTCTTAGACACCCACCATTCTAAGCCTTCCTTTCGTGTTCTTCCATGCCTCAGCACATGTTCTTCCATCCCTCTTAGACTGTAGTCTTCCATCCATAATAACCCTTGTTCTTCCATCTCTCTTACCCCATTTTTTACATCCCTCTTAGCCTAGGTTCTTCCATCCATTTTAGCAATAAGTCTTGCATCCCTCTTACATCTTTGTCTTACAACATTCTAAGCCGTTATTTTTCATTGCCTCATATCTGTTTTTCTTCCATCCTTCCTAGCTGTTGTTCTTCCATCCCTCTTATAAACCATGGTCTTCCATCCCCCTTAGCCCTCGTTCTTTCATCCCTCTTATCCCTTACTCTTCCATCCTACTTACTCCTTGTTCTATCATTCTGAATACTCGTTCTTCCATGTCTCTTATCCGGTAAACTTCCATTCTACTTAGCCTTTAGTCTTCCATCCCTCTTAGCCTTCGTTTTATCCGTCACTCTCATCACACGTTCTTCCATCCTTATTTGAACTTGTTCTTCAATTTCTTTTAGCCTTTGTTCTTACACCCCTCCTACCTTGTGGTCTTCCTTCCTTTTTAACCCGTGGTCTTCAATCCCTATTTGCCATGGTCTTACTACGCATATAGTCCTTGTTATTCCATCCTTTTATACATGCCGGTTGGGGACAGCTTGTGAATTCCAAATTCCCATGAAACTCCAATATTGGAGCCGGCTCAACTCACCTCGGATGAATGCCGTTACAAGAACAAGAGAAAGAGAGAGAGAGAGAAAGAGAGAGACAGAGAGACAGAGAGAGAGATTCTTCTTAGCCCTTGTCCTTCCACCCTTAAGCCATGGTCTCATATCCCTCTTATCCGTTGCTTTACCATTCTTCTAAGCCCTTATTCATCCATCCCTAATAGCCCTTGTTCTTCCACCCGCCTTAGCACTTTGTCTTCCATATATTCTCACAAATTCGTTAACACTGTTACTCGATGTTTTTTTTTTTCATGTTTTGTTGCCTTCATTATGTCTGTTTGCGATGTATTTACACAGTATTTTTCTTCGTCATATTGCCCATTTTATTTTATTTTTATTTGTTTTGATGGGCGGGGGGTGGTAAAGTATCAGTTTGTAAAACCTAACTAATGAAATGTTAAATCCAGCCCTAACTTCTTGAATTGGTCTTTTACTTTCTTTTTATATTGCATAGTTTTACCTTGGATTTCTTCTAGCTTTATTGCCGACGTCCTTTTTACCCAGGGATCGATTTGATACGTATCTATGTTACGAACTTGATCCGCTAAAATCAATAATTTTCGATCAAGACAAATGTCGTTGCTTCGTGAGTGGTCATTGAATGCTAATCTATAAAATTAACCCCCACAAAATGTATTATCTAGTTTTTCGTGCGGACCAGTCACATTAAACAGTAACTAATTTCCTTGTTTCCTACATAGCTTAAAATTTCCTCGCTAAACATATTATGTATCAGTAGTATTCAAACCATTTGCCGTTGCAACAGCATCTTCGTGCAGAAAAAATTTTTCATTATTTGTTAGAATGTCGCCGTGATTTAAGCGCCAATTGGGATATAATTTCAACATGATTTACAAGAGGAACTAGTACATGCAATCCATAGCCACTGCTACTCTCAAAATGAACAGTTTCCCAGACAACCTCGATAAGTATCCGACTTCTCTAGCTATCTTCTACCTTCACAAGTCAGATTCGTATAAAATGAAGCACTGCTGCCAAATATCGGTGAGAGCTTCCCAGTCTTCATTTTTACGGTTCGATAGAATTCAAAATTGTCCCTGTGCCTTTGTTAGTGACGCATTATATTCATCCCTACAATTCCTTTCTCTCAGACAAATCGTTGCAAGTCTCTCGCTGATCTATAGCATTTAATATGGAAGGTGTACAGACAAACTACTTTCTTAGATCCACCAGTTCTATCATGGCCAAGAAGCACAACGCCATTGCCTTTTTTATTGAACCACACTCATTCACTTCGTCTTCCTTTGTTGATATGTAACTTTCACTCGTGAAGCTTCTTTCCCCGAATTGCTGCTTTGTGGAATCGATTCAAAAGAGGATTCTTCTCCCGTCACGACAATATTAATCTGTTCAAGTCTAGAGTCACCTGTTATCCTCTCCATATATACACTTAAAATTTGACTCTTACTTTGTATCTCTCTACCACCAGAAGTTATTTGATATTTGTATGGGGTAAACGTCATTGTAAAAAATGGAAACTGTGTTGTATACCCTGCCATATAGAATAAATGGATAACAATTCAGCTGTAGTATCTTGTTTCGGCCGAATTTTCTAATTCTAATAACTTTTAATATTCTGCCAATATTTTGTAACGAATCGTTAAATATTCCTATACGTGATCTGAATAACTATACAAATGTGAAACCTTCATTTCTATATCTGTTTGATATTGACTTCCCCAATATTAAGCGTATAGCTTTGTTTGTTTGCTTTTGTTGAAAACCATGCAAAATGTCTTGTTCCATTTATTAATCCTTTATTCTTATTATACCACACTAAGAAATATTTCAGTTTTCTTTCGACGCCTTTCATCAAAACAGAAATATCAACGAATCTTAGGTCGTTTTGGGTATGGTTTTCAATGATAGAATGTGTGCTTGTTTTCTAGTTTTCTTCGGGCATATCACATTGTAACACGGGTTCTTCACCAAAATTAACAACGTCGAGCTAGGTAAGTACCTAAATGGGCAACTGTTTGCGAATACAAGTTGCTGTATGTTTGGATATGCGGTGGGTGTAATATATATTAATTTGATATTGTAAATTGGAGGGAAGTGTTCGCATTTCAGTCTTGCACGCTATATCCACTTACACCGAAATACGCCGGGTAAAGGTATGAATTTTCCACTTCTCCACTGCGGCTGTAGATTAATTCAGCAGTGATTGTATCCATAAAATCATTATTATCTCTAAAAATATCAAAATTAAATTCTAACTTTAAATAACCATCAAAATTTTGATAGGCCATAAAAAAAAGAATCAATCAATCAATCTACTTCTCATCTCAATCCTTGTATTCTTCGTCTTTCCATTTTATGTATTCTCTCATTTCCTTTATCTGTCGGTATGAAAGATTTTCTACCAGGGGATGATTAACGACTACATGCAGTCGTAAATCCGTATAAATCGTGCTTTTCTTCGTATTTCAGATAGCCATTTGTATCGAAACCTGACTTGTGTTCGCACAAGTCTCGTGAGCTATTATACCGAGACAATTGTGTGAGAATGATGATTTCTACAAGGATTTATTATTGACTGTCACCACCTTAAGAATATTAGGTATGACGACGACATAATTTTGATAGTAGACACAGAAAGAAAACTACAATAACCCATACGGAAGATAGTAAAGTAAACCGAGAATAAAAAAACTAAAGATCAAATGACTTAAGAACGAATGGATGGCTGTCAGCAAATGAAACTACCTACCATGCTAATTTCAAATTGGACACTCCGGAATCAAAAAACATACAAGAAATTCTAGGAAATGTTTTGAAATAGGACGGAAAATGCGTCACAAATATCAGATGGCTCGCTGAGGCAGCGATATGTCCCTATTAAACATTACGCAATCATAAGAAACAAATAGATGTCAATAGAAACATAGAAGATATTACTGAATTATTAAGTAATATCATTTCTCCTACATGAATGCCAATGCTGGCCAATCTCCTAGCAATAGAGGAACATATTTGAGGCTAATGAAACATGATTCTACAGAAAGATAATGAGAATAATATTGACTAAATATGTGAGCATTGAAGAACCCTTAAGAAAATGGAAACTATTAGTACCTTTATAATAGGTATTAAAAAGAAACATATGAGATTTCTTGGACATATAATGAGAAAAGACGACTCGCGGAATCTGATATTCACCGGCCCTAATGAAAGCAAGAACGACAGAGGAAAGCAACATGTATCACACCAAACGAAGATAGCATAAAGATAAATTTTATTAAGTACTAGAAAGATAGCTAATTTTGAAATACTAGGATTCCACACGTCTGGAATTGACACATTAGCACTTGTTTTCATTGATATAATTCTTATGACTGATCTATTTGAAGTCATCCGGAAGTTCTCTACTATGTGCGCGTTCTACTAAAATCTGTAGGATTCTTTACATTTTCATTAATTGTTCTTTATATTTTATTCATATAATCGAAAAAGAGATTATCTTCTCTGTTAATGCTCTCGTCATTTTAAGCATATCTACAATGTTTAAATACTAAACAGTTGTATTACCAAGGTGTAGGAGTCAGTTATAATAAATCTCTGATATGGTTTGAGGAAATTGAACATAGAATAGGCTACGCTCGTGTTAATTTCACTGAACATTTGAAATTGCTACCAAACCAGAAAACACGTGCCACGTGCTTAGAATCAGCGTGTCAGAGAGAGGCTTCAATGTGAAAGATATGCATGCCTCAAAAATCATTTTCATATATCTAAATTCTCTACTGTATACAACCGCTTTTAATAGTAACGTTTAAAATAACTTTGAAATAGTGAAGCATGTAGGTCTTAGCTAACGTTATGCTGCTTCGAATCATGTGAACTGGGGCTACATAATCTCAAACAAAGAAATTTAACCAATAACGGAAACCACATCGAGTACTTTCTATACAATCAATAACTAAAACGGATATCGCATGTAACGAAAAGAGAAAATAATGGCATAATGAAGATGCTCGTGTTCCATATTGCTTCGAACTAAGCGGGGGGGGGACACCAATACTTGAATCAATGATAACACTTACCTAACTTGAGAAGATTTTTTAAGAGAAATAATTTATTAATTTCAACCGAGAGTAAAGCTGGCTGCTCAGTCAATATATTCCAAGTGTTTCTACATAAGAAAATGGCTACCATTACCATTTATATTCTCTCTGCCTCTCTGTCATCTTTCTCTCTTTCTGCACATTAATCGTTGCGCATTCTATCTACATATTAGAGTTTGTGACTTCTGTTAGTCCGACCGTCCTTCACTCTCTCTGAAAGAGCTATATATTGACCGATCGAAACGAAATTTGGGGTGAAGAGCAAACAGGTAAGTGGGTACAAAGTACACTAGGTTTAACATGGGTGCGTAGTCCATTACAATAAATTTACATGAATTTCTTCGGAAAAAATTAAATGTTTTATTACTTAACATACGAAAAATACTTACTATTTCAAAAGATAATGATTAAATAAAAAATATTTATTTAATAAAAATGCAGTATTGTTATTCACATATTTTTCTTTAAGTATAATATATATGTACAAACATATATATATACATATATATATATACATATACATATATATATATATATATATATATATACATACGTACATACATACATACACACACACACACACACATATATATATATATATATATATATATATATATATGTATATAATTAGGGTAAAATATAATTCACAGTAGTAAAATCGTGTATATATATATATATATATATATATATAATTAGGGTAAAATATAATTCACAGCAGTAAAATCGTGTATATATATATATATATATATATATATATATATATATATATATATATATATATATATATGTATATATATAATTAGGGTAAAATATAATTTACAGCAGTAAAATCGTGTATATATATATATATATATATATATATATATATATATATATATATATATATATATATATATATGTATATGTGTGTGTGTGTGTATTCAGTTGCGAGGGCAATGTTTGGAAATGTCCAGTAACAATGTTAGCGATAACTTTACAACAACGTGTTGCAAAAAAAATGTAGTATATTATATCTTATGTTTACTTTTATTGTCATCGTTTCATTTATATCCTGTATTCTATATTTTGTACCAGTACTTAACATCAACTGCTGTTTTTTTTAATTAAAATTCTATTTACTGGTCTAAAGTTGTATTCATTATTATTCGGAAACTTTAGGATTGTTAATAAACAATTTACACATGCAACTAAATTTGACAAGCAATACTACCATTTTATCAATCAACATTCTTGATTGATTCGCAAATTATTTATCTATTGGCAATAGCCTGCTGCTATATATTAGAGAAAATCAAAATTATATCAGAAAATTGTATTTGCATTTTACTTGGATATTGCGCACAGGTTGCAGTTGACAGTTTTTGTAATTATTTTCCTTGTACAAATTATGAATAGACTAGCAACTGTATTTACTTTTTCTTTATTGGATACTTTCATATTGATAATTTATATGACTGCATAATACTATTTTGTTCACTCTTCAAACGTGATTTTCAAGAAAGATATTGAATTTCCAAAGAATTACATTTATACTCATCGTATGTGTTATATATATATATATATATATATATATATATATATATATATATATATATATATATCGTTATTTTAGTGGATCTCTCGAGTTTTAAAAAGACGACACGTTTTCGTTTTATACTTGGACAGTGTGTATCCACCTGAACATTGGATAAAAATTAAAGAACATGAATCGATTAAAAATTAAAATTAATTGAATATTAGTTTATAAATACACACCTCATATACACAACCACTCAAACATATATATGTATATATATATATATACGTGTGTGTATATTTATGCTTTTACATACAGTGCATATGCTTTTATGCTTATATATATATATATATATATATATATATATATATATATATATATATATATATATATATATATATATATATATACACACACACTCATACTTTTACATATATATGTGTGTCCGCTAACGCTTGCGCTCAACTGTTTAAATCACAGTGGTCTTTAGACTCGTTCATTTACTTTGGGGATATCTTTCATTATTCTCTTTCCTAAAAGGCGGCATCTGTAAACCCATGACAGGATGGGCACCTAAAAATTCTGAACCCACTGGACATTGACATTGATGAGCATCATGTTGCTCTAGGACTGGCATATATTATATATAATCATTGCTTTGCCACACTCCTCCACAAGCAAATGTATATGCTTATATGAGTGTGTATATATTATACAGTGTTACATTAGAGAATGCACATATCTATTACAAAACTGTACATCTTGTTTCAACGTTAAAAAAACAATGTTTCATCATGTGAGAAATCACGATGCTAATATAATATTTCGTTTCTAAATCCTATTTCGGAATAAAATATTTTAGTAGCATCATGATTTCCTACCTGATAACGATATTTGTTTTTAAAGTTGAAAAAAAGATTTACACTTTTGTAGCGGGTATGTTGATGTTCTAATGTAACACTGCATAATAGATGAATATATACTGGCCTGTTTTAAATTAATGATTTGAACGCTGAAACCTTATTCTTCTTTCTTTTACATTTGGACATACATACATACATATATACATACATACATATATACATATACATATATATATATATATATATATATATATATAGATATATACATGTATATATACATATATATATATATATATATATATATATATATATATATATATATATATATATATATATATATATATATATATATATATATATATATACGTGTGTGTGTGTGTAATTTTCCGTGCGTATTTAAGATTAAAAATAAGACAGTCTAAAAATCTACCATCGATTTTCTGTTTATAGACAATCACCAATATTTTGAGCTTGTAATTATTTCCCAAACACAACAGACGGAAATTGGAGATAGCTTGATTAAAGAAGACATGTAACATGAAAGAGGATGAAAAAGCGACGTTTTATTTTTTCTTGGTGCCTTTGATTCATACATCTTCCTGGATACAATTAGTATGAATGCTTTTTCATATGACCGATTATCTTGACCACCTTTCTTCAAATAATCCTAATTAGATTTATTTAATGCAATATATCTCACGATTATATTAAAATATGGAATTTAATTTATAAATTTCCGAATGCGTGTCCATGACAAATATGAATAATTATGTACGCCTCTTCATATATCAGTATATACATATATTCAGGTCCAGTGATCGATGGAGAAAGATGAGATTTAATATATCTCATTAGATATCAACATAACATGATGTTCTCTATGTTCATCAAAATTGAAATGAAATGTCAAGTCTAGTAGGAAAATTTACAACAAATTGTTTTTGATACAATAATATATTAAGCAACCTATCTCTATCCATCTGCTTATTATTTCATACATTCATACATTCGTTTGAACAGGTGTATATGTTTATTTAGATCATTCAGGTAACTTATTATACCATATATATGCAATTACACCCACACACACACAGACAAACACACACACACACACACACACACACACACACATATATATATATATATATATATATATATATATATATATATATATATATATATATATATATATATATATATATATATATATTAGCAAGATGTAATTGGTAGGGATTATTCCGAAGAGGACTTTTAGTCCATGTGAGGTCTCGTGTGATAGAGAGATAATTATAAGTATAACTAGGAAAATAACTTAAAAATACTTGGTAATAAAATTTATTTCGATGAATATAGGCATATTCAAGTAATATTCACGCACACACGCAACACACACACGCACACACACAGACACACATACACACACACACACACACACACACATATATATATATATATATATATTTGACTATCATTCAAAACATCATATATTAATAAAATTAAAGTAAAAACTTAGTTTCAGACTAGATATAGGATCACGGAATAAAGCCTGCCTCCACCGATGGGGAACATTTCGTTACATGTTTCAAAATGACCGGAGATTCATCACTGACAGCAAAATATAATAGCTACCCTATCTTTTGTCGCGATCCCATTGGTTTTGCGTAGCTTCTAAAGTTCTTCTGATATTTCGATGTAGCCATCATCATTTCCAAATGACGTGCTGTTCTTTACTGTATGCAGTAAGAAATAAATCGTTCTATTTGCAACAGAGTATATTGAGTTAAGTGTCCAGGCAAACGTTGAATTCATACCCGCAGAATATCTGGTCAACCAGAACACAGACACTCCTTCCGAATTATATCATCAAGCGCTTCGAGACAAAGTAATTTCTTGAAAGACATTTGGTCTGCTGGTTCCAGCTGATCAAAATAAGTTCTCTTCAGGCTTTTACATTTATTAGTTGTTTTGTTTTTTTATTATTTTGCCCGCTTGTAGAAACATGTTCCGATTATCATTTTAATTTAGGATAATGTATATTAAGACTCGGTAAAGTGTCTATTTATATATTTGTTTAATTTAAAGAAAGACAATGGCTTGTTATTGGAAACTCGTTTCAAAATATCGATTGGAACAAATCCATTATGAAAGACATCATAAAATGAGTTTATATTAATCAGTATTGATATTTGAATTAGGTTACTTTTTTAAGTGGAAAGAAAGTCTACTTCTTCCGGCGTCAGACATTTGATGCTTGAAGTCAATATATATATATATATATATATATATATATATATATATATATATATATATATATATATATATATATATATATTAATTTACGACTAAATGAACCGCTAGAAAAATTACACTGAAACATGAAATATTGATTCGCCTTAATAAGACAACCATTATTTACGAAAGGAAAAATAATAATGAATAATTGAATAACAGTTCAAAACTATTCGGTGTTTTCTAGCATTCGTTAGATTATAGAACGTGTTCTATATTTTCTTTTCAAGACGGCATATTGAAAAAATTACAGGTTTGAATATTAGAGAGATATATAATTACTCCATAGTTATATAGCGAGAGCTGCAACAAATATCAAGTGTCTGATGACCTTATGCGAAGAAGAAATACCAACTAAAATTTAGAAATCATTAATTGAGAAGTATAAAAAGATGTTGCTTGTTGTCGAAGTCTATAATGGCAATTCTACTAAATATTAAATGAAGATTATTTATTAATTTTGTATCGTGCGAATACTGTTTCGACCATTAAAATGGATAAATGGGATTTATTTCTGCTATATCAATTTTCTTTTCTGTTTTCTATGCATATATTGCTCTCATGTGTCCAGTTTATTATATGAAGAGTATTTTCAGTCATTAGTTGGAAAAACAATACATTAAATATTTTATATGTACGAATGTTTGTATCCCCTATTGTGAACACACACGCGCACACAGACAGAGACACACACTATGTATATATATATATATATATATATATATATATATATTATAACAGAACATCTACTCTATACAGCAAAATTCAAACATTACCACTTGTGAACAGTTTTTACTTGATACTATCGAACTGCAGAGGCGATCCAAGTGTGAAACCTCTAAAACATATGGGATGACACTAAACTTGTGATTAAACCATGATAGAGGGAACAGTTGTGAAGCTGTTGACATTTGTGTTCGCAAGAATTCATACGACGTAGAGACAGAGGCTTTTAGAATACTGGCATTGTTTGCCCGACTGATTATGACAGAATATCTGTTCTCTTCCAGAAACTGTAAAGACACTCGGTTCATCTTGCTTGCATTATAAACCACATCAAATAACCTGCACCTGGTATTGATATGCCGCACTAGTGGAAAAACATTACACACACACACACACACACATATATATATATATATATATATATATATATATATATATATATATATATATATATATATATATATATATATAATTATTTGAGAAATTATTTACGGCAACCAGACTTCAGGAAGCTTTTGCTATAAAAAAAACAACCAAGTTTTGGAAAAGAAAAAAAATAATGTCGTTTTTGACGTTGAGAAAGCGACATTATTTTTGCACCAACCTAATATCATTAAGATAGAATGCATTAAGTAGAGCAAGATATCTACATTCTGATATTATCCAAGCTATAGCATTTCCACCCAAAAAATGAAGTGATGCTATTTTACTTTCAGTAGACGTTCTTATGCCGGAAATCGTCATCAACGATAAATAAAAATATTTAATAGAGGAAATGCAAGGATTGCTAAAATTCAAATTCACTAAATAAAATCTCAAGAAATTAGTCAGAAATCTAAAAAACAAATGATTACGTATGAATCATTTTGGGCGATCCTCCCCAGAAAATGTTTTTATTAGTAGTTATATGAAGTAATATTTTTCTAGCATTCTCTCTACATCTACGTCTATGCCTCCCTCTCTCTACACCTCTTATACATAACCACTCTCTCTCTCTCTATCTCTCTCTCTATCTATCTATCTATCTATTTATATATATATATATATATATATATATATATATATATATGTCGAGAAATAGAAAAAAATATATATATTCTTATATGTATGTATGCATATAAGAATATCTTTATATGTGTGCACAACACATTACATGTAAGAATTGTAGTATATACATATATATATATATATATAAATATATATATATATATATATAAATAGATAGATAGATAGATACACACACACACACACATATATATATATATATATATATATATATGTATATATATATATATATATATATATATATATATATATAGATAGATAGATAGATAGATAGATAGATAGATATAGATATAGATATATATATTTAGGTTAATATTTTGAAGCGTGTAGACTACTAATATAGTAGAAAGCCAATATTTATGGGCGAAGAGCATATTTACTTTATGTATTGCATGTTCCCGGTTTTGCAGGCAAGATTAATCCCTTTCCAGAATATACCGGCTTATAGATTAGCCTACTACTATGTTTTAGAAAAAAATGAATTTCTATCTCACATAATGTTAACTTACTCTTTACTCACATGTTCAACACATGTAGAAACACATTTATTTTGGCTCAATTCTCTGCTATGAAAAGAGTGTCTAGCATCCATTGCCACTTAGTAGGACCGATATTATATAGCAGTCTATTACACATTTCTTCATCTGTTTAAACATCTCTATCTATAAAAGGCAGGATATGTGTGTGTAGTGGAAATAATCGATTTTTTCATGCTCCTACAGCAGTTTTCATTTAGTTTACTTAATCTAGAAGACATTTGATAGCAATATTTCACATAATCCTATCGTTTTTGACAAATCGTATAATGAAGTTCGATTTGAACGGCTACGGTTTTAGTTCATTTCAAAATAATCAACTATGGTTCTATAATTGATCTTATTTCGTTTGTTATCTTCATCATCGAGCTTTCCAATGTTATCAGCTCCAATCTAGTTTTTTTTTTTTTTTTTTTTTTTTTTATACCGAATATAAAACTATTTACTCTCGTCTTAATAGTAAGTCCCATAGGTCCGACTAATGAAAACTGTCATCTGGCCTCGCAACCGACCACCAGTCTCTTGTTATATGGGGTAAAATTGATTTGTACGATTTAACGCCTCCAAAGCGAAACTGTTATATTCTCATTATTACACGGAAGTATTATTTGCCTTTTATCCCAATGAGCGTTACTAACCTTCAGGAGAGCAACTCCTTGGGATTTCGTGCTCTCAGTGTTCCCACTCACATGAAGTGAAGTAATTCTATTAAATCAATTCCCGTGTGTTCTGCCAGGAAAACTTGTTCATTGTGACATGTCAGATAATTTTTCTCGCCAAAATCCACCTTGCATATTTATAAATATACCATTCGTCTGTGCATTGTATATTGGTGCCATATCTCATCTGGTGATCATGCTATATTTATCGACAAAAATGAAATGCCTGCAATATTCTCGTTCCTGACATGGCACATCTTCTTCAGGGACGTTTCATCCAGCGTGTCTTCCATTTTCTCTTTTCTATAAATATTTTCCTAGTAATTTTTCTAAGGAGCTCACCTCCATGGTAACTGAACCGCATAAACCTAAACTTACTACTAACTTGGCAACTTAGTCTCAACCACTTACTATTGAAAAATCTTGATATATGCTATTTATTGTAATTGTCTCTTTTCTTGAACTTCTTGCCTGTGGCAGTCTCTCCCGCTTTCTTCCTTCCTTGCCAACTATAATCTTCAGAAATTATAATTACCATCTTCTGTTTACCAGAATCCTTTTCTTTTATTGTCGTTTTTCCTCATTAAACTTTACTGCTTCACTCCAAGTAACATCTGGCGTCCTAGTGACATTATCATCTTGCTTTTGTTGGAATTACTAAAATAAACATCTTTACGGGAATAAAATTAAATATGGCATTTATTTAATTGATTTTCATAGTTTTCATTTTAAGACACAGGTAGCCATGCCTTCTGAAACACCCTGCTGTCTCCTGCTCTAGTCAAACAGAATTGTTAGGTAGATGGTTCGATGTTTCCTTTATTTTCAATATATCCCGTAATCGTTATAACTTCGGGGATCTCTTTTTGCATTTAAATATCGCTAATACTATATCAGTTTAATTTTATTGTAGCTGGAATATTTCTTTTACTTCTTATTTACCTTAAAACGTTCATGTTACTTACATATCCTGTCTATATTAATCCCAGCCTACTTTAATAAAGTCACGTGTAGATCAATTTATCACATCTTTATTTCTAATGAGATTGTCTAACATTAATTGGCACACTGGAAATTAAACTTTTTATAGCACTTCAGTAATTTCACCCGAATTTCTAAGGGCATTATAACCCTTTCACTTAAAACTGTTTAGTTTCTGAAAGGCATCTTTCACTATTCACATACGCCTTCGGCTGTCACATTATCCGTCTACATTTATTACACTACATGGGGAATTAATTACCCAACACTGGCCAGGTCCCATCATTTCTGGATCAAAGAGGTTGGAATTTATTATTTTTTAATGAGTTTAACCTTTAGTGAGAGCCCAGATTCTTGATATTAGTGCTACATCGTTGGATAAACGCAATACAGAGGCAAAACTAAATGAATAACTAAATGAGCCTGCTTGTCCCTATCCTTACATGGCACTTCCGTAAACGGTGGTATCATCAGATGTCAGATCTGTTGTGTTATTTTAAAATGAAACAGCTTCAACAGATTCAAATACAGAGCCGACAATACCGCTGATATGAGAATATGGTTTCAAATCAGTTTAGAAAAAACAAAAAACTGTGTCGTATTCAGTCGCTTTCTAAGATCAATCGTTAAAATCGCTTTCAGCTAGTGAAACGTGTTGGTTTTCAGAAATACCACACGTCTTCAAACTTTGTGGACTGGCGCAACGGAATCACAAACAAGGTAATGTATCGATATCAGGAAAAAATAGCAGCAACAACTAAAATGGATATCAGATGTAATCCAAAGATAGGAAACTGACATAATCAAGATGGTGCCAGTCAAAACAGCTTTAAGAAAATGTTAGGAAACTCTCATCAATACTAGAAAAGGCAAAATCAGCTAATGGACTTGGGAAATCTATTTTTCTGAGTATTTGTTAAGAAAGATTTTGTATATATTTCAGTCAATAGTAACAGAACCTGTTGGGTCAATGAATGCCGAATATGGAAACAGTTACTATTATCATTACCCTAATTCGTTAGATTTTCTGCCTGAGATAGAATGTGAAAAAAAAATCATAAATATCTGACAATTGTTGATATATTTATTTATTTTATAAGACATTTGGTCTGGATTGAGATATTCTCTTTTTTTTAAATATTCTTAAGTATTCTTTAAAAATTGTTTACATTTAACAAATGATATATAAAATATTTAGGGTCTATGCGATTCATAAAATTATTTTTATTATTATTTCATATGTTTTTTTTCAATTAATATTAAATTCATACATAAATCATAGTAAATCCCTATTACACTGTTAAACCTTTTTGGCACATACTATAGGTATTAATCAATGCCGAAATGATTAAGCATTTTACTTCTTACGATTTCCTTTCGGAGAAAAATGGCTCTTGTTTCTCCAGGTTTAGGGTCGATGATTTAAAGAACATCACGGATTTTGTCTATAAAGCCTTAGATAAGGAAACGATAATGACGGCGGATTTCTGGCTGTAGCCATAGTTATGTCAAAGATAAGTCAAAATCGTTCGACAGAGAGTTGCATGCTAGTAATCACAATCTTATTCTTTGTGGTGACTTATCGAATATATGTCCAAATCCAATCATTCCTAACAAATCGTGTAGTGAATGTTGTGTTCAATAGATACGCTTCTAGTTCATTGCATAGCAATGCAGGCTAACTGCAGGACACTATAAGCGATCATAAGTTGTTTTTGATCTTTATCATTGACCTTCCCGATGTCGCTAGTTCGCAGCTAGTTATCTATGTAGATGGCATATCAATTGACTCCTGTCTTTGTAGCAATTCCGAAAGATCCGATAAAGGAAAAATAGAAAGTGCTCTCGAAAAGTTCTTCCGATGAGTGGTTAATTGGTGCAAGGAATTGCTTATAAATTATGACTTTGCACTTTCTTGGGATTATGGTTTCCACTGAAAAGAAGTGGCGTGATTACATTGAATAAGTGGTTAGGTCTAGCTAGACAAATCTTCTCGAACATATAAAAATCTAGAGTTCGTCATTACATTGAATAATTCTACCATATCTGGTCTGACCCCACTAGTAGATATCTCTAAATTCTTGGGAAAGTTCAAATATATGACAGAAATGTAATCGATGCTGAACTTCAGTCACTATCCATCGGCCTGACATAATTTCCCTCTGACCTTTGTACAACTGTTTTATCACAATTTTTTTTTTCTGATGAGCTGTCCTCTTTAGGGTCTCGACTAAATAAACTTGAGTGTGCTATTAGATTGTCAACTAGCTCTCAACGATTTAACGGATAATTTACATGCTAACGCAAGTTCCATTAAAATAGGTTTGTTTATCGGAATTTATCGCTTGTGGAATTATTTTTTGGATTTCTAGTTTCCCTACCATCTACAATGTCAAATAATTAAATGCACACACACGCACACACACGCACACACACACACGCACGCACGCACGCACGCACGCACACGCACGCAAACACACGCACGCAGGCACACACACACACACATACTGCGTATATGCTAACGAAAAATCAACGATGTTGGCATGAACAGCAGACAACTTGCCAGAAAACGTAACATAGACAAGAACAAAATCACGAACAAGGAAATAAAAAAAAGAAAAACCTTATGGCAAACACCTACATGCCTATTAAAGTGTTCAAAAACCAGATTACCTAGACAGAGCAAAAAATCTTAACAACATCAATAACTAACAAAGGACCACCCGAGATATTACACGAGTTTCATGCGTCCGCTATCTTCCGGCTAGACAGCATATATATATATATATATATATATATATATATATATATATATATATATATATATATATATATGGGGGGGTGTCTATGTCTGTGTGTGTCTGTGTTTATATATATGAAATATATACACAAGCACACACACATTTACACACACACATATGTAGAAGTTTATGAAACATATATATGTATATATATATATATTAATATATATATATATATATATGCATGTGTGTTTCTATATATATACAAACATATATAAACAAAACATACACACACACACGCACACACATATATATATATATATATATATATATATATATATATATATATATACATATATATATATATATATATATATATATATACATATATATATATATATATATAAGTTTATGAAGCATGTAAATATATATATATTGCCCTGGTTACAGAACATTTGGTCTTGACCAAAAGACGTAAAAATGCAGCATGTGTGTACAATTTCATTGGAATCTTTAGAGAAATGTGTCTGTGCACAAATAGCATACAGATACAGAGTCAGTCAGACAAACTGAAAGCTATAAACACATACTTCTTCTGGTTTACTTAAATATATATATATATATATATATATATATATATATATATATATATATATATATATATATATATATATTAAGTTACGAAAATGTTGGTAATCCGTATGGGTAGTCCAAAGTAGGATGAAATCCTGAGAGCTCAATGGAAATTCAGAGCTAATAATTTAAAGAAAATCAGACCAAGTTTAGGCTCCATTGTAATAGTTTATTTCACTAGAGACATTTTAAGGCAATGTGGATCCTCAGACACAACTTTCAAAAGGTGAAACGAAAAATGAATATATATATATATATATATATATATATATATATATATATATATGTGTGTGTGTGTGTGTGTGTGTGTCTGTGTGTGCGCGTATATGAATGTATGTGTGTGCGCGCGTATATGAATGTATGTGTGTTCGTAAATGTATGTGTGTGTGCCTGCGTGTGTGTGTGTGTGTATGTTGTATTTTTGTAGACCATCTTGCGTGTGTGTGTGTTTGCATGTTTGTTTTTGTGTGTGTCCGCTCGCGTGAGTGCATGTGTGTATACCTACGTATGTACGTACTTCCTAAAGGTGAAGCTTTTAATAAGAGAAATACTGGGGATTAAATTGCACAATATTAAGAGATAGATCATCCACTGTAATTAATTGAATGTAATAAAAATATTTCGATACTGATAGTTTTGTGGTTATGCTCTCCCATCATCAGTGAGATAAGAGCAGATTTACCCTTTATAAGTTCAACATTGTTCTGTTGTGGCACGAGACTTTCTTTCCAGGTTTGGAGCATAGGATTCTTCTTTAAGTTTTTCAGACATCAGGGCCGTATATTTATTATTATCAGTGCCCAACCCAATTATTGTAAGCAATGGTTGATCTGATCGCATAGTTTGAGCAGAAAGTCTGTGCTGTTATCTCAAACTCACATATTTCCTAGTGTTGCAACGTGTTGATTCCTTTCGCTGCATTTCGCGGGGTTTGAAGAGACATTTAAAGAGTCAAACGAAATTTATAACATTGTTATCTTTTTGTCGTGAAAATTTTAATTAAACTTACAATCAGCATATTAAGTTCCATATTTTCACTTTTTAAAATCTCCACGCCTTCGAAAATACATTGCACATGCGGCCACAGCCATGATTAAAGCCAGTTTATTTTTTTATTCTGTAGCAGACAGTTTTCATCATATGTCACACAAGGGATACATCAAGGAAAATATTCAAATAAAAATAAATTGTTAACCAAAACATCTCAAAGAAATGCCATTAAGGATCAATTAGAATGCCTCATAAAATCTAATGAAAATGCCTCGTATCTTCAGTTAGCGTCTAGTGACACAGAAGGCAAGCTAGGGTGAGCTCATGGAAAACTAGGTGTTTTTAATCTCTGAGGCAAACATCGTAAAATTACTTCACAGCAAATGTAATTTGTGGTGTTACAAACAAATTCCAAATGCATTGGTAAAATAAAACACCTTGAAAATTTAAGAAGAATTCGTGATCTTTGTAGGTGCCACGAATACCTGATAGAGGGACACACACTATATTAATTATACATACATTACGTTGATATATGTTGGAAAAAAACATAAAGTAATGTACTTCAGGTCTATTAGCATCTTTGACAGGGCTTAGAGACACCAAGTAAATATCTTAAGACCAAAAATCGTTTTTAGTAAAGACTATGATGGCGCGAATTTACGAAGCCTCTGGATCTATCTATCTATCTATCTATCTATCTATCTACATAAATACATACATGCATACACACTATTTACATTATTCGGACAATTGTCCTCATGTTTGTTGCCATATTTATCACAACGTTTCGGCCGTTGTACGCTCTGGCCTTCTTCAGATTTTTGGAATGTCGAATTGAACCCTTTATTTCGCATGCTTGGGTAGACTGCTCTAGTTCCACATGACATGTCTAATGAATGTTAGTTATCTGTGACATATACTCTTAAGGACACACGACACAGATAACTGACATCCACTGGGCCATGTGTCCTTAAGGAAACATGACACAATGGAAAGAGTGTTTGGTGAGATCCAGTGACAGGAACCAAAGATGTGATAGTTTAATACCTGGTTCAGGCAGTGGCGAACTTGGAGAGGGGAATTAACAGGATATAACCGATGACTGACATCCATTAGATATGGCAGGTGGGACTAGAACAGTCTACCCCAGTGAATAAAATAAATGGTTCAGTTCGACATTCCAAACACCTGAAGAAGGCCGGAGCGTACAACGGCTGAAACGTTGTTATAAATATTGCAACAACCATGAGGACAATAGTTCGAATTATGTAAATCGTGTACATGATATCTCAACTAAGAAATATAGAGATATAATGCATACGCACATCTCTCTATCTCTCCCTACGACAATCGCATCAGTATTCATAGTGAATATAATAATGATATTGAACAGAAAATCATCAAAGAGTTCCAAGAAATAAGCCTCAAATCAAACCTTTCAGAATCATATATAATGATCTGGAATAGAAATGACAGCAGTTAGGACAAATACCTTGAGCGCATTATGAGTATTCAGGATGTGAAATTAATAAATACTTGAAATAGTAGGATGTATTGATCAATTAAAACAAAAGTATAGGATGTATGGAAATCGATAATAAAATATGCTGGGCTAGTGATTGTTTCAGACAATATAGCAAGTTGCTATAGAACGAAAATATTAACATGAAAACACGACACGTACTTTTACAGCCTCGGCAGATGAAGACTTTCGTATGGATGTCATGCATGACGTCAAATGCTCTGCGAAATATCTTAAACTGTCAGCAGCTTTCAAATGCTTTCTAACGTTAACGTCCGCTACAATATCATAAACAAATAACTGCACCAGATAACAGAAACCACAAAAACTGAAGACCTTCAACAAAGGCAACCATTAAATAGGTTTCATATGCAAGTCGAAGATAAAATAACGACATAAAAATAAGTTGATATACTATATATCAAATATAAGTTTATGAGAGAAAACGTCATCATTACTGCAATAAAAGCTTCTTTCTATCTGCCATGTCATTTCAGTACGTAAACAATCATGGCTCTCCACCTCCCTCTATCACTTGCAGTCCTCAATAAGTCCCTTTCTTCTGCGACCTCCACCAGGACACGTTTTGTCATAAACTTGCTTAAGCCTGCTAGGTATATCATTCATTGTTTTCCCTTGTCTATCTTTCCTTCTATTTGACTCGTGAGTATCAGATTCTCCAGGTCCTCCTTCCTTGGTTAGGTTTTTCCACGAACTTCAGCTGCATCTTCCTGACGTTAAGTATAAGCCACATCCTTGTTTGCATCCTCTCTAAAACCTCATCGACGCTCATACGCTCTAGTACATCCCTAGCATCCTTATGTAGAACTAAAACTTCGCCTCGAGTCTCTTCCTCATCTTTAAGGAAATCGTCCAAAATTCTCTTCCGGAAAGAAGTACAGATGTCACGTAACATATTAACTGATATTAACATACTATAATGGCCAATGTTAACATCCTCATATATATATTCATACGTATCTATCTATCTATCTATCTATCTATCTATCTATCTATCTATATGGCTATTTGTGTATATTTTATACGCAATATTATGTTCACACACACGCTCGCGTTCACACACACATATTTATATACATATGTGTGTATGTGTGTGTATATATATATATATATATATATATATATATATATATATATATATATATATATATGTGTGTGTGTGTGTGTGTGTGTGTGTGTGTGTGTAATTGTGTATTAGGGCAGTAATTCCTCCTTTATACAAGTTCCATTAAAATGCAGTGCCACGTTAGTGCTGTTTGTTTCTTTGTAGACTGCAGTCTCATGTAATTCAATATATATATATATATATATATATATATATATATATATATATATATATATATATATATATATATATATATATTGCTCGGAGGAGCTGCATTCGCTGGTTTCCAGACTTTATGAATTCAAGCGCCCTACGAGGCTGGCATCCCGCTCTCACCCTTTCACTGTTGAAACTATTAAATGCAGCCGTCTCTTCCACTCCAATAGCTTCATATCTCGCACCTCTCGCCTGTGGAACTTCTTTTCCCTATTCCAGTTTCCCTGAGAGCTATAATCTCCAATTATTCAAAAGCAATGTCAATCGACATCTTCAGTTTTCTTGATCTATCCACTATCCTTCTCTTCATTCTTTCCTCTATCATTCCTATCTGATCTTGTTCTAAATCTTCTGTAACCCCTTTCGTCCTAGTGGCTTCCCGCCTTGCTTGGGGTGAAACGCTTATATATATATATATGAATGAGGAGAGTGAGACAGAGAGAAGGGATGGATTTTTCTTTTTAATCCGACATATTCTATTATGTAAAGTTGTTTCATATACATTCGAACATTCGAACAGACGCACCGTTCATGTATTAAACTGTATATTTATTTATTTTCATCTACCGTCATGAATCACAGTTTATTTTACCTGAGGCGTGGCGTGGTAGTTTCGAATCCTCCCGGAGAGTCCACATTTTCCTTAATATGTTTTAGCGAACATTCAGGCCAGTAGACGAAAATAAGTAAATATACAGTTTAAAAAATAAACGGACTGTCTCCTCAAATATATGTATACACGAAAAATAACGTTTAAGTATTAAAAGAGGAATATTCGAAACAATATATGCCGATAAGACAATATTATATATTTTTGCATTTATGTAAATTATGGAAGCGCAAATACACAAATACGCACGCATGCACACACGTATATATGGTTAAGTATATTAAAAGTGAATTATTCTATCCCTAGGTTACAATTTTTATTTATTATAAAATACTTCTATGTGTTGGGAATATTAGAAATATTAACATTGCCATGTGGGTGGATCGTGCGTATTTTTTACAGATGTGATTGGATATATTACAGCTGACCGAATTCTGCTGGTTCTTCATCCATTTTGATGGTTTATCAATAATTCGATATTCATCCATCAGCAGACGCATTGCCCTTCCTAGACACAATTTAGGCTGAGTACAAATTAGGAAGAATGGCTTGAATAATCAGCGTGTATGGGATAAATCTGTACATCAGGACAATATATATTGAAAGATTAAGTTCGATGAGAGAATCTGGGATCTCTCCTTGGTAGAAACGTTATGGTTTCGGATTGTGAAATAGCAAAGGATTTGTCTGTGAATATCTGCATTGTCATATTTAATTAGGGGAGAGGAAATAAAAGAGAATGCAGTACAGACAAATGGGATGGGAGGCTGATAATCGATGGAGGCAGCAAGGGAAGGAAAAGAAAGACGTCATGTAATAAGAAAGTACCAGAAAATATTTAACGAAACTATCAGGTAAAAAAAGAAAATAGTTAAAAAGGGATTGGTTCCGGTTTCTTGCGTTTAGTTCGTAGTGAATATTCTTTATTTCTTTTTCTGTATTCCCTGAAGAAAATAATCAACCGTGTTTAGTTTTGTTTCATTTAAAATAAAATTCCATTTTCTCCTCACAACGTTCGATCTCGTGGATAAACGTAAACATTCTAGATGTTATTGTATATATATTAATATATATGGCTTTACGCACACATACACACACAAACAACACACAGACACATATATATATATAATATATATATATATATATATATATATATATTTCAATGGATCATTCATACAAAAAGTAGATTAGTAAAGTTAATGATATAAAATGGCGAAGTCCATTTTCGCTAACATTTGAAAGGTGCATTAACCTACAAATCACTCGATGAATGTTATGAATGCAGACATTTATAGGATTCAATCAAAATTGATAAGTAAATATAAATATTTCTTAAGAATTTTTCGTAAAAACTTATGAAAGAAAAACAATTCTTTCCCACTGGATTGGGATCTGCATCCCACTTTGCAGGAAAAACCGTCGTTAATAAATAATAAAAATATCCAATGTATGCTTGTGTGTGTGTCTGTATGTGTGAGTGCGCGTGTGAACGAGTTTGTGTATGTGCAATTTCGTGTGGGTGTGTGTTATCTTTATTTACACTATTTACATGCGGACTACCTCCTCGTGTTTGTTGTTGTGATCACTGCATATCGGCCACTGCGCCCTCCGGGCAATATCAGGTGTATATCGATCTGGGTAACCTACAGGGAACTGAAACCTTTATTTAATCATAAATTAGATAAAATAAATAGTTTAAATAAATGTTTCATTTCGGAATTCCCTATAGGTTTCTCGAAATGACACCCACCTGCTGAACGCCTGCTGGCTTAACGGCCGATAACAACAACAAAATTTAGGACAATATTCGGCATGCAAACAGTGTAAACAATCTATCTATCTATCTATCTATCTATCTATCTATCTATCTATCTATCTATCTATCTATCTATCTATCCATGCCTCTCTCTCTCTCTCTCTCTCTCTCTCTATATATATATATATATATATATATATATATATATATATATATATATATATATATATATATATATATTAGCAGCATTTATAAAGTCGTTGGTTAGATCCAGAGGATGAGGTCAATACCCGGTTAAGGCAGTGGAGAACATTCACAGGGAAATTAACAGGAGATAACTGATAACTGGCATCCATCAAACATGGCACCTGGAACTAGAACAGTCTACCGCTGTGAGCGAAATAAAGGGTTCAGTTCGAAATTCCAACCACGTGACGAAGGCCGGAACGTACAACGGCCGATAAGTTGTGATAAATATGGCAACAAATATGAGGACAATTGTCCGAATAATGTAAATAATATGCATAATATATATATATATATATATATATATATATATATATATATATATATATATATATATATATATATATACACACATATGTATGTATGTATGCATGTATATTGGGGTGTATGTCATATACTTTAAGATTGCTATAAATCGCAATAATAGTAGCGAAACGAAAAAGATTATTTATCGATGGAAATACGATATTTGGAATCACGAAATGGTTCATCAGTTACTACAAAACAATTTTAAGAATAGAATGTGAACATGAGAGAACAGAGAACGTCTTGTGAATTTTCCAAAAAGTGACCTGAAACGTTTACCAATCAAAAGAATGGATTGAGCAGCAAGAAAACCTTTGAATAAACTGCTGTTTCTAATGGAAAAAGACGGAAATGGGACGGAATATTCAGAATATTGCCCAAAGAATTTAACAAAAAATTAAAAATTTTAAAAAATTAAAAAAAACTAAGTTATTTCCTTAAATAATCGAAATCATGTGGAATGCAGACTCTAATTTAAGTCGTACATCCAAACATCACCGGCTAAATGATTTGAGTAGAACTTGGTCATTTTATGAATATACAGAGCCAAGCAAAATATAAACATTTGAGTAATACTTAGCGTAAATACGTGTAACAAAACGTGAATAGTTTGGGTACTCCGACGTGGGGTAATGGTTAGCAAGTCTGTTTTGGTAGGTTATTTACGACTGAAGAGTGAGTTTGATTCTCAAAATGTGCCTCCTTCTTTTGGCTTTGTGCCACATCTAAGCTTTTAGAAATTCATTTAATAGATTTATAGTTTTCTTCACTATTGTAATAGTTAAAAAAAATCTTTTAAGATTTTATACAAAAAAAATTAATTTAAAAAAAAAA
>OZ010571.1:40577950-40610450 GCA_963932145.1 Acanthosepion lycidas | reverse complement strand
TAATATAGCAGGTATAATTTAAGGCTTAAACTTAGTAGGCCTTTCTAGTCTATCAGACCGTTATTCGTCTCTGGAATCTTAAACGTATTACAGGCAGGAATTCAATTTATAAATATCGGGATATTTCACCGTAATTTCAGTATACAATCATATAAGTTTAAACTTAAGTATCTCCGAGGATATGCATATTATTTAGGAGAACTTGCAATTTATATACGATTAGAAGGCTACACTATTTGATAAAATCAGTACATATTGAAATTATGTTATATTTTATATGGTAATAATTTCCATCAACATAAGATACAATATATATATATATATATATATATATATATATATATATATATTGTTCTCATTTACATAGAAGTTATTTTGTTATGGTTTAAATAAGTAACGTATTTTATTATATTATAGCTTCTTATGTTTTCAAAGAGATGATGAAAATTCTTCGGAAGACGAAAAAAAACTATAGAAAATAGTGCTATAGGGTGTTTTTTTTTTTCACGAATACTTGGACGTTATTCGGGTTTAAATATTTTCAGCTCGTTCTCGTATATTGAAAGAAAATATGCGTGGAGGTTGTGCCATTATCTCTATTCCCAGGAGTGTCGAATTTAACATTGTCCTCGTTCCTATTTTATCACTGTATTATGATTGATAATTTTTAGGTTGAGTGTGAAAATTTAAAAATGCAATATACATGAAAAGAGAGATTTGCGTTTAGACAACTGATCCAACACTCTCGTATTACATAGAAACGATGCTGGACATAAATTTGATTATCCTAATTCCACTCTGATTTAAAAAAAAAAACGTAATTCAATTAGGAGAAATATTTGAATGTTTTATAATAACATTATGACTAAACACACGCCTACAACATTATATTACATCGCCATCTATACAATTATTAAAGAATCTAACTTTATCTACACAATACAAAGATTACGTGAATAGAAAAGATCTGTCGCAATTTAGAGTGGAATACAACCCAACTGCGCCGGCTGACCGCACAAAGATGAATACATTGCAACTCACTCTACTAGACAGACACATATACACAGATAGAAAAACACACGTTCATTGCGCGCTTAGTCATACAAGAATCCTTACAAACATTCATACATATATAATTATCTACGGTTTTAAAGCACGTCATATGTGACTGGCCAATGACAATTTACACAAACAAAACTGAAAATAGAAAAGTTATGTCTGTTTAACTTTTTCTCTCAATCTCTGATTTCACTTGAATGACACTGTAACATATTTGACATGCCTTTCCTATTTGTTCTTTATCTTATTATCTTTTGTTATTCCGATCCATATTTTATTTGAATGTAATCTTACATGCCGTACATGATATAAAAACAGGTGTGGTTCATGCATTTTCTTCGTTATATATTTTTGATGTCATATATACAGTGAGGTGAAGCAAGTATTTGGACAGTAAAAAAATGGATTTAGAATCATATATTGAAAGAAAAGCTCACAATATATTCGTAAAACAATTATAAATGCAAATAAACAGCAAAAAGAAATTATTTGATACGTATATTTATATTTTTTATATGCACATTATTAAAACAGTGAAAAAGTATTTGGACAGAATATAAATTATGCTTGAAATGTGTTTAATATTTAGTTGGTCCTCCTTCATTCGCAACCGCAGCTCTCAATCTGTTCCTGTAGCTCTCTAGAAGCGCCTGGCATGATTTAGTGGAAATTTTAGCCCACTCTTCTACAAAATCTTTCAATTCACTGAGGTTCTTTAGTCGCCTTTCACGAATTTGATTCCTCAGTGTTCTACAAAGATTCTCTATTGGATTCATGTCCGGCAAATGGCTGGGCCATGTCAACACGTTGATATCATTGTTTTGAAGCCATACACGTGTTGTTTTGGCTGTATGTTTCGCATCATTGTCCTGTTGAATCTGGTCTAATTTCTAATTTCTCAACTGATGACTGCAAGCAATCTTCTAAAATCTGAATATATTTGGCTGCATTCATTGTGGCCTTAAGAATTTTCAGTTGTCCCGTACCATTATATACAAAGCATCCCCAAACCATAATGCTACCGCTTCCGTGCTTCACAGTGGGGGTGGTGTTCTTTTGATTGAAGGCTCTTCCATCCTTTCTCCAAACATGGGTAGCATCTCTGTGCCCATAAAGTTCAATATTGCTTTCATCAGACCATACAATTTGCTTATAATAGTCATCATGCTTTTGTAAATTAGTTTTGGAAAATTCAAGTCTGGAATTTAAATGACGTTTTTTTAGCCATGGGGTTTTGCGAGGAGAGCAAGTTATTAATTGTTGTCGGTGAAGTTCAGAACTTATGGCCCTCTTGCATACGTAAGTTCCTGCATTGCTGAGATCTTTTTGAAGTGCTCTCCTAGTCACAAAAGGGTCACTTTTTACTCGCCGTACTAATATCCGTGAACATCTTTGTGATATTTCGCGCGGTGCACCTGTTCTTGGCATATTTTCATAAGTACCGAATGCTTTCCATTTCTTAATTATGTACACAACAGTGCTCACAGGTAAACATAGGTCTTTAGAAATTTTACGATAGCTTTGTTTTTCTTTATGTGCAGAAAAAATTCGATATTTAAGACCTTTCTACAGCTCTCTTTGCTTTGGTATCCTGCAGAACTGTTAGTGCGACGTCTTGTGACGAACTGATGAACTGAACTGACCATCAAGATAGATAACACGTTTAAGTAATGCATGTTCTAGACACATTCGAGCATGAAATATACTCAAAACATTACTTTTAAACATAATTTCGGAAGTGTCCAAATACGTTTTTCACTACCTGTTTTAATAATTTGTATACAAAATATATATACGTGTCAAATAATTTATTTTTGCTGTTTATTTGCATTTTTAATTGTTTTACGAAGATATTGTGAGCTTTCGACAATGCTTTTCTTTCAATATATGATTCTAAATCTATTTTTTTACTGCCCAAATACTCGTTTCACCTCACTGTATGCATTCAGATATGTTTCGAAAAATAATAGTATATCCATACTTTCACGTGTAATCCTGAACTATTCCAGTAGAACGATACCGAATTTTCCCGTAGTTTCAAAATAATTTTGCAATATTCTTGTGTTCGAATTATTGTACATATGATTTTATATGGGTTTGTAAGATGTATAATAGTATATATATATATATATATATATATATATATATATATATATATATATATATAGATAGATAGATAGATAGATAGATAGAGAGAGATAGATAGATAGAGAGAGAGAGAGAAAGAGAGAGTATAATATTATATAGATATATATTAGTGTTCGAAATATAAGTGAAGATTATGAAACAAAGGGAAAAACGTTTCCCCATTTGTCTCATTATCTTCGCATGTGTTTGGGTAAGTTTAATTCCTTGTTTCATGTATTTTGCCGTGTATTTATATATTAATAACATTAAATAGGAAACAATGAAAGGTCATATGCGAGAAAAAAATCTCATGAGCTGAGTAACAGTTTGATGCTATCAATCACATACATGTGAGGAATTGAAAAATCTGAGAAATGATATAACGGAGGATAGAAAATGCGACACGCATTAGACTTGTGAAATCATAATCCCAATAACTAAACAAGATGCTGAGAACCAAAAATAAACCCTTAGAAAGAAAGAAAAATGTGCTGGGTTGTTTTATGTTATCTGTCCTCTTCTATGGAAGTGAATGACGGACAATCTGCCTACGGATGAATAGAAAACTGGAAATAGCAGAAATGATGTTCTAGTAAAGGATGCTTGAAATTCATGGACAAAATGAATAAACTACAAGGAATTCTTAAAGAAAGTTACAACAGAAAGAACACATTCAATCAGGACAATAAGACCGAAATCCTTGGACACATAATGGGGAAAGACGCCTTCGGAAACCTGATCCTCACGAGGCGTATTGATAGCAAAAGAGAGAGACATATTGTGAGCCACTGAAGAAAGGAATGTAGTTGCGTGAATGGATGTCGGAACGGTGAGTACGGGAGAAAAAATGCAATGTACCACAAAGGGTAGAAAGTTGTGGAGAAAGATGATTGTCTATGTACTGAAGGAACTTATCACAGCAAGAAACTATTATAACTCGTCTATGTCTTTGATTACCTTATTAAGTCGCTTTTTTTATTTCGTGTTTGTAAGCGTATACTATTTTAACACAATTTAGTATACTTCAGGCATTTTCTCTCTCAATTGACGTTTACATTCATATCTCCTTGGAGAAATGGTTCTCGTCCGATCAACGAAGTTAAGCAACGTCGTGCGTCCTCATTATCTAGATGGTTGACTTCTTCGGAATACCATGAGCTCTAAGCATACCCGAGAGAGCGCTGTAATGGGTAACGGCTCGTAATTGTAGCCGTGTTCTAATTCCAATCGGATTCGTTACATTCCCTTACGTGCTAATCCCGTTACATCATTCGAACTGTTGTCCTAAATTTTATTGCCATATTCATGACGATACCAATCGTATATATAGTTACAATACCTCATCTCAGAAATATAGGTAGATGCTCAATGAAATCTGCTAGAAAATCTCCAAGCTTTTATCTGAAATCAAAACAATATGAACTTTAGGGAAAATAGTCCCCAAAAATGGGGAAAGAATAAGAAAGCGTCATTGACGCCAGGAAGATCTCCGGTAAAATAAGATATTTGATTATAAGACAATCTGCCAACATTTGAATGACAATACGACTGGATTTGTCGTGAAAGCGTATACGGCAAATTTCCGATTTTATTCTATTTGATATGTCCAGTGTCAGTCACTCTATAAACGGTGAGTTCTTTTATTCCTCACCCCAAATATTAATTAATTAGTCGGATTTTTAACTGTAAATCGTTATTATCTCCAAAAGGAATCTTAGAATGTATAATATTTAAATAACCTGTTAAATTTAATAAGTTTTTAAAGAAAACTCTATCAAAATTCTCTCATTCAAATTCTAATCGACTAGTTGGAATGTCTTTCGTTTTCATAATATATGTTGCCGATTTTCTCTTTCACCTTGTTAGCCCCATTGCTCACAGCCGCCAACTTTTGTTTACTAACAGTGAACAGACTATTAAATAAGTTGCAGAGAGTATGGAATTTGTTTTCTCTTATGCATATCTCTAGTGATCTCCAATCGTTTCTACTTGTACAGATTTACAATAGAGTCTGTAGGTAAATGAGTAATCTCTTCTTTACAGTCTTCGTTATAAATTGATGTGAATCTCAAGCGGAGAGGAAGTAGAAGCTCATTATCTGTGCTATTCTAGTAGCAGCCGGATTTTCTTAATGGATGACCATATTCTACGACTGAATATTTAGATTTTCCAAAGTGAAAGAAAAATATTTATTTGTTAGCTATTTCTTAGAAAATAATTGAGAGGTAAAATTTTAGACAAAAGTGTTTTTTCGAAGAGCTGTCTCCTGACAAACAAAACGAATTACTGATTTCATTCTAATGATTGAATTAAACTTTTACTTCCGGAGTAAATTCTACTTTAAAAATAACACTGTCTGGCATAATCTAATTCTGCCTTGAGCAATTTCGAAGAGAAATTTTTCGCATAAATAATTTACTAACTATCTAGTCAAGCAGGAAAAACAAATATGTAGCAGATAAAATCTTCGTTTTTAATAGTGGTTGTTTACTTTGGTTTATGCCATACATCCTACACTCTTGAGGGATCATATCTGTTTAGATACATGATTCTCTCGACAGAAGATTTTCCCGCAGTAGATTGCCCTTTATTGTTTCGGTATACTGGTTGGGGACCAATACTACAGGATACAGTCTGTTCTAAAATTTAACCCATTTGTTGGGGAGAATAGAGGGCTTCCTACATTTCCCTTCATATTTGCCCGTATGAGAATGTGTAGAACTAGACTGAAATTAGAACTCGGTTCTCCGATTTCTCATTCATCCTCGACAGCCATTAAACCAGAACGTACATCCATGCAAAAATCACATTTCTCGAAAGAAAATCGGTTCAGTAATATACTTGCGATTCTATCCTAATGTTAGCCATATTTTTAACTAACTTGATTCTCCATAGTCTAAATCACGTTTTAAAATATATCTGAACGCAGGAATTATTTTTTGCAATCTTTCTAAAAATTTACGGCATTGGTGGATTGAAGTGTTCGCATTCCGACCATGAAAGACGGATTTACATTTTACCATGGCTGATTTTTCAGGGAGAGGGATTCTGGAAATCAGGTTAACTGCGAGGAAATCCCAGTGTGGCGTCCCGTTTAGAAAATACCTTAAAATCTTAACTGTGTTTGAATCAAGTATTGTGATTGTAATTGGGTGGAGGAATCTATTTGAAAGTCATCGTTCACAAGACATTGTTGCCAAGTCTTTCAGCGGCTTTGACGCCAAGTTTGGGTTCTCTCTCAGAGACTGCCAGGAAAAAAGTTACGTGCTAGATTTGATACAGGTTTGGGCGATCACATGTCTTTTGATGCATCACTGGGATGGTGTCGCATGTTGACCATAATACGTAATCTCGTGGTTGAATCAGCTAATGTCTAATTTGTGCATGCGAGAAAAGAAAAAGAATAATTGAAATATATATATATATATATATATATATATATATATATATATATATATATATATATATATATATATATATATATATATATCCACACGAGAGGGAAAATAGGAAGGGCTCATACATCATCGCAAGAACGTAGAGTCCACCTTAGGATTCAAAATCAAGAAAGAGCGAAATAAATTGTAATCTCATGAAGGACCAAATCACTCTTTTTTATTTTTCATCGGATGCCGATAACATTACTCACGTACAGAAAGCCGAAATAGTTTTAACATACTACTGTAAATAAGACCCCAAAATGAAACGGAGCATAATGATAGAGAAAGATCCCTTTCAACAGGCAAGTAATGTATTAAGAAACAGGAAAAATTTATTACAAAAAAAAAACTTAACCTTTATGCAATAGCAGTCCAATAGGGCAGTTTATGCTGGAAAATCGCCTCAAAGATGAAGTGCATTGGGACAACAAAAAGTCGGTTCTGCAGATGGATATTAAGGACTGAACATATTAAAAATGGTGACTTTTTTGGAGAAAATGATAATAAAAAAGCACATATACTAAGGTCATAGACAGATAGAATTACTGTGGTATGCAATAAGGAAAGAGGGCTTAGAAAATTTGACACTCACAGAACATGTGTAAGACAACATGGCATAGAGAAAAGCAGCACATTTCTTACAGACTGTGCGGCAAAAGAGGGGTTTGGAGACATAGTAAGCGGGGTTTGGAGTAATAGTAAGAAGTAACACCCCATTAAGTCCTATAAAAGGATAGGAATTTTGGGAATCATGATCACGCACTTCCTCAAGGGACATTACATATAGAAATAATCTACAATTTATGGTGAATAAAGCGGAAGTGCGAATCATTCTAGGTCGAACAAGCAAGTTTTTAGCGACAAAAATATACTTCAGATATATTATTATTAATCCGATGTAATATGTTACACATGTCAACACATATATTGGAGAAAAGATAGACGAACACATTCTTCGCTAATTTGAATGCACCGAATTCAAAAATGAATTCCATTCTTAATGATAGTTGCTGCCTTCTCTATACGAAAATGTCTTTTGCACATGGAATAAATTTTCATTTTAATTCTTTTTTGTCTAGTGTATTCACGGCATTCATATTAGAAAAGAAAAAAATGTAAAATCATAACACAAATCAATCATTATTAATGAAAGGATGTGTCAACGATGAATAATGATTCTATAAAAATTGAATCCATTCATTGTAATATACAATAACGTAACTGGTTTTATAAGTAATTCACAATATGTATAGATATCTCAGTTCACATCGGTAATCAAACTATAAAAGGCTATGCATAATCAAACTGTCCATAGTCTTATCAGTGGTATGGCCATGAGTGCATTCTTGTGCCGATCGAATAATTATATTTATGAGATACGTTTTGTGTTTTATATAAGTTTATTTAATTTAGTCGATATATAATGTGTACTGTTAAGTTTGAATTTATGAAAAATTAAAGTCTTATTTTACATCGAATGAGAATATAATGATATTATCACATATTGTTTTATTTCCAAGTCAATGAGTTCAAGCACTTGAAGTCAAAATTACCCCGATTTCCACTGTCATATATATAGCATGTTTACAACAACATGTAACAGAAAATGGACCAATGACTTTGTCGGAAAATCTCCTCATGCTTATATTGAAGTGACGATGGGTGATCTGAATAAATCGGTGGCACTACATATTCTCTACAAAGAATGTTAGGATCACTTACGCCAGTAGACTAGAGGTACTCGAACGCTAATAATGTTTGGCATTCCAATGATTAGGCCCCAGCCACAAAAATAAATCGGCGAACATTACTTCTGCTTTATTGACATTACTGGCCTCAACAATAAGAACAGAAATCTGTGAACTAGCCTTCTTTCAATTAAGACAATGAAATACCACTTTCAGTCTTCTAAGGCTTTACGTCGAGTGACATTGAGGAATAGGGCCATGATTCCATCCATATGGTTGAGAATAATGACACTCATTTTGTAGGATTATTATCTTGACCAATACTGTCTGATACAGAAATTATAGGCGACATAATCAGGTATTTGAGTTTATCAATAGAATCGGCGGGAATCGTAACTTCTAGACTGAAGGAGAAAAAAAAACAAATATTATATTGTATCGCAACAAAAACACTACGCCAATAAAACCAATGAACATGTATAATGTAATGATGTCGAAAGAGTAATGCTGCATTTTGGTAAACATCACGATGTAAGTTCATGGAGATTATATATTGATAGCTAAATGCGTGGTTTACAATGTTTTTTGCCCTAACAACACAAATATCTACACATCGATACCAATTGGGAAATCTACGACACTGAAATTAAATCATGAAATAATCACGAAGGTAATGGAAAGAATAAATTATTTCATCATAACTCGGTGGTTTATGCTGTCCTGAAAATGCTTAACGTTTTACTTAGACAGTAATCGGGTTACACAGTTATAATATGCTTTTGAAACTGTGGAGCCAGAGATCAGCACTGGAAGAGAAATTTGAAATGAAATTCGGAGGGAAAAAATATGGTAAATGGTTCGCTAATCCCCAATATAAAAATCATCTTCACCCTTTTCCATATCAACAGAAAAAGCAGTTTGCGAAAGCGAATGACAAGTAAGACGGATGTTTTCAGTATATCTGCAGTGAATTTTCGGAGTTTAGGAGAGCACATCTAAAACTCATTATTTTCGATATCTCTGGCCTTCGATATCTCATCAACGAGGTCAGCATCGTCAAATCTATGAATGTTACTGAATCAAATGTCTAAATTTCATTTCTTGCAATAGTGAAAACAATTTCCTTGGTAATCGCAAGATAGACGATCAAGCTAACTGGTGCTTGGTCCGAACATGGGTATCAAAATACTTTTTTTCTGCAATGTTATTTGGACATGCTTCCAGAAATCTTTGACAATATGAGTGATGTACAATGAAAAAGATTTTACCAGGATGCAAAAGTTATGGAAGGCAGATAAAAGGGGATATTGAATAAAAGAATGATTGCATATAATTGTTCGAACGTAAAGATAGTCAAAACTTTAGATCATTCGCTAAAATTATAAAAAAAGTTCTTACCAGGGTTGTTCTTTTTAAGTGTTAATTTCATATTTAATTTAAAATGGGTTTATTTTATGTAATTTTCTTCATAAATCATTGTTGAAAATGTATTTGATTTGCATTTACATAGCCACTCATTTTTCGCTTTTCAGAAAGGTGAATTAAATAAGAACATTCCCTACTTGTAGCCGTTATCTGAAGCCAGAAACTAGAGGTAATTGAGAAAAATAGATGTGATATTTTAATTCTGCACTAGGAATGCGTTTTCAGAATTAGATGTGATATCCCTTGCATCATTTACAAAAGGATTGATGGCCAGTGTTATTTTATGCTATTTAGTTTTCAAGTGTAGTCGATCATTCTTTCCGTTCATTGATTATCTATGTATTGACATTACATATAGGGATGGATAATGAAATGGGTTCTTGTTTCATCTGCACGAATCTGAATGTAGATGTTTCATTCTCTTAGACTGGAGTCCGCAGCAGATAGCTCAGTATAACATGTTTTTAAAACATAGATAATGAGGACAAAAATCTATTGATATCATTCCAAGACACATTAGTGTGAAAATAAACAGGAGTCTGAGCTCGGTCTCATGTTCCGCACCGATAATTGTTAATCTGCCCACACATCTAGAGAAAATATAACTCCCTGTTAAATAACATGGAACGCTTTACATTTATTACTCTATTTAAATGGTCCAATTTTGAGTAAGCGCTGTTTGAATGGATGTTGCTTGTTATCTCCGTTCCAATCTTATGAAATACATTTTCACAATTTATTAGATTTTTATTTCTCTTTATCAACTATCTCAGGAATTTGACGTTGATGTAAACTATCCGATATTCACCGATGTCACAAAAATATATGCCATTTGCCCCACGTGTAAGTAACTAGGCGTACGTAGGAAAGATCCAGTCACTTAGTCGTTTAACGTGTATAGTAATGAATATCAAAAATGTATATAGTAATGAAATATCAAAATCTCCAATCTCCACGCGGCTGCAGCTAAAATATAGAAATTGTTTTGGGATCTTTTCCAAATAATAGCTATCTCCCGTGTCGTTCAATGCTGATTATTCAGAACCTAACCTAACTAAGTTTTAATTATCTAACAACATATATTCAACGCATGACACATTTAGAAAACGATTTTCGATACATTTGGTCATATACCGTGTATTATCGTAAAAGTAAAAAAAAAAAATCATGTTTTTAGCTACAGAAAGTTCTTTTTAGACTTCAAGAAATTAAAAAAGTAAAATATATCCGAAATGTTTTTGAGAAAACACCATATTTTACGTTCTTGTCATTACTAATATCAAAATAGAAAACATATTGCTGAAATACTAGTTATCAAAAGAACAATAGAATGAGATCTAAGGAATTAAATTAGGGAGAACTAAATATTCCAGGTGTCATCTAACGAGATATATGCAAAACGTATAAAAAGCCTCATATTTTCATTGGATTTGTAAATATGCATAGCGTTTCTAGTGTTTGAGCACGCCAGCACACGAACAATCACACATATATAAGTATTTATATGTGTAGGTTTGTAAGAAATTATATGAGTCAATTTCGAAAATATTTACGCTGACATTGCTTGGAGGTTGAAGATGAATTTCTAGGAACCTTTTAATGGCTAAAGTTTGTGATGATTTATATTTCTCAAATCTGTCGGGTTATCGTTTAAAACTATTTACACACATACACAATCACACACATATGCATATATACATATATGTAATTTCGGCGAAGAAATGTTATTTATTTATTAATGGAGCATATTTTATCACATCAAACGATATTTTTTAGCAGATAGCCATATTTGAGTACACGCTCCGTTCATTTATTAATCTCTATATTTATTCTCGTCTAGTGGACAGAGTATTTGAGAAATCTTACTGAAAATACAAAAAAAAAAAGAAAAAGAAAATGGCGATGCACCCTACAGGAGTGTTCGAACCTGCGTCTCCATAACAGGGTAAACACTTGTCTAATCAGCCCAGCATCAGACGATCTGGACTACGATATATCTTGCAACGCGATCAAAACCAAATAGTGATTTATAAGTGCAAATTTAACGCAGATACTCGAACATCAATACAATATTTTTAATCTAATGTAAACAAGGCAATTTATAAAGAAATGAGAGACTTTTATTTATTGATCCAACAAATTTTATCACAAATACATTATTTCAATGCATACACATACATGAAGTTCTGTTTTAATATTAAACGGTATGTTTAAATATTCGCCTCTAGATGCCCAAATATTCGTAAAAACTTCTTAACGTAAAGATACGCTTTACGAAGGATTCGAACCTGCGTCATATTGGCAAGATAGACCTTCGTCTGCTTCGATTTGCTTTTGACCAATTCGGCCACGAAAGGCCTAGCTGCCGAACTGAAATAATTTGTGCTTAAAATGGCATTATTCGACTTTAAGAAATATAGGGAACAACTACTCATACATTGGCGTCCCCTAAGCGTAACGTATACAATGTTAAAAATCACACACACGCACACATATTCGTGTTTATATTATATTTATAGATACATTTTTTTAAGTTAATGCTCTGTTTTATAATAAACAGTATTAATAGCATTTACCGGCCTGAATGTCAAAGAAATTTTCATAGAAAATATTCGTCCTCCGGTAGGAATCGAACCTGCATCCTATACGGAACTGTCGAGACAAAATCGAACGATCCTCCGTGGCTCGATCGGTTAAGGCGCGTCAGGCTATATGACGATTCCGTATAGGATACAGGTTCGATTCCTCTCAGAGAAAGAATATCTTCTATGAAAATTTCTCGCCGGTAAATGTTATTAATACTGTTTATTATAAAACAGTATTTAAATATTTGTGTCTATAAAGGAATGTATAAACATAAAAATGTCTTAATATATATATATCTATAGATAGATAGATAGATATGAATGTATTAAAAATTATTTTCGATTTTCTTGACTTGATTATTGTATATATTCCTTCAGCCTCTAAAAGTCTGGATATATTTCAATCTATTAAATATGGAGGTATTACATCTTCCTCTCAATAGGGTAATATTCCTTCTTACACGAATGTCATATTTCTTCACGCCAGGTTAGAAAAAAAGGATGGGAATGGCATGCGTAAATCAATTACACGAGATATTGTTTGTTGATGAATTCGAAAATGTTCCAAAGTATTTTTCCACAATCATAAAAAGTTGCCATGAGTTACATTATCTATTTGTTACCATTAAAGGGTCGGCAAGAGGAATAATGCTCTAGTAGATACCATTTATGTCTGCCAAATCGCAAATATTGTTTGAAAAGACGAGAATTGGAAAATTTAATGTGGATAATAGGAAACCGTAGATTGGGTGACGAGAGCCTCCTTCAGATCGATTACATCACTTGTTGACATCGAACAAAATAATCTCTTGGACATAGTGAGGTTTTACTAGAAACTATCCTGCTTTTATTCATCGTGAAGTAAATAACAATTTCGTGAGCAGGAGAGTGGGTGAAATATGGAAGGCAGTTGTGTTTTCTATGCACATGTAGTTACATGGAAAAAACATGAAAAAATATAGATACTAGCAGAAACGCAAAAAAAAAATGGACAAATATTCTCCATATAGTCACAAGGTAAACACACGAATATCTATCTATCTATCTATCTATCTATCTATCTATCTATCTATATATATATATATATATATATATATATATATATATATATATATACCAATAACAATTTTTTGGGAAAGATGTAAGGCAAAAATGAAAGCCACAACACATATAATAATAATAATATTTACATTTAAAATTATCAATATCGCTCGCCAATTCGTGCGCATGCGCAGCTGCATCAATTTAAACATAAGTTAGTCCGATGAATACTTAAAGAGCAAAGGTCTCACATGAAAACATTTTTCACTTTGTCATATATTTTCCATAATACCCACATACACACACACACACACACACACACACACATATATATATATATATATATATATATATATATATATATATATATATATATATATATAGTCATTCACAGACAGACTGTTTTGCTGTATCACGGCTCATCAGTGTGGCTAGACGTCCGATTCCTTCAAGCCATGATAGAAACTCGACCGATTTGACAATAGTCAGATATCTTACCGCTAATCTATTGGCACGCGTCAGAAAAAGGTGTATTTTTTTGATAAATATTGTTGTTCACATTATGCAGAAATCAAAAATCAAAACAAAAAAACACATCGACAACACAAATATATTTACAAAAAATTATACAAAAATATCTTGAAATACTAAAGGGTAAATTTATTCACTGAAATTGTGATTGGATTCAATGACGGCCTCGCAATCTCCTGCAAATCTTCTGAACGGTCTTCTTGATTATGTTAGTAAATGCTGCCATAAAGCTTGCCTTCAGTTTCTCTTTTTGTTGTTACAAGTATTTTTTTTCTTTTTTGGTCTTTCTCCCAACTACGCCCCACACATAATAATCAAACGGGCTGCAGCCTGAGGAGTTAGGTTGTCAGAAGCTAGAAGGTTTTGTGCTCGAAGAAATTGTCTGACAACCATGATGATGTTCTCCCGCTTGTATGGCACGGGGCAGAATCCTGCTGCCATAATGTCATGTTGTCTACCTAGACCGACAGAATGAACTCTGCCGAACGCTATACATACTACGCCTCTCAAGAGTAACGAACGGTATTGGTATTGGGACGGTATTGAATCAAATCGAGCTGATAGTAGTTCACTACCAACCAGTCGGACAGTCTTACTAACGCTTTCACTTCTTGTGTTATTACGCGTGTGATACATTCTTTGTTATTCCTACTCTTGTGTTTCGTGTTGTTCTTCCATGGTCCATAACACATACATAGGATCTTCCAGCAGACACTCTCTTGCCCCAGGGCAGTAGTATCTGCACAAGGCACTTTATGTAGGCCTCGATGTTAATTCTGAGGCACTCGCCAACAAATTCGGGAGAATATATATATATATATATATATATATATATATATATATATATATATATATATATAAAAGTGAACATAGAAGTCAACACTTAGAGGTGACAGTCTGTTTCATGCAATATGCAATCGTCAGGCCACATGTGGCCTGACGATTGCATATAGCATGAAACGAACGAGAGAATGTCTAATGGAAAGTACTTAATTTTGAAAATAAATGAATCAACTGTTGAAATCTTAGATTTATTTATCTTAGTGCAGAAAAATAAATTATCATTTAAACAAATTATCCTAATTTCAAAATATGATTGAAATGTCATTTACATCTTGGAGATTATCAATATTAAAAATCATGCAAAGTCTTAACCACGAGATGTATAGATAAAGTTTTTAAAATAAAATTCTGATCAAATAAATGATACTCTAATTTTAACGATAACAAAGAAAGAATGAATGTAGGCATTTGTATGGCCAACAGAAATATAACAATATCAGGTTTATTAGATAGCAACCTATGACTCTAATATAAATTGTTATAAATATTCAACAATTAATTTTATCTCCGATGTATTCCCTATCGCTAAAAAACGGAAAGGGCTCAGTTCCAACTCGTATAAACGATTTAACTCTAAAAATGCCGTGTAAATTCTCGTGCCTCCGACAGTGAGTGCCTACCACTAACCGCGTTGCTTAATAATTACGAGATTCAAATCATAATTAAATATTGCTACTATATCTGGTCTGAAGAATTTCGGATCTTAACTTTCCTGAATTTCTAGTGTTCCAAAAGCGTCTACAAATCTTCTCTCTGATTAATTAATTTCCGCTTTAAATTCCGCTTTCCACAGACGAAGTAAAGAAAGCATCTCGCTACCCTATCGTTATTGTCATGGGGAAAATGTTCCAACAAATTACATTGCTTAGATCCAGAACGTCAGTCATTTCGAGTTCAGATAACCACGTATATAGATTCGAATTTTCCTCATAGCCTTCGTATTCCTGATGTATCGAGCATATTCAGTTCGGAGAAAATCTTTCCAAGATGCGACAATTTTGTGAAACAATCACACAAGTCGTTGCTACGACGATCAATATAAACATTACCACTTTAATCTATGGTAAACTATTACCTGCTTTCAACAACCTCATTTAAAATGTTTGACTCTTGTGCTCTGTATTATGCTAAACGCGATCTCGATTCCTGCGACTCATCAAGGTCGTAAAAGTGGCGTTTCTTGGACATGATCGCCTGACGGAGCTCAAACCCCTCCAGGCCGGTTTTGAATTCGTAGTTTCCTTTTCCTAGACAGGTTACCACCCAAGGATACAGAAAACAGTCTGCCCTTCTATTTAGCTGTAACTGGATTTAAGGGAATACATGTAAATAAAAAAGAATACTTGCGATTAGATATCTAAGAAGTCAGAAAGAGTATTAGGACTTCAAGTAAATGATTTGACGTGTACACGTGTAATATGGAGACATGCGAAAATTTTATTGAATAATTATTTTGGCTTGATATTACATTTAAACTCTTATTGAGGCTATTTTCTTTTCCTAAAAAAAATAGTGTTAGATTATAAAAGTTATCTTTACTTTAAAGGACTATGTTATGGTAATGGCAATATTTAACCGTTTACTTATAAGCAAAGATGCGACATTCACTGACCGAGTAGCCAGTACTACAGTCGTTTGGCACTTATCAAATGTTTCTCCTGAAAAAATATTCCTGGTAATTAGGTTTCTCAAGTCGAGAAGCTGTAATCTTTCTTTCCAGTATTGATTGGTGTTTACTTAATAGCTTTTTGTGTGTAATAGTGTGGAATATCAAGTTGGTTATATATATATTTTCTTTTTGAGTTACATGTTATATCCACTTCAACTGTTGCTACATTTGAAAATCATCAACTGATAATAGTTTCTGTTATTTTGCATATTTCGTTCTTTGTGATTATGTAGTGATGTCCACAAGTTTCAAATAAGTGTGTTCAAAACAAATACCCACAACCTGAACATGCTCGAAGCCATTTTCAACTAATGACCTAAGAAAGAGTTTGATAATAGCAGAAAGTTTACTTTTAGATATGACTGAACGGGTTTTTTGCCTTTCCTGATAACCACCTGAAAGACGCAATCTTACGAAGATATTAAAGAACATTTTCCATGTAAATATTTCGGTTTTCTATCAATTTGCAATTTTGGACAAAACATCTACCCCAGTTTCTTTTATGTCAAATTTCCTTATTCTTATCCTAAACTTGCTATAATTTATCCTTTATGTATTTGAAATATTTAGTATTTACTAATTCCATATACTAAATGCTTATGACGGATCGAGGGTAGGTGGTGTAGTTGCTTTAATTCCAATTCCAGATCATAATTTCTCTTTTGGAAATGTATATCTTATCTACCAGAAAGAATTGGTACAGGATGATTATTTTTTTGTGGAAGTTCATTCTTATTGATTAATACATTAACTATAATTGATATTGGCTAAAAAATGTTCCATTTACAGAATAATGATGAAATAAATATCCGAAATAACCTACGTAATAATGACTATTTGACTCTCCGAACACCGAGCTTAAACATGTTTATGTATTAATTCCTTTACACTTGTCGTATAGAACTTAACTATCATACGTTAGTATAACATAAATAGGTCCTTTATTACTGAACCATCGTATGGTAAAATTGTCCTTTATGGTATCACTGAAAAAAGCAACAACAATTTTTGGCAATATTCCTGAAAACATGTTTACCTAATTTCTCCACTGTGTAAATAAAACATACGTGTCAATTTATTAAAATATTTACCGGTTCATAAGCTTAAAGTAAAAATTAGATTAAATTATTCACTTAGTCAATATGAGTAGGTATATTATAAATGATATTCAATGTATACAATCACTATTAATTGCGAACACGATAGTGTGTGTGTATATATATATATATATATATATATATATATATATATATATATATATATATATATATATATATACTTTGATCAATAAAAAATATTAAAAAAATGAAAATCTTCAGGTACACAGGGTTGTATATTAATACTCTTTGGCTTTTATTATTTCAGTTAGATTCCTTGACGAGTTTCAGCCGCCATGGCCATCATCAGGAGAAAAAAAATCTTAGTAGCATTAAAATAGAGAAATGAATTACTTGATGGAGAATATATATATATATATACTCGCATTCATTCATAATGTACAAAAAAGAAAAAGATATTAGTTAATTATCGGAAATAGTTCTCTGGTAAAAATATGCTTTTCGCATATTTTCATTCCCTTTCCAGAGACTCAATATATTTATGAGACGTTGAAAAATATTTATTACTGACCATTCCAGTCTGAAGAACACGACAGCACTATCGATATCAACATCATCAATAAATAATAAAACGCAGTACTTGACCTACCTGTACAATATATCAACTCATGTAGAAATTCTCATATAATAAAATCGCTCTGGTGCAGAAATCCCGTCTTGTGGTTGCAAACCGTTAAATTCGAATGCTGATTTTCTTCTACCTGCCTTTCATTCAGTTGAGACAAACCAATCAACTAATAATATCCTTTTACTTCGGGACTGACCGGAAATCTTGTGAGCGAGTGTGTGGACTTCAAAACGCTCACTTTCTAATATCGAAATTATTTTTCAATTTCTCGAGAATTTCTGTCTTACGTCCACATCACGTTGAAACAGCGATTACTGGAGTTAAGCCTCGTCGAACCAGGTCATTACCTAGATGGGTCAATGCAGGGAAATACCTGCTCTTTAAGCGTTGCAATACCACTTTGGTTCGGTATATTCACATACGCGCAAAGACATGAATCTAACAAATTATGCATTAATGAGAAAAAATCTGTATACCTAAATCATTACAAATCAATTTAAAAATGTTTTCTTGCTTTAATTAACTTTCAAAGGGATTGATAAGCCTTATAAAACGAATCAATCAATAAATTAGAATTGATCTATATGTGTAGACAATTCCAAGATGAATTATTCATGTATCGCAACCTATAACATTTATAGATAGATATTTCTACTATCATTTGTAATGCGTCCTATATTGTAATCTGATTGATATTTTTACGAATCGATATATATATATATATATATATATATATATATATATATATATTAGGTTGGTGCAAAAATAATGACGTAATAATGTCGTTTTTTGACGTAACGTCATATATATATATATATATATATATATATATAGTAAATTTCACCATAATAATTCTGTAGATAAGACAAATTAGTATAAAAAATAACAACTGGAAAACAATCTTATTTTTTTCCAATTTTCATTCTTATAAAAAATTGTCACATCAACAGAATTATTCTATAATTTTTTCCTATATTGTCGACATGGAATACAAGAAAAACATTCTTACTATAAGGGAATTTGCCCAGAAAGAGACTTACGCAGGAGCGTCTCTATTTTTTTTTTGGGGTGTGGGGATCTAATGACAACAAACTCATTTGAATTTCATTGGCTAATAAATTCGGAAGATGAAACGCGTCGGCAAAAACTAGGAATTTTTAAAACTGTTATTGTTATAGCATATATATATATATATATATATATATATATATATATATATATATATATATATATATATATATATATGTATGTATGTATACTATTTGATATTCCAATATATCAGTTTGTCGAAACATTTTCGTAATTTCTATATACACGCTACCCTATACGTAAAATATTTATAAGTCAGTGAACACACACACACACACACACACACATATATATATATATATATATATATATATATATATATATATATATATATGTGTGTGTGTGTCATTGGTTGTACCTTTACTTAATTACTACTTTTATAATTGTTATATTCTGACTCAAATCACAAAATCACTAATTCACAACGTGGGCGGTAAGCAAAAACCTGTGGACCTCTGAGCTCTAAGAGGGCATTGAATATTAGAATAGTTATGAGGCCCTATATTTAAGTTCACTACCTGAACCCTTATTTGAAAATTGTAAGCATATTTAAAACTTATAATTCCAGTTTCGTTATATCTATAAAACCAATACCCGCAAGCTAAAACACGGCAGATACTTTTCGTCTGTGCCGGTGACCGCCAATTAATTGTTCCGGTTATAAATTTCTTCCTGTGATTGGAAGTGCTATAATGCAATAACCCATATTCTGTTATATTAAATCATTTCTATTTAATATTAGAATTTTGACATAGTAACACCAGCCCGCACAGAAAATCTGGCAAGACTCAAGTGAGACGAAAATGTTAAGAACCGCCGCACTGAGCAGATATCTATACGAAAATGTCCAATTTACCGGTTTGTGCAGTAATGACTGATATAGATTAAAATTTAGATAGGTTAATGATAATAGTAATACATATTTCCACATATTTTAAGTGTAATCAGTCGATATGTAGACGAATAGATTTTAAATATCAGTGAAATATTTTTATCAAATTTAATTGAATCCAAGACTGTTTGTTTGTTGCATCTTCGAATCCTTATTGCCGATGGTCAGGAAAAATGGACACACGCATGTATTCTTACATCTTCTTCGACTTCCCCACAACACTTTATTTCGTTGGCGTTCAGTTTGTCCTTTATCCGATATTATAAATCTATTGTCGACTTGTTCTTATGATTTTCTTTATATCGATGCATCCCAACAAGAACAGCGGCTTTGGATCATAGATGAAATAACCAAAGTTATTATTTTTCGCCTCATGATTGCGACAAGGTGTTTTTTCTGTTCCCATTTCGTCCAGGACGCATGTATTATTGTGGTCCCACCAGCCGATTCACAGTGCTCGCTTGTGGTATATTTTCTCGAAATATATTTGTTTGTTTAAAAGAATAAAATAAATGTTTTTAATTATTTTGCATATAATACCCTCCTCCTTAGTGCTGATTGTTTCTTAATTTTTCTTTATCGATATTCACGGTACTATTATTTCTCTACGCGGCTACTATACTGATGACGTTACTATTTACCTCTGTGTTAATTTTAGGCCTAATATTTTGGGAAGATCAAATTGGCAGTTGATCTAAAAATTATTTTCAATCTGCTGTTAATCTGAGCATGAAAATCTTGTTAATCTTAACTTCCCCAAAACAAAACAAATCAAGTTTAATCGCCTTACACGGCAGTTTTTGCCTCTCTATGGCTGATGTTACTCTCTAGGAGACTAGCTTATTCTACCTTCTCAGGATATGGAACAATTATATTGGATCCGTGACTAGAATGACTACTAGAAAATTTGGCTCACTCTGTTGTGTGTTAAACCGTCTTTCTCGTCTAAGCCTACCAATCGGCAAAGCGTTTAACATTGATGTTACATTTGGTTTGATGTTTATGCTACTTATTTAGAAATTCTAGCTAAAATTAAAAGAAATATCGGCAATATTGTCGGTTCTGACCAGTTATCTCGTCTTCAATCCTTTTATCATCACGTAATGGGATTTCACAGTGCCTTTTCTATAAATGATTTCATGGTAGTTATTCTGATGAAATTTCCTCAATTTTATCAATTCAAGTGAAGTGATAGATAGGCAGCGAAATCTCATAATTTTACAATTAAAATTACTAGATATAACCGTAAGTTCTATCCTGACCGTTTCTTTCTTTTTTATTTATTTTTTGTCCTTCACAATTTTGGAAATCTCTTCAGGCATATTGCTCCCCAGCTAACTTTGTTCTGTAATAATTCAAATGCAATGCCAATTTTATCTTCTGTCTCATTAAATACTGTTGTTTAATTGGCCTCGTTCTTTAATATTATCTTTTCTTAGATAATTTTAACATCAGTTTATTAGTGGTATTATCGCTTCGTTGAAGGTGATTGTGGAATGATGAAGTTGGTAGACATTGATAAAAAAATACAGTGATGTTTACTCAAAATCTAAACAGAACGTTCACACACGGTTTAATACAAATTTTAAATAAATGGGTCATCTATGTAAAATATGCAGTAACCAGTACAATAACGTTTGAATTAATAAAAATATTGGATTAAAAATATCCATTTATTCTTTAAACATCACTTGTTTACATTTAGATAGAAAAATGTGCCGAGATAAATCTTCCGAGAAAATAATCTGAGTGAGGAAGATGTGATTTATTTAAAATGGGTAAGGAGATGCTACTTTGGCTCAGTGTTTTCTGTGCCCGGGCTATAAAATAAACTTGGTCCAACAGCCCTTTCCATGGAAGCAAACTCCATCGCTGTCAGGGAGCACATCTTTTTGGTTTTTTTTTTACTGGGATATCTTGAATGTGCAGGCCGATAGATATTTTACACGCTGTTGAATAAAAGTGTGGCGTCTATTTCATATATTAAATATCCATTATAATAACGTTTGAAGCACACACACGCATCTATCTATCTATCTATCGATCTATATAAATAAATATATATACCCCCACACACATATACATACATACACACACACACACACACACACATATATATATATATATATATATATATATATATATATATATATATATATATATATATATATAAGCAAATAAATTCTATGTATATCGAGCCTCATAATGTTTAGAATCCTGGTGGAATATCACTTAATGTCATGGTTAAGACATCTCTAAGAGGCGTGTGGCTAAAAAATCAATTTTTCACGTTAGGTGACAGTGTATCGGAGTTTCCTCTATATATAACCGTAAATCTCCATTTTAAGACAAACTATTTATCATTATTTTAAAACCATAATAATTTTAGAAAATCAGCCAGTGAAATACTCGAAGATAATAACTAATACATCGGAATAAATTATTTATTAACTATTACTTATACAAGCAATAAAATTTGTAGCCGTCAGCCTATAATATTTATGCATACAGTGTGCCTATGTATCTCTTCAAAATTAGATATACTTCCAATTTTATTATCCTGTACGAAACTCCATAATATAGTCCAGTGCATCAAATGATATATGGTAGCATAGGACAATTCGATCTAGTGAAAATAATTGAAAGCTTTTCGATAATCCCATGCATAAAAGTATAATCCGCATGAAAACCTTATTGATTACACGGACACGCTGCATTTTGGGTGTTGTCAATGTAGCCAGGTCAGGTTCTCTACTTTATCATAGAACGCTTTCAAAAGTCAATTGTGTATTATATTATTATATGAGATCTCAGGCCAACGTAAAATAAACACCACTGAGATTTTACTGAATTATTTCATAGGCCATAAAATGTGATAAATGAATATTCGTTAGTCTCGAAAATCTGGGGTCGACCTAGCAGAATGATCACAGTTTCGGACACAAAGTAAGAATTGATTTACATGATGGGATTTACGAAATAAAGACTCACACATGCACAGTCACATACAGAAAAGTATACTAGCGTCCAAAATTAAGCAACAAAAATTAAAACATTGATATCTCAAGAAATACGAGTCCAATTTTTCCAATTTTCTATAAGTGAAGATAAATGGCAGTTCAGTGGCGCTTTAAATCTCTAATTTATTTCAAATGATACAGGGTAAGGTATGATACATATAATTCTTTACTCAATGGGTTGTTTTATTTTTTGTGGGGGGCGACCTTTTATAAAAAGAGCAAAGACGATTAACATGGTCTTATGATTGCGTTTGTCATGAAACAGACTATCGAATCTCGGTGTTGACTTCAATGTCCACTTAAATATGTAAGGGCTATCACTGACATTGAGCGCCTTCCAATAAGTACAGCGCATATAGAATATATAAATAACATATACAAAAATTGCATATATATATATATATATATATATATATATATATATATATATAAATGACACACACACATATATATATATATATATATATATATATGTGTGTGTGTGTGTGTGTGTGTGTGTGTGTGTGTGTGTGTGTAGAAAAGAACACGTTAGGTAAATAATCCAGGGTTCTTTAATATTTTTGTTTTTATTTTTATTTAAAAAAAAACAGTGCTCCATACAGAAGTAGAGATTAGATAATAATTATTTCTTTAAATATGTTTCCTTCGCTACATAAGAGTTCTCATGTTTCAAAAACGCTAGCCGAAACCCTCAATATAATTATTAAAATTAAATCGAATTAAAGTAACGTGTCTTGTCTCACCCTCAAGGTAAATTTAGGAATAACCAATCTTGAAATTTACGTATCGTTATAATCATGTTCATTCGTTACTAGGGAAACGGCTGGGGCGACCATTTTTGATAAGGGGCCTAAGAGTTAATTTTTGTCCATATATCAGTCACCTTCATGGAGAGGTTAAGCTGAGGTAGGGTGGGGGTGTCTATTTCAAAGCGAATGATGGCATTCATGTACGCGCATCGTCTGGTCAGTCACAGAGAAAGATAGATTTTGGAACCATAGTATATTGTTAAGTGTCTGGATAATTTTGTTTTATTTATTCATTTATTTATTTCCAACGGGCTGTTTCATATATAAATGCGTCGTACTGAACTACAATTTGTTTTTGACGACTTCATAAAGATTTAATGATTAGTTAAGTTTTTAGCCCTTTATTAAACTATGAAATTTGACTTTTTTAAGCTAATTATTTAATGCGAAATTTTGTTGATGTCGGAAAAAAAACAGTTAACTCATGTCTATGGTTTAATAAATTTTCATTATTTAGGAACTTAATTATGTGTAGTTTTTCCTGTAGGCATAAAGGGCATGGGTCATACCAGGTTTTACAAGTTCTTGTTCTATTTATTATTTTCCATTTTACTTTTGGTGTTTTATTCGTTTCTTTTAAATAATATATTAAATAATTGGAGAGAGATGTCTAATTTCTACTTCTAATATTTTTGAAGGAGGTTTTGTGCTGCCTCCACCGAAGTTTAAATTCATTCTTCGTTGACCCAATGTATATCCTATTGGTGTTAGGACTCTCAATGGATGAGATAGTGCATTGGTATAATACGGATTTTATGAGCCATTTATTTTCCAACGGGCAGTCTTCTGGGTTTCTACAATCACATAATTTTTCATTATTTTTGTCTACATTTCGTTTAGGATTTTTATTAATACTGTTTTGGCCAGAGTGTGTTTCCAGGATTTTATTATTATGCTTTTTTTATGATTCATTCTAGATTTTCAGTGCAACTATAACTTAATTTTAAGGTGTTTTTTTTTTATGATCTCGCTAAGTCTGCTTTTAGTAGGTAAGTGTTTTTTCGATTAAAGCTAGGAACTTATGTCCTTGCTTAGTACTAACCATTTGGTTGAACGGTGGGGTATACCAGATGATTTTTCTTTTCCTGATTTTCTTTATGTTAGTGCTATTGTTTCTATAACATATGTTAACGTTTTTGTATCCGCTATTTTTCATGGCTGTTTTATAAAAATTACTATGTTGTCGAAATATTTCCTTATTATCGGAGTTCATGCTGATTCTTTTCTCTATTGATGTGGGTATATGCTTAATTATAGATGGAAGGTGGTTTGACGTAGGGTGTACATACACGGGATTGGTGTTAGGTTTTCCGTAAGGTAGGTATGTGTTGTTCATTAAGTCTAGAGTTACGCCGAGGAAGTTTAACCTTTTTAATTTAGTGTTGACTATAGCTTTTAAATTTAGTTTTCTGAATTCACTGTATATTATCTTTCTAATTTTAACTATTTTAAAATTTATGGAGCACCTCACTACCGTGAGCCCGTCATCCCTGTATAGCCCGATATCCTTAATGTCTAATTCAAGGTTGGCGGTTAGATTGTACAGTAAAAATAGACCGAAAAGGTCAGAAGACTCTGCAGAGTCTAAAGATAGCATTGTAATTTCAAAATTGTCATTTGTATTGGTAATCCATTGGCCCCCATTATGAATGAGGACCGATTTTTTTGCACTAAGAATTATGTTCATTTCTTCCTTTATTAAGTCAGAATATACTGTAGCAAACTCCAGGGCAGTCGTGAAGATGTCATTTGATATTGACTGGTAATAATCCACAATATCGAACTGTATTAGGGTGCAGTCATGTTATTGTCGATGTTGGTAAACCAACTGATGACGTCTTTCGTATTAATCCAGGGTTTCAGCTATCGTTTTTGAAACATGAGAACTCTTATGTAACGAAGGAATCATATTTTATATATATATATATATATGTATATATATATATATATATATATATATATATATATATTGTGTATTTGTGAAGTGGTCTCTTAGCATTGAAAGTTTAACGCTAGAAGTTGTCTGTTAATATTGACTCTTATAGAATAGCATTTCACAATGCACCTTTTTCACCATGAGTCAGAATTTCTCCCGTTTCCAAAACTGTCAGCTTCAAAATATGCATATTAGTACATAAACATTTACATGAATTGTTGAAAAGGATGTGTTTAGCAACATTAATAGCAGTAGAAATATAGACGGATTTCTAAACGTTAATATATATATATATATATATATATATATATATATATATATATATATTTAAATTTTAATTCGTAACTCATTAATATAGAAATTACATTAGAAGGATGGCCGAACAGTTTTATTAGAATAAACAACATTCTAGGAAAGAAAAATAAGAAAATGTAAATGTGTTTAGCCCTTGTTGAGAATACCTGTTACTAAAAAAATATTGTCCCCGGGATAAATATTTGATTCTATCCGTTGTTTGTAATTATGATTTTAGTGTGCGTGTGGTGGGATGGGAAATACGTGCGCGTGCGCGGGTGTGTGTGCTATATATATATATATATATATATATATATATATATATATATATATATATATATATATATATATATATATATATATATATATATATGTTATTATTATTATTAAATATCTGTCCTGTTCCTCCTCTGCAAGTCTTCTGTGGATAAATACTTCTGTTTCCCAAAGAAAAGTATTCCGACGCATGAAGATTTAGTGAGGGAAAATAGTTCTTATTACAATATAGTCAAATCAATAAATTTATTTTATATTGAATAGTTCTTGTATTTTAATACGTCAGCATTACATATATATATATATATATATATATATATATATATATATATATATATATATATATATATATATATATATATATATATATATATAGTTAAACCGAGAGAGCCAGACAAACCTAATAAGGTTTCACCTAAGTGGATCGTCAGGGATGGCTGGCTAAAAAGGTAAAAAAAGAAGGGAATGGTTATAGTTAATAAGCCAGACTGCCCTGACGATCCGCTTAGGTTAAACCTTGGTAAGTATGGCTTTCTAGGTTTAACTAGGTCTGCTCTACTTACTGTATCAAGCAATTTATTTAATTATTTTGCCTACTAGCATCGTTTTTTTTTTCTTTGGGCTTTGAACTTGCACGCTAGACGATTATTTTTGGCTAACATGCATGTTCTTGGTTTTTCTTTTTTATACCTTTTTTTTTCATTGGTATTGGTTTGATTATTTGCATATCAAAACGCTGAAGGTCTTCCGAACTACTAATATATATATATATATATATATATATATATATATATATATATATATATATATATAACAAGTACACACATAAATAAACAGTGTTTCATTAAGACGGATCAGAGTCAGCAGTTAACATTTCAGTGTTATCTGTGACAATTTATTTATTTCTCTATTGGATCATGTTATTTAAGTCATGGCAATTCTGCGTGAAAAATAATATCGCCAAAATATCTGACATTAGACAAACTTACTTCATATTTAAAAACGGTCCAAGATATTAGAACACCCTTTATATACTTTTCCTATATAATGGACAGCAATAAAAATATAAGTATCTAAGTAACTACAATGACCAAATATACGACATAAAACATACTTCATGATAAACAATAATATGTATTTATCAAATTTTGAGCAATATATACAAAGCGATGTAGATGTTATAGTCGATTTCATAAAGCTTCACAAATATTCAATAGTCCAGCACCTACCAAATAATCTGTAGCATGACTTGCGTAACATTCTCCATTTCATCAGCCAAGCTTCATTTTACTAGGCTTGTCGGAAGAACGGGATATAGTGTTGTTCTTTCACGTAGCACCATATAAAAAAGCAGGTGTCTTGTCAAGTGAACCAGATAGCCATTTCCAAAACATTCTATCACCCCTGATCTCTATTACTTTTAAATGTTACGTCTACAGAGACACAATATATATATATATATATATATATATATATATATATATATATATATATATAGAGAGAGAGAGAGAGAGAGAGAGAGAGAGAGAGTGAGAGAAAGAGAGAGAGGAGTGAGAGAGAAAGAAAACGAAGAGAAAGTAAGCGATGGTATCTGTAGTGGACTACCTAGTGCCAATCAAGTCTATTCGATTTGATCATTATGACCATGTCGTGAATTTAATTCTCACAGTTTAACCTGTACATGTTTCCAACATTAAATTCCCAAATATGTGTTGACATACCGTAAAATCAACCTAACCAAAGCTGCACGACAACTGACATATATTTATATTATGAAATATATAAATAGTATACTAATACGCAACAATAAAAAATCTACATTTGTCTTTGTATATATATATATATATATATATATATATATATATATATATATATATATATATATATATATATATATTGCGCGAGTGAATCAATGAGGGAGTGAATGCAAAAATAACGACAAAGACTAATATAGATTCGTTATTGTTCTCTACTCTTCTACTCTTCAAGAATATGACTTATGTTATGATTTACCTCGCACTAAAGGAGGAAAATATATAACTTTACCGTGAGTTATAGATTGATAGCTAATCAGAAGTATTTAGTAATAGGGAAATAGACTTGCTCGTCAAGCGTGTATATCGATTAAATTTGTGTCTAAGGGAAGCTGGAATTAAAAGGATTGATAGAAATTACTTACAATTATGTTTCCCTTTTGCTTCATACGATCTTCACATTTCCTTTGAATTTAAACTCTTTTTCATGCATTCACTGCGCCATTTATTTCTTCTCCTTAAAGCTCCCATGCCCAGTCTATTCTCGCAGACATCAAGTCCAATTTGTGAACCAAGATCATCTAAAAAAGAGACAAGAAAAAGTAAGCACGGCAACGTATTGTTTGCTGAGCCGAAATGATTTAGCCTTTTGTCTGACCTTTGGAACATGGCAAAACTCAGCGAATGAAAAGAAGAATCGCAGACCAACCATTGCGTGATGCCATCTCTCTCGGCAGGTTCACTTACTTTTGTGTTCGATCACAGTGGTGCCAAATATCTTCGCTTTCCTTGATGCACTCCTGCAACTTTTTACATTTTCGTTCTGTGGCAGACAAAAGCGTTTTCCCTCTGTATTTTTTTTATTGTTCTTACATCTTCTTCGTTGACTTTTAGGTAGCTGAAATAATCATTTCCTAAAACCTATGAAACAATCTGGAGAGTTCTCAGCTTCTTGGAATATATCTCCATGATGTGTTAGGATTTTACGTGTATCATCTACACACGTGTATATATATATATATATATATATATATATATATATATATATATATATATATATATATATATATATATATATATATAATTATATGCTCTTGATTACACGCACAGATCAGTGAATGTAATGATTGGAGGATAATTTTTGCTTTCAAGTTTGTTTCTAATGCTGGTATTTAACTTTTGGTATGTAGCTGAGCTGCGCTGCAATTTGTTTTTCTCAATGTGGTTGGTACCGGAACATTTACACATTCAAAGAGTTTTAACAGTGCGTGGGTGGGGGTCAAATGAATGGTACCTTACGATAAATGTATGCCTTAATCAAATACACAGTTGCAGTCTCTAAAGCATTCAGCAAACCCAATGTATATTCGCTATTATTAATTGTATTGAAGATCTTCTCACGGTTACGTGGCCTAACACTAATCACACATTAGAACAGATTCTGAAGATTTATGTCTAGCTAACACAGGTGGTTTAAGATGTATTTCTATTAATGCAATTTCCTAGAAGTTACCATGCATCTACTGACGAAATTAACGAACCCATAGTCAAGATTTCTTCCTACCAATAAATTTCAGAGTATTTTAGGAAAAGCTACGTTTCTATGCAAAACATCATCATCTAAATAATAGTGTTTTTTTTTAATTGTCATCGATTGAAATATTGGCACGTGGCCAAAGAGAGTAATTAATATTCAATTTATCTAGAAACAGAAGTAAAAATTCATTTACTGAAATCTTGGGGAATAGGCTACCAATGGACAAAGTGTCTATTAACTTAAAATGAATCATGCATATTTTTCTTGCACAAAGTGGATATAATTATTTAAACAGGAGACAGATGTACCTGATAGAGGCTTGTGAATTTAAAAGACCTATACAGATATTATGCTCGGCAAAGATAACTGCCTCTACATTATAATGGAATACCGACCTTTAAAAAACCGTACATACATTGTATCTAATGAATTCTCACACGTGATATATATTTTAAAATGTAGTTAAATGATGATACAAAATGATTTGTTGAAATAATGTTTCATGGCGTCACCATTTTGGTAGTTTATTTTATGAAATCCCCCATATAGTTTATTAAATATTCTCTTCAGAGATATTTCATATTTAGGATTCTTTTTCATTTTAATAATAAAAAAAAAAGACATCATTATTTTCATTTAAAAAAAAAATGCCCGAAATTCATCTTTTTTATGTGTCACGTCCCTTCAGGATGAAGGCGATCATGACCATCCACATCATCCTGTCCCTTGTAGTCCTTTATTTTTTATGATTTTGCTATCTCTCCCCAACCATGCTATTTTTGCAATTCATTTACTCAAGCTTATCAAGTATGTTACGCGCTGCTTTCCGCTGTCCCTTTTTTCCCAATCTGTCCTGGGCGTATCAGATTTCCAAACCCTCTTTCCTCGTTACGTTCCCAAGACATTTCAACTGCCTTTTCCTTATGTTAAGTATAAGTTTAAATTTTGTTTCCATTTTTTTTAAAGCTCGTTGTTGCTCACATATTTGGTCCATGTTGTCATTACCATGTTTCTGCAGAATCTCATTTCTTTAGCTTCAAGTCTCTTCTTCATATTTGAGCAGATTGTCTATCATTCGTTGCCATATACGAGGACAGACATAACGCAACAATTTATTATATTTTTCAGACATATTTCTTTCTTAATACATTGCTTAGCTTTTGTAATGCATTCTTCGCCATCCCAATACGTCTTCGTATCCCCATTGTCGTATATTCCGTCCTCTGTTAGACCACTTCTCAGATATTTAAATTTCTGTACTTACTTGATTTTAGTATCCCTAATTTGTATTTGGCATTTTGGACCCATCATTTCGTTAACAGGTGAATTGAGACTACTTAAATTAATGAAATATTATTGCAATAGATAATATACACGAACCACTCGATTAATGCAAATTTAATTAATTCAAATTCTGTTAATGCGTTTTGATTAGTGCATTAAAATTTTTATATACCAAATTTCGATTGGTTCATACATAATATTTGATTAATGCGACAAAATATTCTTCATTTTAACCATACTAATTGAAAATTAATTTTTTATACTTATCGAATAATTAAAAAATTTCTAATATATAAATATGGAAACTGGGTGACTATATTTTTATCAATTATTACGTTATCTAAGTAATTATAGTAATGATAAACAATAGATGCATATAAATAGATCATTTTTATAATATATGCCGATAATAAAAATACATATTTGTATATATGTCTCCATGAAAATATTTTGAATATTTTTATTTTTTTCATGCTTATTTTGAAGGACTTAAAAGAGATTTTTATATTTTTGTTTAAAAAAATAGAGGATTTAAAGTAGATACAGAAATTTAAATTTACTAAAAAATTCGAAATATAAAATATTTATGCCTTTCTTACGGAAAGATTATAAATATTTTTTTCATGTTAAAATACTAATGATTATGATATGGTTGAAAAATTTGAAGGGGTAATTTCTCAGTATCGCCAATTATAGGAAGAATAGAAGAATTCGGCAAACCACTCTAAAATTTTTCATAAAAAATCAGATTATTAAATATTAATTCATAACGTTTTTATTAAAAAGTACGCAAATTAGAAATTAATTGTGAATGAGACAAAAATATGTGGTACAAATTACATAATTTCCTCTAAGATATAATATTCAATTAATGCCTTTTCGATTAATGTGTATCTTTTAATGTACACATTAGCCGCAACAATCGTGGGATTATTGTATACGTATATTTTTGTAATGTATTATGGCGCTGAAGTTTTGGCAATTTCCGAGTGATTTTCTTCTTTGTTCATATAGCCAATCCTAGCCTTCTTTAAACAAAAAGATTTGTCAGGGTTCATTCAGTTTGGCAAGTCATTCGGGGTTGGTACCGTGCGCAAGGATATTTGCCAACAACCCTACGCAGTCAGATGTGGCACAAGGCAGAATTTAACTTGGGGTGTCCGAGCCTACGGGCTCGGACAAAATTCCCCGTAGACCAGGTAAAAACAGGGTCGGAAGCTGTCTACCACCCTAGACGAGACTCTGCGCATCGGCATAGCCTCGCCTGGGTTCCTCTCCTCGCGAAGTCAAGGAGTTCGACCAGCTAAGCTGGAGACGAATCACCAACTAATTTCGCACGTATTAGACGATTCTTTAACTAAATTAACGTCATTAAACCAGTGTAAAACCAAGTAGGATCCATTCATTCAATTTTTCGAAGTAAATGGCTTCAACCCATATATATATATATATATATATATATATATATATATATATATACATATATATATATATATATATATATATATATATATA
>OZ010571.1:40557950-40570450 GCA_963932145.1 Acanthosepion lycidas | reverse complement strand
GATTTTTTTCAAGGAAATATAGGACAATAGACCTTGTGCATTGTTCGACCCTCTCAATTACTATTCATTGATCAAGAGATGTAGCTGTGAGAGCCAAGTGGCACGTGACACAGTTTTCTTTCACAAGCATTCGACAAGCCAAGACGCACAGATATCGCATATTATTTCTACGTGTGTGAAGCCTGAGCCAAGACCTGCGATACAAACAATATCGAACATGATAAATGTATCTTATTAGAAAAATCATAATAAAAGATCTGCTCAGTTTCTTTAACAGAATAGCATGTAAATACATTTCTAATTGTAATTTAGTGTTGGTGATATAATGTATACCACTTAAAAAATTATGTTTAAAGATAGTGAAAATATGCGTGTTTTTTACCGAGTCGGCTATATTTATTTCCCTAAATGACCATATTTACATTTGTCAAATTTATTTAATTTTATAAGATTCGGTAATAGTAAGTGTAACAAAATGACTGTATTATGCTTACAACATTTAAGCCAGTTTTATGGAGTAGATGCCAATTACAACAAATAGATAATGAAATCTACTTCCACTAATACTTTTAGAAATGAATAGATGAATGTTACAACCTGATTATATTCCAATCTAACTGTCGGGTCTGTATTATTATTTCTAAATGATATCATATACATGTGAGGTATAGAAAGTTCTCGGGGCGACCAACCTTCCAAAATATATATTCACCTACTGTCTATATTTCTGAGATGCGATATTGTAACTATTTACATTCTTACATTGTTTAGGCAGTCTATTTCAGGTGATAATCATAGAAATACCGTCAACACAAATGTCATCAAACCAATCTTCAGAAACGCCAACACACAGATAGGTTATTCTGGGTTTGTTTCGAAATTCAAACAATTATGACCTAAAGATTTCCGGACCATTCAACGGCCGAAATGCCGTGAATGTGAAAATAAAGAAGAGACCAATTCCCTGAACAAAGTAAACTGTGTAATTGTGCATTTTCCTGTTTAGTCAATTAAATTCTATTTTTTTAAATATGTCTAACCGAAAAGGTTTCTACGTTTCCTTTTTATATTTAATTCATGTTGGGTAATTCGACATGGTGTGATGTTTAACAAGCTTGTCTCGCTAGCTTAATTGCGACTAAGTAGTGAATTCGGTCCTTACTGGCTGCTATATACGGTTGGTCTTGTGCCTCATCTAAATTACACTTAGTAAATCATTACATATTTAAGCATGTATGCAGGCTGTTATGTTAGGCAATTGAAAGAAAAAATATACGTAACTCCTTTCGTCATTTATCATAGAAGGACTTCATTGGGCTAAAGTTATGTTTTTATTTATGGAATTATGTTGAGGTGGGAGTGGCAGATATAAACGCGGCGGTAGGTTATAGTTATATACCGATGGGAAACACTGAAGGTGTGGAAACCCCGAATTTTTAAATTTTGCTCCGCATTGTTTAAACATAGATTATAAGTTTGCGTCCAGGTTCTATCAGCATATCAACTTTCTTGACAGAGCATAATATTGGATATTTAAAAGCAAAAAAGATTACGAAAAACACCCCCACCCAAAGAAAAATTGAAAAACCTGTTACAAAGGTACCAAGATTGAAAGAGAATGAGAAGACGCTAACAGGAAAAAAAAAAGATAATAGGATTTAGGAAGACAAAATATGGCGAATGACGTCGCATTTAAATTATTGAAGATCAATAGGTGGCGGGGAAGAAAGAAACCAGAATGGATTTCCACAAGCGAGAAATGGGTAAAAATAAAATATTGGAATACAACTTACGATTTTTATCTAGCAATTAAGGCAGTAAATCGTTTAGACATACATGCCAATGTAGTTGTACATAATGAGGAAGGAGAGCCTGGAGAATCTGATACACACGGGTCGAATAGAAAGGAAAAGAGACAAGGGAAAAAACGTGTGACATACCTAGTGGGCAAGTTGATGATAGACCCTATTCTGAGGGAGGCAGCAGAGGGAAGGAACGTGTTGAGAGCTGGAAAGAAATAGAGGGGAGTGGGGAATTATACTGACCTAAGTCCTGAAAGGATATGGCACATAAAAAGAAAGTTGTCCGCTTAATGTCATGCGTTCGAGGTATTAATGAATAGAGCTCTTAACAAAAAGTGACATTGAAATGTTAGAGGAAAATGTGAGGAAAATAAATGAAACCGGCTCGATTGTGTGTCTAGACATGTCTAATAAGAATTGAAAACATCAAAAATTAAAAACATTCGTCATTTCCACATGAGCAGGCGAACGCAGCGTGCGGCCCCGATGAAAAGTGCATAAGACCATAGCACGTCTTGCCCCGTGAATTGTGAGATGGATTATGAAGACTAAATTGCATTTCAACACGTACGCACTGAGATTAAAGCTTAATTTATTGATTGCTTTCTTTCTTTTGATGTGAACTTTCTTGAAAGTTTGTAATCTCTTCTTGCGCTCAAACAGAAAAAGCAAAATAATAATAATACGATAATAATAAAGGAGAACGTTGGTTTCTGTGGAATATTTATATATGAAAAATTTCACGAACAAATTACAAATAAATCTTCTAGAGTTAAATTTTAAAGTGTGATAATATATGATGATAATTTTATTATCGGCTGTGTCACAGATTTCCACTATACTAGAGGACTTTTATATAACATTGGTATTTCAGAATTGTTTTTTTTTGTGAGTCTGAGTGAGCTCTTAGTAACTATTAGGTAACAATTTTGAATTTTCTGAACAATATGATTATCCTTCGAATATTTTTCCCTTTCCACTGGAGTTAAGTCTCTGAATTACATTTTTGCTGTTTCTTTTTATATAATTGGCGTAAATCAGTTTACAGTAAAAGAAATCATTTGAATGTTTTAAGAGGTATTGCACACTGATGTCGTTACAAGTTAGATCAGAATTCGAGTGTGAGATAAAAAAAAGCCAAATCAGGTACAGCACAGAAAATGAATCTCGTTCAGGACGTCCAACCACCTCAACAACGGATGAAGAAGCTGATGCCATTCGCTGTATTGTTTTGGAAGACAGATGTCTTACTGTTCAACACATATCAACGATCAGAGGCATTTGTTCTCGGGTGCATAATGAGGGAAAAGTGCTTCTATGATTTGACATTCACAGGGTAAATTCAATTGAAGAGAGGCAGATGTAAACAGTGGAAAACTTACCCTAGGAATCTGTTTGGCAGAACAAGGATTACAAGAGATAGCAAAAAGACAGGACTTATTTAGAGCTCCAAATGGCCGGAAGTTATGCAGAGCCATAAACGTCTACATCCTGAAATATCACAGAATAAATAATAATAATAATAATAATAATAATAATAATAATAATAATAATAATACAGAGAACAATCAAAGTTAATCGCCCAGAAATCGTTATTAGAGACAGCAAACCAAGAAGTGTCTGCTAAGTGATAAGGCAGTCCTTGTAGACTGAAATACATCTCTGAAGATCTTCAAAAAAATATCAAAATGCACAAATCGAAATCTCAAAAATGTGGCACATGGCATCAAAAAATCCAGTTGTAGTTGGAGCCTTCGAATTGATTGTAAACATAACAATACTCCCATTTAAGTGATTCCTGGCAGCCCGTGCCTTAAAAAATACAAAAAATTGTACTCACAAGTGAAACCCGACACATGACAAAGGGTTTTATCTATGTAAAATATGTGTGATTTATTTTTTTAAATTGCTCAGTGGAAAATGTCATGATGCAATTTCTGACCTTAGGTCTCTGGTTGGAACTCGGAAAAAAAGAAATGAGTACACGCCAGAAATAAAATAATAATAATAATAATAATAAGAAGAAGAAGAAGAAGAAGAAGAAGATGATGATGATGATGAAGTAGAAATTTTTGTTCTTTTTATCTAATACTGTCATAAATATATATATATATATATATATATGTGTGTGTGTACATATATATATATATATATATATATATATATATATATATATATATATATATATGTGTGTGTGTGTGTGTGTGTGTGTGTGTGTGTGTGTATATATATATATATCCTTAACATATTTTCCAAAATTATTTCTTAGCAAAGTTACCAGAAATATATTCCTCAAAATCTATCACCCAATCATAAAATCTAATATGATAATTAGATTTTATGATTGGGGTGATAGATTTTGTGAAATATATATCTGACAACTTTGCTAAGAAATAGTTTTGGAAAAGATGTTAATGACAAAGGTATTTAACATTTGTGGAAATGAGGAAATTTCAACAAACTATGATTTATTTGGGGGCTGACATTATTCGTTCGAGATGTTTCTTCAATTTTAATGAATATGTCAATCAGCTATCTTTATTATGAATAAATAACAACCAAATTTTCATTATTTTCCATCTATCATTATTAAAGTTGATGAAGGGGTTAACTCATATTGTCATGAATAAAAAATATATATAACTCGTAGATTTAGCTGCATTTATTATATATATGCGCGCGTATGTGTGTGTGTAAATATATGTATTACAAAGAGTAATTTCTAATTAGGCTTCGAGACAAGGTCGCACCTTGCTGTCTGCGAGAAGGAACGAAGTAACGATATTTCAGGCTAAACTTTCAACAAAGAAAGGGTAGCATATGATGAAAATACATGAATACTGAATATTGGCAATACACACATAAGTGAAGTAGTAGGTTCGTCGAAAGGTTGATTTTGTGGATATATAATGGAGGGACAGTGGAGTATTAGATAGAGGTTGGCATTGTGGAAACGAGGAGACGCGTTCAAATACCAGTCGAGCACGATATATTCACTCATGTGTAAATATTGTTTGGGATGTTATGAATCTAAGTCTCCCGTACTTGTAAATATTATAGGTATAGCTATGGTTAAGTAGCAGCAAAAATTGGTTCCTATGGCCTAGGACATTGACTGTGAATTCAAAAATGAAAAAAGGTTCTTCGGGGAAATTGGGGCACACTATATGCACCCTTTCTCTATATTTGACTCTACCAAAAATAAAAAAAAGATGTAATTTTCCAACACACACACAGATAATATATATATATATATATATATATATATATATATATATATATATATATATATATATATATATATATATATATATATTGAACAATAAAAATTAAAAAATTAAAATCCTCAGACACACTGGGTTGTAGATTAATATTCTTTCGTTTTTTTATTATTATTCCATTTACATTCCTCGAAATGGCCATCATCGGGGGAGAAATATTTCTGCTTGCTGCTAGCACTAAACTACAGAAATTATATATATATATATATATATATATATATATATATATATATATATATATATATATATATATATAGGCTTTGAGACAAGGTCATATATTATACCTTACGGAACGAACGACTTTTCATGCAGTACGAAAACTTCAGCTGCCGAGTATAGGCTGACTGTCGTTACGCAACGGAGAGTCCATTCTCAGTACTTGAAGATTGCTTTGTGCATGTAACTCTGTGTTGTGCTATCAATGAGGAATAATACGTATATTTATTAAGGTATACTTAATAGCTCTGTTCGAGCACAGTTTTATTAACACCAGAACTATATGGGCGATATATTATAATTGTATATAACGGGTGTAACAGCAAAATTGTCATAATCCTGTAAAAGCAAATTTATTTAATTGTAAGATTAAGCTTTGAATGGTTATATCCTAGAAATGATTAAAGATATCTGGTCGGAAAACTCCAAGATTTTGTATCACAATTTCACGCCACTGTGAAAAATAAGAATGTATGTATTAGTTGAAAGGATAGACGCTCTGGCTGTTATGTCCTTCTGATACAGTTCTGCTTTTTACTATTACATGAATTTTTACACTTATTCCCCGTCCTCTTGATGTCTCTTGAATGGGTTTTGTAGATGCGAGCCAAAGTCTGAATGTTGGTTACATTACTGATGGCTTAAATGATATTTTTGTCATTTGCGAAGACATAGTGGAGTTGACACAAAATGATTTTCACCTGTTCTCTTTCTACCTTTATAAATCCAATTATTTTTCACTGATTCTGACGACAAATGGTGTCAAGATGTATAAACATATCTGAAAACCTGTCAAAATGAAAATGAATTAGTTTAGTGGATTTTAAGATTTTCTGGAATGGTCAATTACCCCATGCACTTACACGATTTGTAAAATTTTGCTCTTACACACACACACACACACATATATATATATATATATATATATATATATATATATATATATATATATATATATGTATTTAGGCAGCAATCTTTCATTTATACATGTTTCATTAAAAACATCAAACAGAGTACTACGATTAAGTATTTATCTATTTTTTCTTGTGTTCGAAAAAGTGCTTTCTTTTCTGCACGTAGAATGTGTAGAAACTATCCAAATGTTATATAATTCCGAGCACTTTCGGCTATACATTTAGAAATTTCAAGGATGATTTTATTTTTTCCATTATATTTGGTGTGTGCATTGTGTGTGTTTTTATTGATATAGAGTTTTTTTTTTCCGAACACAGAATATTTTGGTCGTGTTTGTAGTTAATATTATTGAGTGTTGGATTTTTCTTTTTTTAATAATAATTCTTCCATCATTTTAATAAGTTTTACATATGGATCAGATTATTATGTATGTATTTTCTACTCCTATGTTTCTGGTGGTGTCTGCTAAGTTTGCGCGTGTATTTAAATGGGTTCAAATTTAGCTGTCGGTAGATAGGTGTAACGTAAGGCGTCTGGATAGGCATGTAGTCGTTTGACGGATGTAATTGTGTATGGATTCGGTTTCTTCAGGAACGCAGTACCTTATGGGATATTTGAACTCATAGATAATGTTCGTTCTAATTTTGATTTTGCTGGTATGTTTTTTATTTTTATTTTTTAGGATAAAGTAGGCTGTTTTAATTTTTTTTTTACGTAGATAATTTGATTTTTCATTCGAGTCATTTGGAAATAGTGTGATTCTTTCTAATATTTCTAAATGAAGATTCATGTTGTTTGTAGTTAATGTGTATTTATTTTTTGTAGGAAATATTTATGTTACTTTTGACTGTGTGTTCACTATCATTGCTATTTACTTTGGGGAGAAATAGTCTAATTTGCTGGTCTATAAGGTGGTTAGGGTAGCTGTTATTAATTACCTTCTGGTTTACATTATTCAGTGCTTTAATGAAGAGTAGTCGAGTGGATGAATTCTGCTGTGCTCTTTTAAGGAAGTTTTTTTTTTATCACTATTTTGTATCTGAGTGGACATTCAATTTTAAGTTAAGGTGGCAAGATTTTCTGCTAGTGTTTTTTTTTAATAAAATGGGGGTAAAACTGTTGTTACTATATTATACTAGAACATATCAGAATGGGAGTTTAATTTTTTTACTAAATTCGTAGTTAAGTACAGAGTTTTTTGGTTTGTTTTCAAATGTCTACTTAAGAGTATCTATTTCTTTAGCGTTATTTACAGAATAAAAACATCGTCTACGTAGATTTCCATAATAACACCATTTATTTGGATGTAAATATTGTTATTATGATCATAGAATGGGACATTGTTTTTGCATGCATGTAGTAACTTTTTGAGTATAAATGGTTTGATAGATGGGGAAAAGCTAGAGTTATTAGTATACACAGAATTGAGGATAATGCTTATGGTTTGTAAATAGGTTTTCGGCGTGAAGTGACGTTATGATACCTTAGTTTAGTTTAGTAGTTTTTAAAATTGGTGGGTAGGTAGGGAGTGATGATGTCGTTTGATAGCATGTGGAGAGGAAATGTTTGGTCGTAGCGTGTATCCGGGTTTATGAGTGGTTATGTATTCATATACATATCCAGGTTGGTAGTCTCCAATGATTCAGGGGATTTAAGGGAATCTACTTCTGCGTTGTTGCCTGTAATTAGTGTGTTGACGATATGTATATTTCACTGAAACGGAATCTCGTGTTCAAATGCCAAGGAATTTCCAAACGAAGATATTTTCTAATATTTTATACACATATTTCTTCTTTCAAATTAGAGTAACGTAGAATAATAAAACCAAACCGAAGATACCTTAAAGTGGGAACCAGTCCGATTCAGTAGAGACAAATCTATCATATCGTTCTCTATCATGTCGGGGACACGGTAAAGGTAGCTAATTTCAAAGAGTATCTGATATTACAGGATCGCTGAATTCTCTGATGCACTTCATGTTCTGGGTATTCAAAACAACAGCAATATTAGGCCATAGGCATTAGTGTCAGAGTTAGCTCCTCCTTAATTCACTAATTTTTCACGAGGAGTCGCTCTCCCTGCACTATAAATACTGAACAACTTCTTGCCTCGTTCTCATTTTCATTTTGCATTTCAGCGGACGTATTTAAATTTGTGAACTCTCGTAGAAATTCGCGTTTCGCCCACTTGTGGGAAAACGCCATGGAACACACTTCCACGTACGTACGAACATTCACCAAAATACAAACTCTTTACGTTAATACAAAACACAAATGCTGATGCCTTTGTCACTTGTAAATTTTATCGTTTAAAACATATATTTGTTGATATATATATATATATATATATATATATATATATATATATATATATATATATATATATATATATACATACATACATATATATATATATACACACACATCGGTCTTATTATTTTTCTTTACATCTTCGGTTGTACTCAAATTGAGTCCGCCATATTCTTATAGTTGGACCTAGTTAGAATAAACAACACATGTCACTAATTCAACAACACTCAAACCCATACGGTCCTCCACACTACCTCTACTATTCACCTCAGGCTTGTTCCTATTATCCCTGTAAACAGTACATGTGCGATTGAACCAGCCACTTCGAATTATTCGATAATGGCCCATATTGATTTGCTTGATCGATGCCCTGAAGATTAAGCTCAAGTATGAAATTATATTGCTATAGCACACACACACACACGCACGCACACACACACACACATATATATATATATATATATATATATATATATATATATATATATATATATATGTGTGTGTGTGTGTATGTATGTATGTATATGCGTGTGTTTGTGTGTGTGTATGTATGCATTTATTTACGTCTGTAATGTAATTGCATCTCGAGCTTTCCATTGGACAAACTGAAAATGCCCCAAAGTCCAAATTGCCAGACAACAATGGAACTTACTAAACGACTTGAAATTGGACAAAAAATATTATTATAAAAAAGTAAGTGATAAAGAAGGCATAGTTGTTTTTATGGATACAAAATAATATACAAGCATCATAGAAATATGCTACAAGACGATAAAGGGAGAAGCCAGACTATACCAACCTCATAAAGTGATTAAAAATCTCACCAATTTAATATATATATATATATATATATATATATATATATATATATATATATATATATATATATGTATGTATGTATGTATGTATGTATGTATGTATGTATGTACCGAGGATGTCTAACTTCTAAGGAATGTGATATCTTACAAATTTGAATAATAAAACAAGCAATCATAATGAACTACATAATGTAAACAAAAATAAATTCATGAACGAAATTTGCAATACAACAAAAACTGATTGTGTGAATATACGTGCACCAAGCGACATAAAGCTAAGAAATATAGGACGGACCAATTTGCCAGACACGTCGCCCAAGAAATTTCCTAAACATGATATTGAAAATTCTCATCAAACACGTTCGGAGGATTATACAAGATGATATAGATTTTCACAATCATCTGCCAAACGAGGTAAATCATAACACTTATATAGTTTCACTGGATGTTGTGAACCTATGTAGCAACATCCTACGGTACTAAGGAATAGAGGTCATTAAATACTGGCTAAAAACATGCCCTCATGAGCGTCCAAACCGTATCAATATTAATTGCATTATAGAAAGTATTGGATTCATTAAAAACACTAAACAACTATTTCATGTTCAATGAAACACCCTTACATCCTGGAGCAGCCATTGGGACAAAAGTTGCAAGACCATTTGCCAACCTATTCATATGATACCATGAACTAAAGATCTATGAAAGAACTATTAAAAGTCTATACGAATGACTTTAGTTACGTCATAAATGAAAAGTGGAAAAGATATCTACATGATGTTTCATTCTGTGGAATGAATACTTGAATAAATTAAGGACACTCCAAGGATCCATTAATAATACAAATCCTAGCATCCAATTCACAAGGGAGTTCAGCAAAATCATTCCCTTTATAAACACATCGATAACAAAAAGAAACAGTAAAGTAGAAACCGCAATATATTTTAAACCTATTGAATCTTGACAGTATCTCCTATTTTACATGTTCCCATCTGAAACACTCGTTCCAACATCCCAATCAACCTAGAGAAGCGAATCTATACAATAGTCTCAAGCAGAACAACAAAAGAACACAGAATAGAAATGAAGAAAGAAGAAGAACCATGAAGAGAAAATACCCTCAGAGTTTAATCAAGAATATCATTGTAAAATTAAAACAAATTAATATCCACAAACTTCGAGAAACAAAAAGAAAAAAGTGATCATCCCTTATATTTCACTTTCAGCCCAAAGAAATCAGAAATCCATTCCCGTACAAGTAAATCTACCAATCCAACTAAAAATATACTGACCAGTGCAAAATTGCAGAACACAATTAAAGACCCTCAGGTGAAAAAATGCAAGTGAACCTTTTAAGGGGTATGGAGCTAGCTATGGCCACGAATTTCATTTCAAAGAATGATCTAGATTCAAATTAAAAATATTTTCCCTTGCAACACAAAGAGTTTAATATACATAATAACTTTCAAATGTTGCAACCAATATTACATTGGGCAAAGAGGTGCGATACGCCGCAAAATTATGAGAGTTTATCATCAATAAATTAAAGATCCCCATAGTATAAAAACACAGCTTAGCCAGGAATGTGAAGGATGAAATCTGAAAAATTTAATATCTTCCAATTCTAAAAATATGACTAAAAAGACACTAAACAAAAGCGTATTAATAAAGAAAACAACTTCTATCAACTAGTTTAAACCAATACACAATTCATTGCATAAACCAGAGGCTAGTCCCTTAAAATAGATTTTACCATATTTTCTTTACCATAAGCAAAATACAAAGCCAGTTACACGGCTTAAATTTTCCATTTTTTCAAAAAAGCAACCGTCAATTTGTGGAAATATAAGCAGTTAAACACATTTTAAAAAGACAATTTGAAATAGGTTAAAGCAAAATAATTTGAAGTAAAAAAAATATTATATTATCTGAAATCTCAGTTCTAAGTAATTTTAATTTTAATATTTCTCTGTAAACATACATTTATTATATTACATATAAATATTAGGTGTTTTTTTACTTATTTTCCTTCTCACTCTCTCTGCACACACACACACACACACACACACACACACACATATATATATACATATATATATATATATATATATATATATATATATATATATATATATATATATATATATATATATATAAGCAAATATATGGATATAGATCCGACAGTATGAAGAAAAATATACGGAAAAAAACAAACAAAAATCCTTATATGCAATTATGCTGTTTTAATGTTAATATAATGTCAACGTCGGACGTTTCGGTCTAATACACCATCTTCATGACATATTCATATTCATATTCATGTTGAATTGATAATGTTAATTATATATTATACATATATATATGTATGTATGCATATATATGTATCTATATATCTATATATATCTATATATATATCTATATATTACAATATATATATATATATATATATATATATATATATAAGTACATATATATATATATATATATATATATTACAATATATTATATAAAATTATAAAACAACGTATTCATTGAATAAGCGTTTTTTTTTTTAGTAGACACCCTTGATATTTTCCTTTAAGCGAGTATGTTCCGTCTACGTCTTATTATTAAGAATTTCAGATGCCCCCCGCGCACGTACGCAGGTTGTTATAGGCGCAAGAAAAAAAAACTGAGTGTAAGGCGGATTGAAGAAAGGACAAAAGATGAAAGGAATTGAAGAAGATAGAAAATGGCGTCTGAAGTTGCATTTAGATATTACAAGATTTTAATTATGGAAGCATGTAAATGTAAGGGAGTTCCACAGCCGACAAGTGCGAGCACAAATCTTCTGTCAACCAGTCGTATACGTTTCAGGCAGTTTCTAAAAGTGCTGATCGTTGTAATTTCATTCATAGCATGTATTTACCAGTTATAGAGAGCGATCGTTTGGGTGTACTGGACATTTTCATAATTCTGAACACAATAGTTTATGCACTTTCCCCAAGAAACTGTAAGTAAGATATGCTCTGTGTTGTTGAAAACACACGTGGAAAGTTACGGCCTCGGTCTTGTAAAACCGCTTGGTTAGCAGCATTAACAATCAAGTGTGCTGCGAAACACACAGTCGGAGAACATATATATATATATATATATATATATATATATATATATATATAT
>OZ010571.1:40535450-40552950 GCA_963932145.1 Acanthosepion lycidas | reverse complement strand
AATCCAAGGTTCTTTTGTATTTCAGTTATCATTTTTTTAAAAAATAGTGCTCGATACAAAAGTAGAGCATAAATATAATTATATATTTAAAAATATGATTACGAATGTTTTTATATACACAAAACCCTTTCATAAAGAAATAAAACAAAAAAATTAAATTAATCTTCATAGACAAGTTAACCTGACTGATTGAAAACATCTTCCGCTTTAAATTTAGACACCCCCACCTTACCCTGACTTAACATCTATGAAAGTAACTCGATGTTGATACATATCATTAGCAGACAACACCCCTACCTATTTCGAATATCCACGATGGCTGTCACCATAGGAATTTTTGATTCCTATATAAAACACGTAAATTTCAGAAATAAGTTATTCCCCAAAAAATTTCGCTTGAAGATCAAACAGAGCTCACTTTAACTCAATTTAATTCTAATAATTATATTGAAGTTTTTGGCTCTTGTTTTTGAAACATGAAACTTCTTATGTAGCGTGTTGGAATCATATTTTTAAATATAAAATTATATATATATATATATATATATATATATATATATATATATATATATATATATATATATATACGAGACTATCCGGCCGTTTTTAGACGTATGAGAGTCAAGCAAGTTAATTCCTAGGAAACGACAGCCAGGCTACCTGAAAATAGATTTTAAATTGGCAAAGGATTTGTGTATACCCAATGACAATTATTGGAAAAGCCGCATGTAACGACCTGGTGTACAATGTGCCACAATTCCCTCAAACATCTTTCTACTTTTTTTGAATTCTGTGTTGTCCTTCTTGATTGCTACACAAGGCTATAGAACCCAATATGCCTAGCTATTTACTCATAGCTTGGAGTGGGGAAGAAAATGGTGCATACCTCTCCCACCTTTCTCAAGGGAAAGTGAATGTAATGGATCCGACAGGAATTCAAATCAGCCCTCCGATTTCTCAATCCGTGCCGATGCCCATAACTATAAGTGGGAGTGACTCTAGTAAGCAAGAGGCTACAATGTGAAAGTAAGAGAAAAAATGGTTATAGGGTGAGTATTGAAAATATAAAAAGCACGGAGACGGATAAAAAGTCGAACGAGGATCAAGGCATCAGAAGATGTCCATTGTCATTCTATTTAAATATTTTGATGATTACAATTGTCAGAGAAGTAAGTTTGAGGAAGGGATTTCAACTGTCTGGAAGATCGAGGGGATAATCTCTTGGAGTATAAAGATGCGATTACTTTAAACTCTTTCGACAGTAAAATGGTGGAACCGAGATGCTAACCGAGTAGCACAATCATATTCATGCATCGAGCCACCAGTGAAAATATCTCGTCAGTACAGTTGTCTTGAAAATATTTGTAGATATTACAGAGGAAATCCACATCATGTCCGCGCGAAAGTGACTGCAATCTAACTGCCATGTCAGTAAAGATAACTTTACATATCCGTCTTTTGTCGAGAAACTCAAGATGAAATGCAGGGGCAGCAGACATATATAACAGTATTCAATGCATGGAAGAATGGTTGACGTAAAGGATGGAGTCAGACGGGAAAAACATTCTGGCGCGACAGAGAGAACCAGTTTCCGATTCCATAGAAACAGATATTGATTAAATGTAGTTTTTCCACCTCAGGGCAGTGGAAAACGTGAGAAGAAAAGGCGCAGTGAGATACTCTCGAGGGGTTGATCATCAACCATGCTGATAGGAGGCATGGAGCTTTCTATATAGTGGTTAAATAAGAGGAGATTTGAGCCGTTAAAATTTACAATCCATTTCCTGCCACAACGCAGTCAACCCGAGTTCCTTTTCAAGACCAACGGACAGGTTAACTTTGTCAGCAATGGCTGATTTACTATTGAGACAGGAGTAAATGGTAGTGTCGTCTGATTGAGAAATGATGACATAGGCAAAATCATATATATATATATATATATATATATATATATATATATATATATATATATATGCGAATACTTACACAATCACAAACACTTCTGGCAAATGCATTTTTTCATTTTCCACGGAATCATTGAGCTCTTTCTCCTCATGCATTTGTTGTCATTAAATAATTATTCTAATTAAGACAACTACATTTGTTGTTGCATTACCCCCACCTGTCTGTTAGAGAGCTTTTGCTAAAAATTCCGATACTGCGTTGTGAAATCACTATATAAGAAAAAGGCGCACAAGTTGGATTTTCTATTTTTTGTCGTTTAGCCAGAGGATGCATGACATAAGTGGTGATGAAATCCTCTGGGGCATTTTTCTTTCCTCAAGGGTTCAAAATGTGGAACTGAACGTACAGCAGCCTAAACGTTTTCATTTACTTGACAATAAACCAGACGTATCTTATAACATTGCCAAACCATTAGACATATAATTTTAGTGAAATATCTAATTATATCTTTCTTTCAGTTTCTCATATAGCATACATATCAATTCGTTACGGACCATCCGAGAAATAGTTCCTATACTGTCGGCAAAAATAAACTACATCGTTCCTTTGAAAATATGGATGAACCAACTGATAGAATCTTGACAAAATGTATGAATATCGTATATTTATCCACAGCTCTACCTATAGTGATGAGCAATATTCTTCTATAGAATCAAGTATACACACAACCAATCGTTACGTTTCAAGTCTAATAAAACCCATTGTTTTCACCTATAAACTCAGGTACAAAAAAATTCTGATTTAGACATTGAATAATCTGCAATGCTTGCGATATCGTAAAGCCCATTAATCCAACAGTCAAAATATCATATCGCAAACGAAATTATTACTTTTGAAATAACTTGATTAGTTAACTTGACCTTACTTCGATTGCAATACTAAAATAAATCCCCAAACTTGGTTGCTATATCTACATCTTGTCTTTCAGCTAAAATAAAACTACAGCTTATATTATTATATTACGTCTGTACACATGCAAAAACAGACAAAATATTGTACGAATACTTCATAGAAATTATTTCACATAGAAACATTCCGTTGAAACCATATTAATTTTGTCTTATGTAAGTCCTTCACAAGATATCTCAGCATTAGATGAATAAAAAATATATCTGTTTTGTAGATACCTGTGATTTGTTTTGCTTCAATTAAAATGATAGAAATTCTTCAAGCAAAAATATTTCATATTCGCCGATAATTCTTCTGCTTCCTACGATATTTGAGAGACACATGACGCTCACTTATTCGATAATTTTTGTCTGAATTTCATTGAAACTTACTGGAGTGATAAATGCAAATCTGTTTCTATAACAACCAGACTTCTTATTCTACGGCTGAGTGTATTCCAAATGTCTCTTTGACACATACTGCATGCAACGTTAATCGTGTCATTGATATGTCGGCATCAGAATATGGTTTCTTTCTGTCTGCGTGGTCGTTCATAGAAAATATGTCTGTTGGAATTCATGCTTAGTGTGAAACTGCTTTCTTATGTGGAGGAGTTGTGAATAATAAAGCGAAAATTCAATAGACTTCCAAACTTCCAACACTTGGCCGTTATGCTGTTCCATTTACCGCTGTCACATCACAAAAAGGGTTTTAAATTTAATAAAGGAAAGGAAGATAGAAAGCCATACAGCTATGTATGAACGAGGAAGTGAAAGAATATTTCCTCCTGGTGAAAAAATAATCTTGTATTTACTCTTTCGACGAAATGCTTGGAGCTGGCTGGATCGGAGACATTTCAATATTTGTGAAAGCGCACGCATAAAAATACAAAAAATTATATGATTTAAAATCCAAATAAGATAAATCAAAAAATAACTGAACTACAGAATGGCCTGACAGTCAGCTTTTCGACAGGTCAACAAGGAAACTACTACAAAAGTCTTTAGTGCTTATACTAGTGTTTTTACTACGATGTATATATAACCGTGTAAATGTAGTTGTCAAAGGTTTTAAAAATGCAAATGAAAACATTGGAAGTAACTGTAAATTATTTATTGCTTAATTGATTTATAGTTTACTTAAAAAACGTTTACACCGGAAATTCTCTTTTAAGGCAATATTTTATTGCAGTTTACATTTCATAGTCAGTAAAAACTGTAACGAATACAAAATTAACAAGCAAGGCAGGAATATACAATTGATGTAACATACTCTTATTGAATCTTTGTCGCTAACACCTATTACGAAAAGTTACCCGACAATCGCATGTTGACAATGTGGACTGCATATCGTTTGCTACTGGTAAACGTTCAAATGACGCGTGTTGTCGGGGTAAGAGATAACTTATTTACACTATTTACATTGTTTGGGATCTTGTTCTCATCTCTTATTGTTGCCGTAAACACGATGTTTCTACCGTTGTGCGCTCTGTAATACTTCAGGTGGTTGAAATTTCGAACCGATCCCTTTATTTCTTCCAGATATTTTTTAGTTCCATGTGTCACGCCACATCGAGATATCTCATTATCAGTTATCTCCCTTTTAACTCAACTCTCAAAGTTTATGTTCACCACTGCAGTAGCCAGATACTGAATTCAGAACTCTTTCGTTCAAATCACTGGCGTCAAACAAATACTTTTATGCAATGGGCAATGTGTCCTTAAGTAGATGAAGATCGGACGCATTGGACTCGAATCTGTGTAAACGTCTAGTATACAATTTCTGTCCTTAAAATGTTTCGAACGTAACAAACGCCTGTTTTACCCATCCATCCAGAAGCTGGTCTACCGGTGTGGAAATGACCCTATGATCACCATTGCATAAGTTCTATTCCAAGCCACAAGACTATACCCAGAAATTCTCCGAAAAACAAAACAAAAATATCAACCGTCTATATTTTCTTCTGTCTCGTTCTGCCTCTCCTAAGTAGAGCCATTAAATTATCATATTCATTATCATTCTGTTTTCTATAGGAAAAGGATTACAGGGTGTGTTTTCCAATTTGAAGCCCAATCGTTTTAGAGTTTAAAATTTCCTTCTTCTAGATTAGTTTTCCAACCAGCGTTACATAAGACAGTTTGACCAGCTATTTTTCTATGGAGAAGGAAAAACAGATGAATTCATAATTTTCAAAGTGTACTCTACAAATATATATATATATATATATATATATATATGTGTGTGTGTGTGTGTGTGTGTGTGTGTGTGTGTGCAACAAACAAACATCCGAAATATGAAATCGGCCCAAGGATTCTATATTCTGTACCGATAGTCGCTACGCTACACGCACATTCTATCAAACTGCAACGTAGGCAAGTAATCCATATATGTGTATGTTTGATTTCATTGATCTTCAATTTTTGTAACCTTACAATATACGAAGCTGATTAATATATATTTTATACACCTTTTCATTAGGTGTATGTTCAAATTCAAATAAAAAATACCACATCAGAAATAATGCTTTGATCTCCTGCGCTGAACGAAAAAAATGTAGCATTCATTAAAATGAGAAAAAATAATTTGTCAATTTGTTAAGTGATTTTTGATATTCAGAGCGGACATACTGTTTTTTTCTATTGTTTATGTAATGTTAACCCAGTGTAACTCTCTTTCATTCTGTTTGATCAGGGCCATGTTGATCTCATTTAAAGGTAAAAGCTCTTAAGTGTGACGATCAATATTTTTTGGTAGAATATTATGCTTGAGAAAAAATAATATTTGCTACAACTGCTTTGATTCAATGTCTAGATCAACACAAAGCATGAAATTGTTTTAAAGGAAAAAATCGATCTTCTCTGCTTCCTTTGAAATAATTATGATAGTAGCAGGAAGAGATCATCGATAACGGAGGGGAAATCGATAGTTTTCAGATTATATTCTTAGATTACAGGAGACCAAAAACAAAGTTCTTCTTTTGTGAACAAGAATCTTCGATTTACAAACTGCTTGAATCACTTTTTGCTTTAACACAATGTCATAACTTTATAGCACAATCAAAACTATTCTGCAGCAACAGACAACAACTGACGCTTTTACTACTTACTTGTTAAACAAAAGACGATTTTATAAATTTAGTGTTTAGAAAAGGTAAAGTTAAAAATATACCTTTTTAAACTCTCACCTTGTTCATATTTTCTTCTCCCTAAGTAGTGATCATTTAAATATAGTGTTCGTTCAGGACGTGTGCAATCAGAGCTTTTCAAGTGTTTTTCCTTCCCTAGCAATATGTAATATTTGTCAACCTACTGTTTTCTCAACTCCAAGTTCTTTTTTTCTCTATTAACACAAGCTTGCGCGTCCTGGGTATGATGATAAACTACATCCAACAGTATCTACTCTGATCGGGAGATTGGAGGATTTGAGGAGCGGGGAACAACCTCTTAATTGCTGTTGTTCCATCTTTACCCAAATGAGGTAGGGTGGTAACAATTGTTAGTGGCCCAGACATGAAAAAATAGTTATACCCACAAATAAAAATCAACAGTACTTTTATTTTATATGTAAATTGAGTAACAATATATTTTATGATATACAAAATAAATTTAAAAAAAAACTTACCTTTACTCTGAAAGTAAAAAGTTACGAATAAATTGTCTGGTGTTAAAAGCATAAAATTACGTACATATTAAGATTTAGGCATTAAATAAATCATAGAGTTTGATGTACCGCCATAAAAATTCACCAACCTGTTATATACCGTGCTAATAGCTACATGGAATGGACAAACACGGTGGATAAATAGTAACATATTTATTGTAGAAACCAGTACAAGAAGCAAGAAAGTAATAGTTATGCGCACGGTCGTCGCAAGTCAGTACAGTTGTGTTCGTGCAGCTAGCGGAAGGCCGCTAGTTTCGCAGATCCCAGCTCGAAGCTATTTAGCAACTGCCCCACTCAGTCACATGTGCCACAAGGCCGAATTAAATGTGGGGTTCCCGAGACTCTGCCCTTCGACATAGCCTCGTCCGAGTTCTTCTCTGCCCGAAGGCAGAGAGTTCGACTAGCGCAGCTGGGAAAGATCCCAGCTCGACGCTATTTAGTAACTGCCCCACGCAGTCACATGTGGCACGAGGCCGAATTTAATGTGGGGGTACCGAGACCGTAGGCTTGCCCAAATAATGCCCGTAGACCCCGCATAAACGTGATCGGTTCTGTCTACATCCCCGGACGAAACTCTGCCCTTCGACATAGCCTCGACCGGGTTCCTCTCTGCCTGAAGGCAGAGAGTTTGACTAGAGCAGCTGGGAAAGATCCCAGCTCGACGCTATTTAGCAACTGCCCCACTCAGTCAGATGTGGCACAAGGCCGAATTTAGTGTGGGGTTCCCGAGCCCGGAGAATCGGCCAAAAAATCCACGTAGACCCCGCATAAACGGGATAGGGTCTGTATACCCCCGCACCCATCCCGGACGAAGTTCTGCCCTTCGGCATAGCCTCGTCCGGGTTCTTCTCTGCCCAAAGGCAGAGAATTCGACTAGCGCAGCTGGGAAAGATCTCAGCGAGACTCTCCTGTCTGCTGTACTCATGGATACTTATAGGTGATTACCACCTATAGTGCTGCCACTCATGTGGGTGGCAGGTTATTCCATCACATCACAAACAAACAACATGAAAGAACATTTATGACATTAGTCCGTATAATATCGTACAATTTCTTAAATTAAACGATATTCCAAACTATAATTTCAACAAAACTACAACATAAAACCCGCATATCACTGCCTCTAGTAATCATGTCCACACAAAAATCTATATGCACAAATCTGTGTATCATCTACTAATTATTCAATTGTGAAAGCAGAATAATGTATATCATATTTTATTACTTCAAATCTCCTAAGAAAATTCAATTTCGACATTAAATGACCCATAAGCAGTTGATATGCCGTTAAACAAATAAATAAATTAAAACGCTTTTCATGTAGGTTGCTCGTTCAGTATTTTCCACCCAGTGTTAAATATGTGCCGTGATTGTTAAATTCCGCAAAATATCTGTCCTCACGTGTCAAAAAATTTTAACTGCATCATTCTGATTTTCAGTTTCATTGTTGTATTCCATTTTCCTGAAAACATCCTCTTGCTGGATCAAAAATCCGCTGAGAACAGCATGGCTAACGTATATGCCCATTTTATAGTTTCATGAAAATGTTTGGGAACCTGGGTAAAATTTTTCTTTATATTAATTTTAACACACAATTGAGATTGGCTGTACGTTTTTCTAAGTACATGTTATGATATTTGAGGGTCAGAATACAATATGCGTTACTCCTCTATCTTGTATGATAGAGCATTAAAAAAACGTGATGCAAAAATACTGGACCGCCGGCGTAAATTTAAACACTCAGCTTTTTCATTTAAAGAGCATGTATTTTCAAAAAGTTATATTTTTATTACATAGAGGAGAACATCAGCTAATATTTAGTTATCTAAACTAAATATTAGTTGATGTTCGCCTAGCTCGAACAGATAGCCCTGTTCTATGCGGTATTGAATGGAATAAGCTTCATATATTGTCCATATTTACTTAGCAAAATTTCCAAAGCTCTTAGAGAACATATGGTTTTCGTTAGAGCGCTTGTTTCTTCAGTTCCTATTCAATCATACTGAGGTCAGGTTTTTCTGATGTTTGTTCTTCATATAGCTGAAAATCTATATCCACGAGAAAACATTTTGGTTGCACCTGATGTGTGGAAAGGAGAACTGCCATGCAAGAAAATGTGTTTTTCTTCTTAATCTGGCACAAGAGTATACCGTAGTAAAATAATATAGTTTTCTTTGTGTAGGTTTTACCATTTTTCCTAACGTTAGGTTTAATGCAACCCCACAAAATTACGTGTATACCACTAATTTTTCCCACCCTTGTGGTTCATCTTGCAATTTTTCCTTTTCCCCACTGTTCCTCTTACATATTCTCTTGCATTTGAATATAACTCTATTTTGCATTCCTTAATAAAAACTACTTTTTGCTATTTTGCTGCCTGTCTTGTTCAAAGTTCCCTTTCAGTCTTCTGTACCGTTGTCCTAGATTAAGGATTCATTTTATGCCGCTATACGGCCTCACTATTTCTTTTTGTTTATTAGTGATCCTCTGCAAATCCACGTCCTGGGTATGACGGTAAACTACATCCGCGTCCTGGGTACGGCGATAAACTGCATCCAACAGCAAGGTCTCAGATAATGTTTTCAGAAAAATAATGTTGCCAGCTCTAAGTTTTTGAAACAATAATGTTGAGAGCTATACGTTTTTGTAAAAAAGTGATGTTGCCAGCTATACGTTTTTTTGTGAAAAAAGTAATGTTGCCAGCTATACGTTTTTTTTTTGTGAAAAAGTAATGTTGCCAGCTATACGTTTTTTTGTGAAAAAGTAATGTTGCCAGCTATACGTTTTTTTTGTGAAAAAAGTAATGTTGCCAGCTATACGTTTTTTTTGTGAAAAAGTAATGTTGCTAGCTATACGTTTTTTTTAAACAATAATGTTGCCAGCTATACATTTTTTATTCCATACAAATTAGACATTTAAAATTCATATAAACTGGATTTGGCATTAAATAGCCCACAGTGGTTGATATGCCATAAAACTCAAACAAACAAACAAACAAATCTGCAAATCATGTCAAGTGAAAACTCATTGTGAATTCGGTATTCACCCCTCATTGTATATCTGTTAATTTTGGATTACCTACAGACACTCAGACAATCTTGCTTTATCTTTCCCGTTTCATTTGCCCTTAAAGCACTTCCATTAGTAGCAAACATCCTAATGTTTAAAATATATTTTTCATTAAAGAAAAATCATTTTCGAAGCTTTCAACCACTACAATTGAAAGCTAAATTATTAAATTTTCTAATTCCAGAAAAAAATACTGTGGACAATTTTATATAGAAATTTGAATGAGTTTTAGTCGATGCTTCCGAAAAACCAATCGAAACGACTATTTTAATTTTTTTTAGAGAAATATAAACAAATTTATTTTTCGGGTTTGAAATTCCTGCTAAAATAAGATATACATTTCTGAAAAGTTACTTTAGCAAAATTAGCAAATTTAAAGTTAAATTAATCTATTCCGAAACAAACATCATTGAATTATAGCATAAAAATATTATAGACAAACATTTTTTGACTTCGAGGTCTTGTTATTTTCACGTCTCCATCGATAATTTGATGGCTGAATGTGTTGACAGATTTAGTACGGTGCATCAAAACTGACATAAGTTTTTTTTTTTTGTTTTCTTATAATAATTTAAGATACTATAAAAATTTCTTACAATATTGGGTTACCTCTATCTCTTTCATTATTTAATAGCTAATATTAACTAATTTTATTAATTATTGATATTACATTAATTTATTACATTTTTAATTTAATAACTGAGATAATAAGTAATAAAATTATATTAATAATTAGAATATCTTAATTAATTGTTATTAATTGTTTAAATTGATAAATGAGATAATTTTATTATCTCAATTTAATTTTTAATTTAATAACTGAGTGAGATAAGATCTTTACATATCAAGGGGCGTTCGCCAAGGAGGAGACAAGCTTTGAAACACGTGACCATTTTACCATAATGTCGCTTATGACGTATCATACTAAAACATATAACATTTTGACTCAGAAAAATATTTTTAATTATGGTAAAAAGGTTTGGTAGCATTATTTGTATTAAGCTTTTAATTTTCGCTTAGTAAATATAGTCTTCACTTAAAAACTTAATAACCAACGCCACACTCTGCATGAAAGAATTTTAAAACGTCTTTTAAAATTAAAGAAAAATTAAAAAGACTTAAAAGAAAAATGCAAACAATTATTTAAAAAATTCTTTATTCACCGAATTTTTTTTCTTCAGATAATAATGTCCTTATTGTATATTATTTATAAAAGCAAATAAAAGTCTATCTAATTTGACAATTAGATAGTTTATTACAGTTTTTATTTTACGATTTGGAGCAGAATTGTAAAAAGTTGTCAGTAGTTGTGAAAAAAAATGATTGTTTAATTTCTCCAAGGAGTGTGCTTATAAGTAATATAAAACAATTTCTGAAATCTTTGAGATTCTAGAAAATTTCATAAAATCAACTTATGGGGGGAGTAACAGATGTAAAACAAAAAAGTAGTTTTACCAATTTATTTTTCTAAAAATAAAATTTTCAAAAATACATTCATTCATTTATGATTAAGTCCTGAAAGGTTCATTTAAATTAGACAATTATTTGATTTTTGCGAGAATTTCCAAATTAATGTGTCCCCCACCCGCGAAACTACTACACTAAAAATTGGCGATGACCACAAGTCTAACATAGTCAGCAAAAAAAACGAGATTTTTGACTCAAATGTAGAACGTGTTAGAAAGAAGGAAAAATTATAAAAAATATTTAAAAAATATTTTGTTGTTTCTTCTTAATAATAACATAAACATTTTAATGTTGAAAATTTGTTTTTATTAAGTTTCAGACATTTTATCATTATGCTATACTGATTTTTAGCGAATTATTGGAGGTACCTAGTTTTGTATGGCAATTAATACGGTTCGAGTATCTTAAAGTAGTGTTTCACTTGTGACACAGAACCTGTAATAGTTTATATTCCAGTCCCCACTACTCACATACACTACAGATAAAGTCATGCTGCTAAGTAATATGAAGGCCTAAAATCATTATATGTAGTTGTCACAAAGTCTCCGCATGCTAGTGTACATTCGTAAGAAAGCTGTCCAATGTTCTTTAAAATATAGGAGGATTGATATTACATAGCAGCTCAGAACTCATTCATTTTTATAATGAAATTTTCCAGTTTCTAGATATATTGTCTATATTTGAAGAGTAAACATTCCCTTATCAAATACGCCTTCGCACTTCTGTATCACGTATTCTAAGAAGAATACCTATTGTGCTATTCTTAGCCAGATATTTAGCGCAGCAAACGATAGCTGAGAAAATGTTAATTAAAATTTATCATACTATAGTGGTGAGACTCATTTCAAAAGCAGTTTTTTTTCTCTCTACGAAATCATTAATCATTCTCTTCCAAGTAAACACAGTTGATTTTAAGCAGGTGGTTAGCCTACTACCGATGTCTGGTACAGAGGATGTATTAAACAGAAAATATGCTGAACTTAAATAATTTTAGTTTGTATTTCTGTAAAGAAATAAAAGTTTATTCTTTATTTTAAACACAAATGCTATGATTACTCTCTTCTAACGATATGTGCGTTACTTTTCTTCTGAAAAAAACATCTATTAATCCACCGCCCTGTCGATTGAGACTTAGAATACGCCGATTGCACAACTGAAGATGGATGAGGGACCCCGATACACAGACACAAATACACAGATAGATTCATGATGAAGTGCATTCTAACTGAATTTATGCACATAGCGCGTGGAACACACAAATACTAAAAAGAAAACAAGACTAATATGTTTTGGAAAATATTGAAAACGTCAGAAGAATATCCTATCTTAAAAAATGATTTATACCAATACATATAACTCCTGCATTACATTATCTACAAACTGTATATTTATAGAATAAACGTTTATCCTGAAACTATAAAATTATGTACAATGTAACTGTATTTGAAGCAGATATTGTGTTCCGAATATTTAGAATTCGGTATTGAACGACTCATAGATCTCGATATATACTCTACTAAAAAAACAAAACCAAATCAATTAATTAGTCCATTATTGGTACATATGTTGAAATAAATGTCTTTTTTACATCGAATTCACCCCAAGCAGTAAAGCAACTAAGATGCAGATGATTACCCTGTGTGAAGAATTAAAAATGAAAAACATTAGAAAGGAGGAAGAATAATCGAAGTGTAACCAGAAAGACAGTAGATACTGAATGTCATTGCGTTTAAATTTTTGAAAATCTATGTGGGCTGGTAAAGATAGTTCCAGAAGCGTGAATTGCGAGAAAAGAAGCTGTTATCATAGAACTTACGGTTACATCTAGCCAATTCAACTGCGAATCGATGAGAACATGTCGCCGATCGAATTTAAGTTCATAAAGTCTAGATTCAATAGCGAATACTTCAACTAAACAGTTACCATTAAAGTATTTATATAAAAAAAGAACAGGGATGTAACTTTACGGCGATGGTGAAAGAGACTTAAGAAGAGACGCCATGTTAGGATAAATAATACTGTTGATTCTTTTTTGTATTTTATCAAAAATCTCTAAATATAGAGCAGGAGCAAAAGACCATATGTGGCAGTAATATTCAAAGCATAGTTGAATGGCCGTCTTATAAATATGTAAAATAGATTTTGGCGACAGAATGGCAATTAATTCAATATAGTTGTTCCACTTCTTGTCAATCGAGAATGTAGGCGCGAGAATGCACAACGAGTCAATTTCCTGGAGGAAAGCAAGAAGGGGTCTCTCAGATGATGACACAAAAAAAGATTGCTGTCTTACAGAAAGATTGCTCTCTTACAAAAAAGAGCCCTACTACGGCATATACATGAATATTGTTCTAAGGCATGCTATATTTATGGGGTAAATCTGTTCAATAAAAAGGATAGAGCGCATGTAAATATAAAAGTGGACACTGATGTCAACACCGGGTGGAGTGTGACTATTCCATGTTTCAACTCAATCTTCGGTAAAGTTAAACATTTCTTTTCCAGCATGAGTTATAACTAAATTGGATATGACATGTAATTCGAAAAAAAATAACGAGGTAATCAAAATGTTGACCTTCCAAGAGTCTTCAAGTAAATGATTAAGACGGAAACCCCGTCAATATTGGAAAGTTCGGTAAAAGCTATTGGAATTGAGAAACCTATTTTCATAAAAGATTATTTACGGAAATTTTTTTTTTATATAAATTCCAACCGACGTTGCTACGGGCAGCAAGGTCAATAAATGACAAATATTTACTTATAAGGGAACGCTGATATTGCTGTAATCAGTGATAATGATAAGTATCGTTAAAGATTTTAGGATGTACTAGAAATTTTGCAAGAAATATACAAATTGTATGGCGTGTTCAATTTCATTACAAATTGGAATGGAAAACGCAGAATGGATTTGTAAACACGATTCCATTTGTCATATTAAAACGCAACTATTTCAAAATCAGTTCAGCGCCAATTATATAAACCAATACTTTTTTTCGTCAGACTCAATGTATTTAAGTTTAAGTGAATAAATTTCATGCTGATTCTCATTATTCTTTATTGAAAGAAATCAATAGGAGAAAAAACTCCACGTCTGGGTGAATTCAGTGCAGACCAAAGTAAGCATTAATTTAAAAATGAATTCTTTTTATTCCGAAATTATTAATATGTCAGTATGTCATGAAAGCATTTGGATGAATTGTTTGTTATGAATGCTATGGAACCGTATGTCTGAGTTCATGCCTCTTGGGCAATACATGATCGTGAATATGTCTGTCTCTGAAGAAATTAAGAAAAGTAAAAAAAAATATTCGATTTCTTGGCTTCATGTTTAACATCTTCGGCAGGAAATTTCTGACCCATTTTAACGATCACTTGGCCAGGAATATGTTTACTATATATTAGGTTGGTGCAAAAATAATGACGTAATAATGTCGTTTTTTGACGTATTTTTAACATCAAAAAAAGACATTATTACGTCATTATTTTTGCACCAACCTAATATATAATATAGGGGAATATTTACGTAGTATATTTGTCAGAAAGCTTTTCTTGTTAGATCAATTACGATTGATTAGTGAGTTCGATATTTACTTGGCCAAATGTAACTTACACTTAGTAAATGACTATATGGATGCTTGTAGTATTGTTCACACAAGGTGCAAGTTTTACTCAAGTCAGAACGTCTCAGAATAAATAGGGATGTAAAAAAATGAAAATGACGAGGATATGTAAGGCAAACAGTCGCTAACCCTAGACTTGAGTAGGTTAAGATCGGGGAATGTTACTCACAGTAGTTTGTTCTACAAATTCATCGTTCTGGAAAACATTCCTTCTGTAATAATGTAATACAAAATCCAAAAATAATGACAGTGTGTCGATCCTGTCTAAGGGACACGGTGGCTCCTATCTTTGAATGTGAACTGGTGGAACTAAGGAATGTTGCTCGATTGAATATTTACCATGAAAATAGCGATATTTTTCGCAAGATGCTAGCAATATTTCGTTTGGGAGAATGAGCCAATAGTGTTGCAAATAATGCATCAGCCACTATGTCAGGCTTGGATAGTGCGTATTGGGTAGTTCCAGCCAAGAATCAACACTGCTTATATTTAATCTATTAGAACAAATTATTATGATGAAAATAAACAGTCAGTTAGATATACACGTTTAGGTGATCATTTATCTTTCGATACATGAACTTACGGGGCAGATTTTTTTCCCGAAGTAGGATGTCATTTCTTTCTTCGGTAAACCAGTTAACACCCAAGGCTATAGAACTCGGTCTGTTCTCCTATTTACCCATAGGTTGGGGGAGAACAAGAAGATTCATACTTTTCCCTAGGCTTAGCACGTAAGTAAATGTAATTAAATTCGGACTCGGCTCTCCGATTTTTCCATCCAAGCCGCTATATATTACTACCCTTTATCTCCACAGTACTGATTTTTTTTTCGTTTGAATATAGTTAGATTACAAAAGAAAATGCAAATATCGCATATTTTTTGTTACATTTTAGTAACTGCTTTAGAAACAAATTTATTTTTTATTCTTAACTTCGTAAGAGAGAATGACAAATAAGAAAAATAAACTGTATTATTTTTTCAGTTAAAAACACCTGCTTTCAAAATGAGCATTCATATACCTGATTTCATCTTATTCCAACACCGTCTACAGTTGGCGGAGGGAAAGACATGCTTACTTCCGAACTCTGAATGCCAAACAGATTTCGACCTGGAAAGTATTACATATAAAAATGTTATTACATTTGATCTGTAGTCATAATACCTTTCTCATACCCATCTAAAATATATTAAAATGCAATCAGCACCTAGTGCTTGCGTTTGTCATCTGTCTTTTGCAATGTCGTAAACTTTTTTAGTAACAAAATTTTTAAATATCTTTCATCTCAAAAGTCATATAGTGAATACGGGCAAATTTACATGTAAACAGAAAAAAAAACAGAAAAAAAAAACAGAAAAAAAAACAGAAAAAAAAACAGAAAAAAAAACAGAAAAAAAAAAAACAGAAAAAAAAACAGAATTGTCCTCCCTTCTTCGATTCATCTCAAAGATCGTCATATGGAACTTCATATATAGAAACTAGTGATTTTTAAAATTATCAATTTAGAGAAATGTCTTATTGCGATGTTTTATAACATGAGGAGTAATGATTAAACACTGATTTGTGTCACATTTAGAGTGAGAAAATTCGAAAATAAGTACCTCCTAACAATCTTACCTTACTGAAATCATTTTTCAACCAATGTTAATAATTACATCGATTTTAATCAAATGGAATGTTATTAAAAATGAAAATAACGAGATGTTGAAATATTCTGGTCGTTATGAAGTAAGGGTTTAAAATATGTTGCTTCAGCATTTGATCGTGTGAAATAACTTATTTCAATTATATTTACAGAACGAATTTTTGAAAGTTTCAAGGATTCAGGTATACATTATAATAGCGTATGTTTGCGTGTTGCTTTACACATTATTTTTTAGTACGTACGTTACGCCCACTTTTTACCCATAAATATTGGCCAACTCTGTTCTGATCGTGTGTAAAATCAGAAAAGACTTATCAAAGAGGTAGTTTGGTTTCAGTGAAAAAAAGAAAGAAACAAACAAACAATAAAGAAAGAAAGAAAGAAAGAAAGAAAGATGAGAGGATAATACTCTCATGTCTTAAAAGTCTACTCCAGTAGAATGAAAAGAAATGTCAATTTCAAATATATTTTTCTCTTTCAATCCTCTTAATTCTTAAATTAATGACCTGCATTAATAGTTCTGATTGCTATTGCAATATTTTGCCCTTACTGTAAGAGAGGTGTTTTCTTCTGGCTTTTTAATTTGGGGAACTTTCAAGAATCTTTTTCATTTATTAAAACAACAATTAAAATTAAGTGGATAATTCATATACTACAACCACGAAGTTTTCACGGGAATTTCCAGCCTAAGTAAATAGATGAATCTTATTAGAACAATAAAGGTTAGAAAAACGTGAAAAGTCACTTGGTGATATTACTTACTTTTTATAAATCCAAGCTCAAACGTATAATGAAAATTATAGCATAGATAAGTCGGGTGAAATGCTATATATTTTTGTAAAACAATTGTATAGTTAAAAATGTTGCGTAGTCATTATATTGCGTCAATCTTTCTACACGGGACGATCTATTCTATTTTCTGCTATATAAATGAAGGTTAAATTTTTTGGCATTTTAAAAACATTCAAATATTTATTATGGCCTCAAATAAACCATATATCATTTTCTATATTATTGCAATAAAAGGATTTCTTAAAAAATAAATCATCTTGTAGGTCTAGCGCTATATTGTTAGTCACAGTAATGTCGAAATATAATAACAAGTTCAGTGGTTGTAGTCAAGAATATTTCTCATTGCGAGAGGCTAAAAAATAGAATATTTTCTTCACATAAACCAGAACATT
>OZ010571.1:40475450-40530450 GCA_963932145.1 Acanthosepion lycidas | reverse complement strand
AGCAAAGAATAATACAAAATATTTAATTCTCTCTACACTGACTTTTCTTTCAGGATATACCTGCTCATTTTAATCGCTGCTCACAGATTGGAATGAAAATTGAGTAGTAGCGGTCAGCAAAACTTGAACTCATATATTGTTTACACAAAATTCCTATTTTAAACTTCTGCTGAATAGGTTCAGCAGGCTTAATAATATTTTCCAAATATATCATTATTCCTGCGAACGTCTGTTAGGACACCGCCAACTTCGTTTACATTACAATCATCGTATTATAAATTATGATAACAATCAAACATCTTATTAATTAACATTCAGAAGTTAATTTTGTTTGCAAAGTTAAAATTGTATCCAACCTCTTTAAGTGACTCAGATTTCTATACATGAACTGACGAGGCAGATTTTACAGTAGGTTGCCATTTCTTTCTACAGTAGACCAGTTGCCATCCAAAGCTATAGAACTTGGTCTCTTCTTCTATTTATGCGTGGAGAGAAGAAAATTCATACCTTTTCCAAGGTTATTAGCACGTAAGTGAATGTAATGGATTCGGATGGAATTCGAACGTCTCTCTGATTCCTCAATCCGAGCCGCCATCCATTACTCACTATGCCTCGAATCCATTACATTCACTTACGTGTTAATACCCTTTGGAAAGGTATGACTCCTATTCTTCTCACCATCCAGCTATGGGTAAATAGCCGGACAGACCGGATTCTGTAGACTTGGATGGCAATTGATCTACTGCAGAAAGAAATGGAAACCTATTGTGGGGGAAAATGTCTGTCTCGTCATTTTATGTATCGAAAGATAAATGATCGCCTAAACGTGTATCACGCATAGCACATAACTGACTATTAATAATTAGCTTTCCGTTATGTTTGTGTGAAACGTTAAGGTTGTTCATCTCACGTAACCTTTCTGTACCTATTTGTCACATCTCTCTACCTTCATGTTAAAGAAGAGATTAATTTTATGAAATGTTAACTACTTTGTGGATGCTTTTTAGATAATATGCACAAGCAGCCATTTCAATAAATAAGAGATAAAATGTCATATAAGAAGCTTTTACAGGTTGATTAGGAAATGGATATTTTCAATGGCTTCTATCATAATCAGTTTTTGCATTTATTAATTTGTAGAACATTAAGGATGAGAATGCAATACTAGAATAAGATTCTCCGAGTTAAAAAAGACAAAAGAAAACGAACTGAACCACCTTTGCCATTGTACAATTAGGAAAAAAAATTAAATGCCAAATACTATTAAATGAATATTATGCATTTGGATAGATACGTTGTTTAACTTATTTCTAAATTAATTTCACAGCAGGATATAATAATGAAAGCGAAAAAAAAATCGTAATTCTAAAAGCATTTTATATTTCCCTGTAGATACAGGATGTAGTCGAAATATATCCCATATATACCCGTTAGATATTGGACACTTCGATGTGGTGTAATGATTACCAAGATTGTCTCGTTCGATCATCACTGAGTACCCCATATTTTCCGGCTTGTGCCACATCTATGCTACGCTTAGAAAATCAGTTTACCTTCTAGATATACCTTCCATATAATACTCTGATATTAACTATTTGGAGACAGCATTGCCACTAATGCCTTTCCATTATGTTTGAGGTAGTTCTGCCGCCCCTTGTATTAAGACGGGAAACGCATTTAATATAGATATTTGGAGATAGACTTGCATGTTCACTTATGTAGTTGGTTATATATATATATATATATATATATATATATATATATATATATATATATATATATATATATATATATATGTATGTGTATGTATGTATGTATGTATGTATATATATGGGCGTTTCTTGATCTTCCTATTTAGACTGAAACGCACCGATCGAAAATCTATGGATGTCTGCATGGAGCCCGACTCAAGTTATCAGCTATATACAACCGTTCTCGCAGACCAGTAATTGAAAATGGCTTCAAGCGAATGAATCATCTGGGCTTTGCAAAACAATCCTTCATCAGATCTTCAAGACTCCTGCTGCAGAATCATGGGCAAACATCACTAAATAGCAAATGACATTACTTCATGACTTATATTACCAGCAACATTTAAAGTGGGTAGCACAATTAAGTAGACGGGAAATTATTTTTTTTAATAAAGAAGATGATCGTAACACTACTAAAAATAAATGTCTTTGAAGGAAAACTCTTATAAATACTAGAAATACCGATAAGAATTAAGAAATTTGAGAAGGTTAGTTTTAAATGAAAGGTTTTATATATTTCAATAATCAGTATTGGTGAAAACTTCGGTCAATAATTGCCGAATATTTATTGGCATAGACATTGCTACTTTCATTTTCACCAATAACATTAACAAAAAAAAAACAATGAATATAATGATATACATATTTATTCCATAGGAAAGGTTAAAATATATATGTAAAAATATTAAGAAGGGTATATTTTTGTTTGTTTACGGCTTATCAATCTTTTATAGGTTATTTAAAGCTGAAGTACATTTGTGGACTGTAGGAATATTTTTTGTTGCGAGTGAATAGTGTATTAAAGTTTACAGGTGATATTAATGATTTCCAGATGCAAGTCTTACCATTTAAACCAATGGATGGCGCAAGAGGTGAATGCATACCTTTGCGAAGTTTATTTGCGTGTAAGTGAATGTAATGAAACCTATTGGAATTCGAACTCGGCAAATCTGACTTCTCTTTCGGGGGCCTTATCCATGCCACGGCATGCACATCAAAATTTACAGCCCCCGTTATTCCCAAGCGATCACCCATCTAGGCACTAACTAGGCTCAACGTTGCTTACGTTCAGTTATCGGGCGAAAACCGATGATTCAACGTGATATGGCCGTAAACCACGAAGGATTGATGAAAAGATTAACCAATCCGTAGCAGTAGGATTAAGGGGTGGGGTAAGCAGAATGTGATATTATTTTTCGAAACAATTTCAGGAAGGAAAGGTTGACTGTGTTGACATTATGGGTAATAAGATCTGGAGACACCGACGATATTGGTACTTTCCTGGATACAGCTTTATTAAAAAAGTCAGTGCTATTTTTCTAGGGCAACCATATCGAAATGCAAATAACACAAATTTCGCAAATCCTCTGCTCACGAGGGAAAGTTGCAAAATATATGAATATATTTCGCTGTGATTTTATAGATAAGTGTATTCAAATATTATAAGCTAGCATTCGAAACAGTTCACGAATTAGTTTTTCTTTGCTAGTGTTACTGAACAACCGAACTTCTGTGAATATAGTCCACAGGCCTATTAATGGACAACAGTTGTTAATGCATAATAAATATATCATTTGCTATAGTTATAGTTTAAATTATATATCTTCAATCTTATATGAATTTATGTGTTTTAATTGTTAGTTATATTTAAATAGATAACGTATATATGGGAGGCGTAATGAATAGCGGCTCGGATTGAGGAATCAGAGAGCAGAGTTCAAATTCCAGTCGAATTCAGTCCATTCACTTACGTTACAATACCATTGGGAAAAATATGTATCCTCTTCTTCTCCACCCAGCTATGGACAAATAAGCAAGACAGACCGGATTCTATAGCCTTGAGTGGCTTAGAACCCGTTTGAGTGGCAATTGGTCTACCGCAGAAAGAAATGGCTACCTACTACGGGAAAAAATCTGCCTCGTCAGTCATGTATCAGTCCTTTATGCGCCATTCGCGGTACACGTCTAAGCGTTTATCAGACATGGTACATAACTGACTGATATATAAGTCATAAAGATTCATACTATGAATGTAAGATGCAAAATGTAATTAGTACTCTCTCTCTCTCTCTCTCTATATATATATATATATATATATATATAGATAGATAGATAGATAGATAGATAGATAGATAGATAGATAGATAGATAGATAAATAGATAGATAATCGAGATGTGCGCCCCCGCTACACGCAGAAACTAAGTTTGCCATTTGCTGATTAAGTGTCTTGGTGTATGTTTCTCCCCTCCGCACAGCATTATACACAAAGGACCGGTCTGTTATTTAAAACGGTAGAAAAATCTACGTGTCATTATTGTATCTGGATAATATTATTCCCTATTAGTTTGGGCAATTCATATAAATAGGCTTGGGGGTTAACTGACTTACGTAGTGGTTTTAAATGCTAGTAAGATTAGACGAAGTGTGCAAAAAAACAATCTTTACACCTGAGATGTGGCGCGTACATCTACCACATAGAAAGGGTGGCATTTTCAATCAGCAAAGATCAGCAGAATGAACGTAATCAGAAAACAATGGGAAGTCAAGAATATTTCAATGTTATTAATAAAAATAATAATATAATACAAAGAAACACCATAAGATTCCTAATGAAAATACATCAAACGACATGGCGCCAAGAAAACAAAATAAAAACAAATTGTGTTTAATTAAAATATATCACAAATATGTTTATATATAAAAAGAAAACAATTTCCAAACCCAGCTTTGAAACAATTAATGATTTATATATATATATATTCTAAGATAGGAGATTTATAAAGGCCTTGTGTCATAGATTATGAGGTGTTATGAGGTTATTTTCCGTATGGTTTTCGTCAGTTCAAAACTCATTTGATGCCCTAAATTTGATAGTTTATTTCAGATAAAAGTTAAAAGAAAATTCACTAGTATATATCTCGTCTTATGATAAATATTAACACGGTATTCTCGAACGTTATTTTTACCCCATAGTAGCTCCTAGCTTGGTCAGGACTTTATTCCATGAAGAGAGATGTCAAGAAAATGAGAAACGTATAGATTAAAAGATATTGGTGTGTCCGTCAATGATCGAATATTTCATCAGAGCGTAGTAACTGTTATCTTCATTGTAGATGGAAAAAGGCGGCTGAGCCCGTTGATTCCAACCCTGTTACATCACCTTCGTATTCAGTGATTATGAATATTAGGCAAATTTTTATCCTTAGCACATAGCTAGGTGTATGTACAGCCAAATATATGAAACAAACTATCATGTGTCAAATCCCGGGTGCGTCTGTGGATCGATTACATATATCATATAGCATTGAATTTTAAACTAAAACGGAATTTATGGATGATTGACGTTTAAAAGCAGTAAATTCGACCTTTGCCCATTTCATAAAGTGTGACGTTATTTGTTTACATTTGATACGCCAAGGGCAGATATGAATGTACGTGAGAGATTCATGGATGATTGAAGTTTAAAAGCAGTAAAATCGACCTCACTAACAGAAAGCTCCCCTGTGGCCGAATCGGTTAAAGGCACGTCAGGCTATATGACGTTCCGTATAGCATACAAGTTCGAATCCTTTCAGAGGGGGAATATTTTCTATAAAAATTTCTCGGACAATCAGGCCAGTAAATGTTATTTAATACCGTCTATTATAAACAGAGCATTTACTTAAATATTTTTACCTATAAAGAGAATATATAAACATAAAATGTCTTAATATATATATTTATGTTTGAATAAAAACAGACCACTTTAATGTTCCATTTAATAAATTATTTCACCACAGCATTTTAAAGGTCTCTGGATCATCACACTTTACTCCCAAAGGTTAAAATGAAAAGAAATTTACACATTTTGGACGAGCCGTATTAAGCATATGTAAATTAACGAAGTGAGTGGGGAGAGAAGACATGAGTTAGTTAGATGTACCATTTCAATTCTTTATCCCTAACCCCACTTGGTGTGGGCCAGACAACGCTTAACTTAACGTATGTTTTCTTTAGATATGGATGCGTAAAGGGTGAAGAGGAAAACCGACATAAAAGGAAGAAGATACAATAAAAAAAATCCTGATGAGAGAAGGCTTCAGACTTTTGTTTTTATTCAAACATATTTGATCTGAATTTACATTGAGCTCTCCAGATATCATCCCCCTTGGATCTACCCAAACGGATTACCTTGTTTTGCATAAACTATATATATATATATATATATATATATATATATATATATATATATATATATATATTTATATATATGTGAATGTATAATAATTAATTGATTTTATTGTAGTAGGCTATATATTCCGTTCTTACGTTACCTCTTTAGCCAGCCTTCCCTGACGATGCACGTAGGTGAAAACTTCGTAGGTTTGACTGGCTCTTTACGTTTAATTAGGTTTGATCTATTTAGCGTATTGAGCACTTTATTTAGTTATTTTACATACTCGTATCGGTTTTTTTTTTCTTTGGACTTTTGATACGGATGCTAGGGGATTATTTGCGGCTGATGTACATGTTCCTTGTTCTTTATCTTTTGTACCTTTTTGTCCCTTTGTTTTTCGGTTGGTAATTTGCAAAAAAGACTCCGAAGGTTTTCCGAATGAGTATAATTTCTTATATTTATAAGATTATTACTAGTATATATATATATATATATATATATATATATATATATATATATATATATATATATATATATGCATGTATATAGTCCAGTCTGACACCCCTTAACCAACGAGGCCAAATTTAGTACCTACAAGCGAAACATTTTCCCATCATCGAATCTCTTGAGGTTTATCATACCTACACAGTTTTCTATACACACTTGAACAAACAGAATTTTACAATTTTTAATAATTAGATAGATTTTTCTCACTTCAATCGTTATTTTAAACTCCTAATTCAGTAGGCGCTGGATTACCTATTAAAATTTATATTTATTAATTTTCGTCAGCCGGCCTAAATTTTGGAGAAATCTTATCAAATACAAATTTTCACTCTAGGTGAAGTTTGCTATATATATATATATATATATATATATATATATATACTGTATACACATGTAATATAAGCATATCTATATAAACAAACGTACACACAAATTTATAAATATGCATAAATATATGCATATATGTCTATGTCCTTGCGTTTTTTGCGTATGTGTTTAATTTGATACATGTATAAATGCACGTGATCTCCCAATATCGACTCAACCGCATCACACGATCTGTATTGCAGTGACCAAACTTCATCAATACTGTTTTTCGATTTATGAGATAATAACATCCTATCTCCCCCATATATATATATATATATATATATATATATATATATATATATATATATATATATATATGTGTGTGTGTGTGTGTGTGTGTGTGTGTGTGTGTGTTTGTGTGTGTTTGTGTGTGTGTATGTGTATGTGTAGTATTTTGGGGAAATATTTCTATTTGTGTATTTGCTAAACATATCTGAATTAAATTCATACTGTTTCCAAGAAAATCATTTCATTTTAAATGTTCCTATACCTTGGCACACTCAGGGTACATTCAAAACGAAAAGAAATAGTTATCAATTCTTTCTTTAACAAAAACGCCTTTTGCCTCAATTCATTTCTGTTTACATTCGTGAATTCGTGAATGAATTCTTTTAGAATATCAACATCCTGCGGTGAATCATGGTAGTTAGAAATTTGTTGAAAGAGATCAGAGAATTTGCAAATAAGCTTTTCATGTAATTTATAAATATTTTCTCTTTTTTTAGATAATTTAACTTGCAGAAATCCTACGTGAAACAATTACACCAACAGAAAAATTGAATTTGTTAAAAACAGATTGGCGTATTTAAAGATTGAATTATCTCTTTCAAGCGTTTCTTGTAACTGAAATTTAACAGTGGTCCTTTTAAATCAGAACACCCATAAGTTTTTAAAAGAGTATAGCTTTTACCTTCTGAAAATTTAACGATCTAAAGGAAAACTAATATGTGTTCCCATATTCATGGCTTTTTGTGTATCTTTTGCAAGATTGTCTTGTAGTTCTCTTCTCGCATTTATATTTCATTAGAATGTAAGTATACTAAGAGCATCTCACATTCAAATATACAATTAATATAAAAATGTAATAATTTTACTGAATTTTCTTTTCCCGAAAGCATTTTCAAAACAAAATTGATATGATGAGACGATGTGTTTAAATGAAGATTAGTTAAAATAAATAGATGTTGAATGTATACTTTTTTTGTTGTTTTTCAGAAAGTTCACAGAAGAAATGAATTTCTATATTTTAAAATCTAATGTGTATAATTAATATAGAAATTGAACGTGATATCTCGACATTCGTTTTCAGTTACTTATTGCTAATCAAAATATAGACCACTGTCAAAAATTAAGTATGAAACGAATTTCATTAATAGATTTGATTCAATCATTTGGTATTTAGAATATAAGAGTAATAGTCGTAGTTATTAATTAAGCTGACAATGTTGATATTGGATGTCATTTTGTAACTCCTGTCAGAAATGGGGGGGGATAAAACCAATATAATTTCTGGTGTAGTAGTCAGCATATTTACTAGAAAAGTGATGTAAATTTCTTTTTATTCACTAGATTTTTTTCCGATTCGGCAGACTTCCTTATCAAGTTGATATTTCTTCAATAATTATCAAATGAAAACTAATTTTCTTGTCAGCCTTTACAGTGTTTTCTTTCGTCAAAGACAAACAATAAAATTATATTATATACTATAATTTCGTATTATGTAAGTTCATTATTTAAATGAAGTAGTCATACCAAATTATCTTTAGAGACACATTATCTCAGTCAGTCAGTTATGTGCCATGCGTGATACACGCTTAAACGATCATGTATCTTTTGTGACGAGGCAGATTTTTTTCCCCACATTAAGTTGCCATTTCTTTCTGCGGTAGACCAGTTGCCATCCACGGATATAGAACACGGCCTGTTCTGCTATTTAGCTACACATAGCTGAGATGAGAAGAAGAGGATTCATTCCTTTCCCAGGTTATTAGAACGTAATGGATTCAACTGGAATTCTATTCCTCAATCCGATCCGCTATCCATTACTACAACGTAGAGGCCGAGTTCGAATTCCAGTCGAATCCATTACATTCACTTACGTGCTAATACCTTTGGGAAAGGTATGGACCCTCTCCTTCTCCCCCACAAACCATGGGGAAATAACAGGACAGTCCGGGATCTATATCCTTGGATGTCAACTGCTTTGCTGCAGAAAGAAATCAAAACCTACTGCGGGAAAAATCTGCCTCGTCAGATATGTGTCTTAAGAAAGATGATCTAACCGTTTATCACGCATGGCGCATAACTGACTCAGTATATATCGGTTAGAAAAAGTTTCATCGGAAGAATCAATATCTTTCCCAATCAAGATAAAAATACATTTATACGTTTCATAGGCATATAGAAATATAATTTTAGTTATTAGGGGATAAATGTACATTATTTACATTATTCGGAATACTGTCCTAATCTTTGTCTCAAATTTTATTACAATGTTTCAATTGTTGTATGCTCTGGCCTACTTCAAGTGGTTGGAATGTCGAACTGAACCCTTTATTTCGCTCGCTGGGTTATACTGTTCTAGATCCACGTGCCATGTTTAATGTATGTCAGTTATCAGTTATCTCCTGTTAATTTCTCGCTGAAATTTCTCCATTACCTTAACCGGGTATTGTACTCGCACTCTTTGACTTCTGTCACTGGATCTAACCTACGCCTTTATCCACTGTGTCATGTGTCCTTGAGGACATGGCACGTGGAATTAGAACAGTCTTCCCCAGTGAGTGAAATAAAGGGTTCAGTTCGACATTCCAACCACCTGAAGAAGGCCGGAGCGTACAACTGCCGAAACTTTGTATTAACTCTGGATACAAAGATGAGGACAATAGTCTGAATAATGTAAATAATGTACATAATACTTCATCTCAGAAATATAGACAGATACGGATAAAATTATGTTTAAATAAGCAATTTATTCAAAATTATCATATTCTACACAGATTGTAAGTACACGGGATAATATTCACAAACGTACTATGCTTTTTTAGTCCAGAGTATGACGATAAACTACATCCCGCAGCAAGATATCTGATCAGAATATTGGGGATTTTGAAGAACGTGGAAACTCCTTTTAATTGTTGTTTCTCACAGTTCCAGTACACAGTCAGCAATATTTGAATGTATAAAAATGCATTATGATAAAATACAAGGAATACATATTTACATAAAAACATACCAACAATACCTATTTAAAAGAAACTAACCAGAAATACATTTATAGTAGAATTACCAACAATGCATTTTATATCAAAATGACCGACAATACATTTTATCTGTGGTTGAAGGCGTATAATTACGTTCAAAATATATTTAGTTAATACCATAACAACGGGTTATAATATTTCGTTTTCGACATTAAATAACCCCTAGATGTTGATATGCATCTAAACTAAATAAACCAAACAAACTTTGCTTTTAATTAAAACTAAATGGAAAAGATAATTGCGTCTCTTTATCAGTATTCTCTTGATCAGATTTTAGATGCTTTTGAGAATATCTTGGACTGGAACATTTCCTAAAATTTGCCCAGATGACAAGAAGAGTATTTTTCAAAAATCTTTTCTTTGTCGGGCCGAGAAATTTTTAATAACTCTTTGAGATTTTAATTGCTTTGAAAACATATCAATAGAATGTAATAAGTTTATTTAATTGGGAATAAATTTAAAGCTGCACCAGGTTTACACCCGCGTGATGTGAATCTGATGCCATTATGTATGCTGTAGAATAAACATTGATTAAAATGTAAGCCCGTATTCAGAAGATACTATAAATTAGACGATTAATTATAAAAGGTTGCGAGGAAAAACGAAGGGCCAGTCATGTGCATTAGAAATGAGAAATACCAAAATCATGTAAAAATAAATAAATATAGAAGAAGTATTTACAATTCGACGGAGAATGCGCCATCGAACGCAGAAGGTGTATTTGGAAAGCGAAATATGACTTCTAAAATATACGCAATGTATTAAAAAGCCAAAAAATCTCGTTTGAGACGAAGACTGATTAATATATGTCTTATCTCTGAGATGAGGTATTATGATCATTTGCATTGTTTACATTATTCGAACTGTTATCCTCATTTTCATTGCCGTATTCACAACGTTTCGGCCGTTGTACGCTCAAACCTTCTTGGCTGCTCAAGGATACATAATTGGTTAGATGCAGTGACAAAACATAAAATGTTGTGAGTTCAGTTGCTGGCTACAGCGGTGGTGAACCAAAAAAAAATAATAAATAAACATTATTCGGACTATTGTCCTCATTTTTGTCGCCATATTTATCACAACGTTTCGGTCGTTGTACGCTCCGGCCTTCTTCAGGTGGTTGGAATGTCAAACTGAACCCTTTATTTCGCTCATTGGAGTAGATTGTTCTAGTTCCATGTTTGATGGATGTCAGCTATCAGTTATCTCCTGTTAATTTAGCTTAACCGGTTATTGAACTCACATTCTTAGTGTCGTGTCACTGGATCTAACCAACGCCTTTATCCACTGTGCCATGTGTCCTTGAGAACATCTGGGTATGAATTTCTGGGTATTATAAACCTAATGTCTTCAGCAACCATTTTTACCAGTGTTCATATTGCAATTTTTCTGTTATCATTCCATGTTTTGCTAGAGCTCATATTGCGACTTTGTTGTTATCATTGCTTTTCTCTGGAATTCCTTATTACTGGTTCCCATATTGTATTTATTTCTATGCTTGGTCGGCTAAGGAGATTTTTGTGGCGTAGCATATGTGCTGATTCCTTAAGTTTACGAATGTTCTAATGGTGTTTACTGTCTATGATCTCAAAGTGATCCCACAGAGGGCGATGATCTCCCTTCTCCATATGTGGTCAGCCACGCCTGATGTTTCTACCTCCCCTCGTGTTTTCAGCTTTCTGGTGTTCTTGAATCCTTACCTTGAGGGGTCGGCCTGTCTCTCCTTTATATTCCTTTCCGCAGCTGCATGGGATAGCGTACACAGTCTTTAGTCATTTTCTCCTCTATGGGGGGGTCTTACTCGGGAGAGATATCTGCGAAGTGTCGTCAAGCTTTTGAAGGTTTTCCTGATGTTATATGGACCGCAAATCCTTTGTATTTTCTCTAACCCCTTCACATAAAGCAGGCAGACTGTTTTCTGAGTGTTGTTGCACTCCTCCTCTTGTACCCGCCTATCCCTTTCTTTGCGCTGTATGGATGGTGGGAGTTGAAATTGAGGTACCGTCCGGTGAATGTCGGTTTATGGTATATGGATGTGTTCGAGATATTAGAACATCCAGGAATGGGAGTGTGTTGTTACTCTCTTTCTCCATTGTGAAATGTATCGAAGGTCTTATTGAGTTCACATGGTCCAGTAGAACCTGAACATCTTCCTGGTGTGGCCAGAGTATGAAGGTGTCTTCTAGGTAACCTTACCATATAGTTGGCTTTAGAGATATAGATTGCAATGCCATTTCCTCAAAGTATTCCATGTATATATTCGCTGCGGTAGACTGTTCTAGTTCCACGTGCCATGTCTAACGGATTTCAGTTATCAGTTATCTCCTGTTAATTCCCCTTTCCAAGTTTTCCACTGCCTTAACCAGGTACTGAACTCACACATGTTTGGGTCCTGTAACTGAGTCTAACCAACGCCTTTATCCCCTCTGTCATGTGTCCTTACGTTCGGCATTCCAACAATCTGAAGAAGGCCGGAGCGTACATCGGCCGAAACGTTGTGATCAATAGGGCGACAAAGATGGGGATAATAGTCCGAATAATGTAAATAGTGTACACAATACCTCATTTCAGAAATATAGACAGATACAACGAGAACTTGAACTCGGTTCTCAGTTTTTTCAATTCCCGGACATTATCCACTACAGCAACCGCTCATCTAATCTTACAACACGTGGTATTCTCAAGCAGTCAACCATCTAGGAGTCGACTAGGCTCAACGTTGCTTAACTCCGATGATCGTATGAAAACTAATGTAGAAACAAAGAAAATTACTTAACTCTTATGAGATATTGTTTGCTTTTCTTTAGTAGTAAATGCTAGGTAACTACCTCACAGATGAAGAAGAAAATTGCGATAAAAGAAATGTGGTACTACAGAAAGATGATGAGAATATCCTGAACAGGACATGTGAGCAATAAAGAAGTTTTAGAGAAAATATTTAAAAAAAAATTGCACTTATACTTAACGCCAGAGAGAGACAGTTGAATTTCTAGGCCGCATAATGAGGAATGAAGTCTTCGGATATTTGAAACTTACAGGACATTGTGAAGTCAAGAGGGAAGTCGAAAGCAGAACCTAACCTACTCAATGAGATAACGGAAATGGATGGCCGAAGAGGTATCAGAATAGATAGCGAAGAGACACAGTTTACTAAGGGATACAAAGAACTAGAAATTGTGGAGAGCCATAATAACGCACGTCCTGAAATGACACAACACATAAAAGATAAAACGAAGAATCTCATTCTGTAAAACAAAGCTAATCGATCTATTTGATATTAGCACCTAGTACGAAATGGTTAAGAAATAAAAAATAAAAAACGACAATGAAATAAAGCGACATTGCAATTTCTGTTTCTAGTTTAATTTTACTACATCAAATTGCAGGTGTTACCAATGTATAATTCATTTGCATACATTAATCCGTAATTTCTTAATCTATAACTTACTATAAAATAAGAAAGATAAGCGTATGATGGGTAAATTATGGCCATATTATATTTGAATATCGCGCCTGCGCGTTGTTTTGTTTTTGATTTTATTGATGCCTGCAATGTAGAGTAAGACCAGTTGGGCATTGTCTTTGAGAAAAAGACAACCATGACGCAGATCACTCCGTCAGAAATTTGGAAACGTCATACTGTCCTACACGTCATTCGAAACGAAAGCTCCAGTACGGACATTCAGTGCTTGGAAGTCAATCTGAGGAGAGTGCAGAGAATTCGGAAAGTGTTGAATGATATATCCAGCGAATATCATGGGGTTGGGAATGATCACTATTGATGGGGACTTTATGCCTGCATTCATTTTCCCACAGTGCCTCGGACCCGGAAAGGAGGCCTACCTCAAGTGCCTTGAGAAGGGTGGTTGCAGGAAGATACTATGATGGGGGACAAGTCTATGAATTATGACACACAAGCAGGATAACCTAGTCATGTCTATCAGAAAATTCCTGCAACCACATCACACCCTACAACTGACCCCATAACTCTCCACACTGCAACAACCTTGATTATTATGTGTTTGGTGTAGTTAAGAGAGAAACCAGCAAAACACCATTTATGACCAAAGATGAACTGAAAGAAAGGTTTATGGCCGCATTCACCAAATTAAAAAGTAGACTGTCCAGAAAAGCTGTAAGAGATTCTGAAGTCGTCTAGAAGCCGTTGATGAAAAGAATGGCAATTTTATTGAATACATTTATTTGTTTGAATTTCAATATATTTTTTGTGTAATTTTGGTAAATATGTTTGTTGAAATGAGATGTCAGTATTATTTTCATTTTTGCGTAATTTAGTCAATTTATACACCGCGCCCTATATATATATATATATATATATATATATATATATATATATGTGTGTGTGTGTGTGTGTGTGTGTGTGTGCATGTGCGCGTGCGCGCTCGTGTGTATATGTGAGCATATTAAAGTTTGTCATTCATTCAGAAACTCATACATACATTCATATATAACTATATAAGATACAGACATTTATATACGAAACAATACTGTGTAATCGAATGCCACAATAGGACACCAATATCCATCATAACCTTAAGCCAAATTGATAGAAAGCAGAATGAGCTCGATTACTTCAGGCACCCAAATCAAGGCGATACCTATAAAAGGCCTGACACTGTGGTTCATGGATGGAGACAGATATTTAGATACTTAAATTACAATTAAATTTCGCTTAAATGAATTAAGCTTATGGATAATCATAGTAAGTATAATGTATATTTTTTTTAAATTCAATTGAATAGGTTGATTTTAACTTAATTGTAAAAGAATATGTCTATTTCTGGCGAAATTGATAATAAATTCCCATTAAGTCTTTTATCACGAAATTCGTTTTTTCTTCCTTATGTTATGATCATATTTATTATAAGACAGTTTTTCATAAATACATTGTCCTTGTTGTATTTTGATATTAATTTTATTGTTATTTGTAAATACAAGACAAAAATAAATGAAAAATATTATCTATTAAGAACTTTATCACACAAAGCTAATTTCATAATCAGATTAAGAAAATTTAATATTTTTTAACTGTACTTTGAAATATATTTTAAAAATAAAAGCTAGAAACACAATATATTTATGTGGTGAGTATGAAATATAATGTCATTATTAAAAATTGTCATATAATGTTAATATTTTCCTTCATGACTATGAACATATTGGCTATAAGATTATTTTTTCTGAATCATTTTTGTTCCAGCAAACACTTCTATTTCTAAAAGTTTGCTGAATTTAATCGTCTTTCATAAATAGAGAAAATATGCAGAGTTTTTAGAAGTTGTTAAATATGTAACGTGACCAAAGATAATTGTTTGTTTGTTGTTTTTTTTTTAAATAGTTTTTATATATGACTAGAGAGTAATCACTCTCGATCAGAAATATTAAAGGAAAGGAAAATCCTATTTTATTATTCAGTGCATTTTTATAACAGTACCAAATGTTATTCAAATCTTTTATATTAAAACATCTATATTCAATTAAATGATGACATTAATGAATAAAAATTTGATCGGGACATAATTTCTCAAAATGTGTATATTTGCTGGATGAAACGTCATTAATAACTTATAACATGCACGGCATGTTATAAGTATCGACTTGAACTATTTATTTCGAAGGCATGAAATATTATTATTATTTAAATTTAAAATAATGGACATGAAATATTATTATTAGTATCTGTAAAGATATTAAACTTCTGTTTTTGTATATAGCAGGCAATGTTACAAAAGAAAACTCATCCTACAAGGAGAAATATGCAATTTCAATGAAAGCATTAATTTTTACAAATATGCAAAATTACTATAAAATAAACTGTGGTATTTCTTAACCAATTAACTTGCAAATTTTACTCATGCGCATTTTTGGTCCAGACAGGTGTCTTAGGAGTTTATTTATTCCTTATGTTTAATTTCAGTAGTTACCATTGTCGTTTTTATAGAAACTAGAATATTCAAATATATATGTGTATAAAACATCAAAAAAAAATATATATATTGATTAGAAATAATAATAATAAAAAAAATTCTCAACATAGTTATTATTTTTCTACTGGTGAAATGTGGAATTACGACCGAAAGTGTCTTCTTACGGCTCATAATAAAAACTTTAAAGGCTAAGTGTTGTAAAATATACCTTTGAAAATGCAATGTACGTAAGCAATTCAATGTAAATACAAGCAATAATATGTAGTGAGTTTAATATCAACAGATCCCCAAATGGGGTTGCTGGCAGGTAATGCGTTAAAAAGATATCGAGGATGTCACAGTTCAGAGCATGACTTATAGTTTTATAATATTTGGCAGTGATTTTTTAATATTAATTTTGGCATAATTTCTAAAATGAACATTTCGGTAGGGGATTAATATATGGAATTTTTTTTTAAATATATTTTTCAAAATGTATTGTTTGAGGCACACAAGAAACAATAGTTAAATGTTGAAATTATTTTAACATGCTATTTAATAAATCTTTATACAATTTCAAAGAACAATTATCTTCAATAGTTCGTATTAAAATTCATACATTTGCAAGTATTAAATATATGTTCATGAAGCAACATTAAATAATGGCATACCTTCATAGAAAAATATGTCAGATAATATTTTTTTAAATTCCATCGCTTTCCAATTACTGAATTGGATAGCTCATAAATTTACCCTGTTTATTTTGTGTTCCTGTTAATGTAACTTGATTATAATTATCATTAAACTATGCAAAATGATATTCATTACCGTATCATAGTGAAATATTAGGTTGGTGCAAAAATAATGACGTAATAATGTCGTTGTTTGACGTATTTTTAACGTAAATAAAACGACATTATTACGTCATTATTTTTGCACCAACCTAATATAATAGTTTCTTCATCTTCTGTAAAAAACAATATTTTGACACTTGTAGAGGTGATAAAATTACAGAATAAAATTTGTAAGAATTATTTCTTTCCTGCGATTATTTTTTTTTATTTCTTTTTAAGTACCATAAGACTTCATTGATACAGGATTTGCTAAAATGTTGAAATTCATTTCTGATTTCATTTTACAATTATAAATTTAGTAAAAACAAAAAAAGGCATTATATTTGCAATATCATTTAAAGTGTTCCTAATCAATGCCGAATAAAGGGTTATATACATTTACTTGGTAGAAAGAGTTAGTTTTGTTATTTATTTGCACATTGTCAATTATGGAAATAAGTCAATAATAGTATCGTTTCAAGGTGCTTTGTAATATTATGCATATCTGGTAATTAAATAATTCCTATATATTATGAAAAAGGTATTTCCTTAAATTTTGATTGTAACTTAGTAATAACATAGACATCTACATGATTGCATCTAGACATGTACCGAGTCGTATGACTGCCGTGCATGTTATAAGCCTTCGACTTGAACTATTCAGTTCGAAGGCATGAGATATTATTATTATTTAAATTCAAAGTAATGGGCATGAAATATTATTATTTAAATTAAAAATAATGAGTCCATGTATCATTAGCGTTTCTTTATTTTTTAACAGTTTGTTGTTGAGGATTTCCCAACATCTACACACAAACACAAATATATATATATATATATATATATATATATATATATATATATATATATATATATATATATATTAAAGACATTTTTATGTTTAACGTTCTTTTTATAGATAAAAATAAACATAAAAATGTCTTTAATAAATAAATTGTCGGACTTTGTCATTTTCGTAATATATGACGTCATATATATATATATATATATATATATATATATATATATGTGTGTGTGTGTGTGTGTGTAAAATGATTTTATAAGTCTACTTTAGATGTGGAACAAGGCCGAAAGAATGGGGCGCACAGTGAGGATCAAACTCATTACTCAGTCGTAAATGATCTAGCAATACAAGCATTCTAAACATTAAACTACGTCGAGGTGCACTAGCGATTTTCCAAGGGTAACTCTCTCTCTCTCTCTCTCTCTCTCTCTCTCTCTCTCTCTCTCTCTCTCTCTCTCTCTCTCTCTCTCTCTCTCTCTCTCTCTAAGAGTGTTATATCGCATACTTTATATAGTCCTAGAAGAGTCCATGTTGTAGGATATTTATTTTGGAGTTTTTTCGTTCTGTTGGCGTACCAGCACCGAGTTAAAGTATGCCCACTTTTATGGTAATTTTTGCAATATTTTTTGTTCTTAACTGGACAGAATTTCATCCAATGCCATTTACCACAATGGTAACATGGTCCGGGCGGTTTCTTTAACCTATTTGGGCCACACCTGATTCCTCGATAGTGTTTGAGTCACTCTTGAAAGATATTACTCTTTGACAGTCCTCTGCCAGTATTTGGAGAGGCAAACCTTGTTCGTTCTCAAGCTTGGTCAGTACCCGTCGTCTGACTTCGGCGTCTTCTGCTGATACTAGACTTTGTGTGAAAATTAAGCACTTGAAATCATCGGCAGTCAGTTCGGCTAGTTTAAAATCATTACAGAGCTTTTTTACCGATGCTGTAAACGTTAGAAAATCTTGCTGGTTGTCTTTGACTGTGTTCAGGCATTTCCAACGTTTGTGGAACAAGGTTGTGTTAGGCCCGAATAGTTCCGATCGGAGCTTAATAATCTCTGAAAAATCCAAGTCAGTGGTTTTCTTGGGTAATATGAAGTCTACGAACCTACTATGTTCTGTAGTTCCCAGTTTTCTCAATAGTAGACGTACCTTTTTTTTTACTGGGCCATTGTTCACAGACTACGTTGAAAATATCTTCGTAGCGCCTGTAAAAATAACTCGAACGTTTTGTCGTTCTCTGGTACGTATTCAAAGGTTTCCATTGAATTGTAGCTTGTACTCTGGAAGAACATTGTATCTTTTTTAGAGTTTGAGCCTTTTAATGCATTTACGAGGAATTCTTTAAGTTGTATCTGTTGTAGTTCAGCATTATGAAGCGTAAGTGTTTGGAATTCCATTTGTTGTTTATGGAATTCCAAAAATAGTTTTTGTTGTATTTCTTCTGATTTTTGTTGCTGATCCAAATGCACTTTTAGCAGTTGGACGATTACTTTTTGAAAATATTCCATATATAGATAAACAAAAATGACAGCAAGAGGAGGTACACAAAAAAAATCTTTATAGATTTTTTATTTTTTTACAAAAAAATAAAATATGGACAGACAATTAGTTAAACTAAACTAATTATGTGTTTAGATTCTTTTTTTATAGAGGTACAAAAAAGCGAAAACTCGCCTCAATGAATTTTATCGACAGGTTTCATTTTGACGATAGGTACCTGAATGAGGAGGCTCGGGAGGTACTTTGGACTTGGACAAATAGTGGCGCCTCGGATGCTAGGGATAATTCTAACTATCTCGATAGAGTCTTAGTTAGGAGAGTCAATGTAGGGCTCTTAGGGTGTCCAAGTTTCCTTATATAGTTTATACGAGCCATTGGCTTGTCCGGGTCCGTTAAAACTTAGATAAGCGTAAGGTTAGGTTGGCTGGTTACTGGAAATTATACTGATCTTTATATGGTGAGCAGTATTTCCGGGACCAGCTGCTACTAATGATACAAAGGTAACTGACGGAGGCTGTTTTTGGGAATGCCTGGTGAGACAATTTAAAATCGAAAATTAATCGTTTGGTGCTGATTTTATCCGTCGACTCAATCTAGATAGATTAGCGCCGCAAACGGCTTTAGATCAAAAAGTAGACCGGGCAGTGAAATCCCGTGATAGTCGGGAAATAGATTTAGCTAAGCAGAGTTCTCCTTCTTTCTTATCAAGAATGATGAAGCTCCGGTAGTTAGGACTAGGTTAAAAAGAATGTTCTCTGAGGCGACAATTATGGCCGCAGAGTTACACGCAGAGGAGTCTCGGAATGCATCTCAGTGACATATCACATGCGTCACATTGCCGGACAAGCGGACCGTGACTTCAAACGCGGGCATATGTTAGGCTTTTAGTGATTACTTTCAGGAATTTTTCACCAGCCAGCCCGGCTCACTTTGACGCCTATTTAGCCGACTTCCCCTGTCTAGAAGCAGCTGGGTGCGAGGGTCCCATCAGTCGGAAATGTGGGAACCGTTCAAACAGGTTGGCCCGTATAAATCTCCGTGATTAGATGGTCTTCCCAACAAAGTTTACTTGAGGCAGTCACCCGTTTTTATTCCTTTGCTGGAACTGATTTTGAGCGACTGGATGAAGCAGGGGTCTATACCTCAGCGCTTCACCAGTGGTGTCATCAATTTGCTACGGAAGGACTTGAACGGTAGGGATATGTAATTTTCGCCCTTTAACGCTGTTAAATACAGATTTAAAGATTTTGGCAAAGATCTTAGCCAACCGTTTGCAGGCTGTCATGTGCTGTGCTATGAAGGGTAGGACGGTTCAGGACAACCTTCATATGGTACGCTTGATCATTGAGAAAGTCGAGAGTGAAAGCACGCTGATCACTTTAGATCAGTCCAAGACCTTCGATAGGGTTGACTATCGATTCCTGGAGGCTGTTCTTTCGGCGGCCGGTTTCGGGCCGCAATTTCGCACCTGGATCCGTCTTCTGTATGCGACTCCCGGTGCGCTGGTGGAAGTGAATCGGAGCATTTCTTATTGTCTCTCTCCATTCGTCAAGATTGTCCGCTTTCGCCTTTGCATTACGTTCTTGCGTTGAAACATTTTCTTCACAAGTTAAAGGCGAATCCGGTCCTGCGCGAAATTTCACTGCCTGGGGCAACCGCCTCGGCCAGATATTCTGCATATGCTGATGACGTTTCGGTTCTTGTGTCGTGCAGAGCCGATATTGACGAAGTCAGCAAAGTGATCAGTGGTTATGAGATGGTGACAAGGGTCAAGATCAACCGCGATAAGTCTGTTGGTTTACGGTTATGTGCGTGGAAAGTGGTTTCTCTTACATTTCCTCTGGACGGATGGACCAGTCAAGATACTAGGCGTCTGGTTCGGTCCTGATATCCAAGGGTTGTGCAGGTTTGTTTAAAGTCTCATGGTCCGCATCCTGCAAGGAAAATTCCACGTCCTCGAAGCCAGTTCTGATTGTAGCAATATGGTGACGCAGATGACGAAGGCTAAACAATATGTATTCTTTTGCTTACTAGGGATTGTTTAAGTCGTGATTTGGACGACGCGTAAGAAGGAATTCTATGAGGGCGAGAAGTTCACTTCTTCCCACCTGAGCATCAGCTTAAAATCCTGATTAGGAGGGAAATGCGGCGGCTCACCTCATCAGAATTTGGCAAAGGCTGGGTGACACTTGCGCGGTTGTGCTGCTTAAATGACACTGACCTAGAGTGGCATTTTGATGCCGGATAGGCATCCGGATATTGTTCTTCCTGGGTTGAACTGGGGCACCCATCCCGAAATTAGGTTAATGTAGGTTTTGTTTTTTTGAATATTTAGTTTTTTTTTTCTTATTTCCAGTAAATTTAGCAAGGGTTTTGTTGCTCATTGGCCACTTTTATTTCAGTTCCTATATTTTTTCTTTAGTTTAATTCCCCATCCCCTCCCTCGTTAGGTGGTCAGGGATGTCAGTTCTCTGGTGGATGCGGTTTTCCTTTTTTTCGCCTGTGTGTATTTTTCGTTTTCTGTTGTTTTGCCTGGATGAGTGCATGTCTGTGTCAGTTCTGGGGATGAATGAATGTTATATATATATATATATATATATATATATATATATATATATATATATATATATATATATATATATATTGTTCTATAGGCCCGCATTGATTTTGTCCAGTGAACTGATGTATTGTTTGGGGTGGGGTACTAACAATAGTTTCGTTTAGTTACTTGTAAATAGATTCATTCCTATTGCATATACTCATTGGGGATCTTTTTAATTTGTCGTTTTATTCCACCCCACACATACGACGATTTTTATATATAGGGACTATTTAGGTTTTTTAATTGAGACAATGAGGTATTATGGTGGTTGTAGTAAGAGAGTTTAGTAAGAATGTTCTGTTTTGTTGTTAGGAATATTGTTTGTATGCTTGCGTCATTACTTGGGGCTAGCAAAGTTTAAAATTAAGACAGATGAAGACTGTCCTTTTCGCCATCCCCCATATTTTAGGCCTTGTGTCACATTTTCTGCATATTTCAAAGAAATAAATATTGTAATGTTTAGCAAGCGTGCCTTCCTAGAACTATTACGACTGAGTGGTGATTCGATCCTCGCTGATTGCCTCATACTTTCGGCCTTGTGCCACACCTAAGCCACGCTTGGAAAAACACTATATAAATATGTTGAGAGCTTGAATATCATAATGAAAATATAAAAGGTTGAGTAGCGATTCAAGAACACATGGAATTTTTAACAAGAAAAAATAGTTTCTTTAAATATTGCCTAATCAATTAGTAATATTTTAGAAATTACATAAAATCTATCATAAAAGCTGAAATATATTCAAGTAGATTTCGCAGATATGTTTATGGCCTAAGAATCATCCCATTAAAGTCGGTGCAAACGTGTAGCATCCTTTTGATGTAGAATTTTAATGTCAAGCTGTTTTATAGTTTATATTTAGATCCCCCGTGTTGAAGGAAGTTCAGCCTAATTTATTCCAAATATTTGTCTTCCTTTTAATGTAGTTTTTTTTTAAGATAAACTTTGTATAGATTTTGTTAATATTGATTTCCCTAACAAATTTTCACTTTCATTGGCACCGGATGGAAGTTTATAACTTTCCTTATAGAATATATGATCAGTATAAATATTTCAATAATCTATGAGAAATAACTACAGAGAGAAGCCTAAAACAGATACTTAGCTCAAATTAATCTGAAAAAAGATCTCGCCCAGTGTGTGTGTATATATATATATATATATATATATATATATATATATATATATATATATATATATATATATATATATTCTGGACTCAAATGAAGCCATGGGCGGTAACTGAAGAAGAGACAACCATAACAACACAAATTAACAAAGACACTAAAGATAAGTAGTGGAGGGACAGCTAAAATCGTGACATATGTTTTACTTTTACATGTTATCAAGAGATATCACATATTTCTCTTACTCTCTCTCTCTCTCTCTCTCTCTCTCTATATATATATATATATATATATATATATATATGTGTGTGTGTGTGTGTGTGTGTGTGTGTATGTATATATATATATATATATATATATATTTATATACACATACATATGAATACATGCATAAATAGACACACATAAACACATGCACCCGTATATATATATATATATATGACATTTTTTATGAGTGTAGCATTTTTAAAATCAAAATTATGATTGAATTTATTTCTATGTATGACTAGTGCATTAGCTAAGTTGTTTTTTGTGAGGTCTCTTTTGTGCTCATAAATGCGTTTTTTCAATATATTGTTTCTCCAATATATTGAGAGGAACAGTTTTGGCAATTTATTCTATAAATACCTGCTTCAGAAATATTTGTGCTATTATTGTTTGAAGATCTTAGAATATCCATAATGGTTTTGGAAGTGTTTGTGACTATTTCAAGATTATTTAGATGGGATAGGTTATTCTGGATAGTGGACGTGATAGAATTGGTCGGTAGTATTATATATCTGTTTTCATGTGATTTACTATTGCGGATTTTGTTATTAGTCTTGTTGCAGTTGTATATTTTGTATGCCTTTCTTCTTGCGTTGTGGATGAAATGATATGGGTATTGTAGGTTTTTGAATGTGTTTTTCCAAAACCATTATGGATATACTAAGATCTTCAAACAATAATAGAACTAATATTTCTGAAGCAGGCATTTATAGAATAAATTGCCAAAACTGTTCGTCTCAATATATTGGAGAAACAAGTAGAAGCTTGAAAAAAACACATTTATGAGAACAAAAGAGACCTCACAAAAAAAAACTTAGCTAATGCACTAGTCATACATAGAAATAAATTCAACCATAATTTTGATTTTAAAAATGCTACACTCATAAAAAAAGAAAATAACTCACTCAGAAGAAAAATACTGGAGAGTGCCGCCATAGAAAATTACCCAAATATTAATCTACGCACAGGTTTTTTCCGTATTTCACCTTTCTTAACACACACACACACACACACACACATATATATATATATATATATATATATATATATATATGCACACACACACACACATATATATATATATACACACACACACACACATATATATATATATATACACACACACACAAAACGCGCACACACACACACATATATATATATATATATATATATATATATATATATATATATATATATATATGTGTGTGTGTGTGTGTGTGTGTGTGTGTGTGTGTGTATACACACACACACACACACACATAAAAACCTTCAAATAGAATACACCTTACCCCCCGAGTTTCAACTACAATGACTTCTCAGACAAGTAGAAGACTGAACAATCCTGTGTATTCCACAAAAATTTATGACCGGAAAAGAGGTCTGGAATCCCACAGAGGTGACACCAAACCTTGTGGATTATATTTCAATACGAAAAGCAGAAAATACGAAAAGCAGAAATTCATGTATAACTTGGAGTATGGTGGTAATGTTGTGTCTAGGCAGAGTCCGTGGCTGCTGCTGCCGACTGTGTCAGGCGGAGAGGTTGTGCTACCGAATGAGGGAACTGAGATTTTATTTGCATTTGAGCAGATATCTTTTTGGTATGTATGACCTCGGTCGAGTGCTTGAATACATTTTCCTCTTCTCTCCCACTTTCCCTCCCATTTTCCCCCTCACCCTTACACTTTTCATTCACTTTTCCGGTCATATGTGTTTGTGGCATACATGGAAGAGGTCACTCATTTACTTGCCTGGGAAGATCATGGCGTTGAAAACCGAGTGGTAAGGTTGATTGCATTTTAGTGTTTTCGTAAATGTTTATACTCTACATTTATTTTGGAATTTTGTATTCAGTACATTTATTCTTTACACCTCTTAGGCGCGGCTGTTTTCAGCCTCCTTTTACAATATATTATTTTATATCACATTATATATATATATATATATATATATATATATATATATATATATATATATATATATATATATATTAGTTAATTTCTCTGCTGTCTGGGAATAAGTGAGGGTAAAATTCTCTCTCTCTCTCTCTCTTTATATATATATATATATATATATATAGGTTCTTTTTACTGCCACACCAAGTCAAAACTGATTTAAAGATAAGGATTATATATCCCATTCCATTGTTAATATAAAAGTATTTAAGAAAAAAAGGTGAATATAAGGCGCCTTTCGACCGACTCTTCTTGAGAAATATGATGGTCGGCAGTATAAAACAAAGAAGTTGATAAGAAAAATTATTGTCAACGACCGATGTTAAAAACAATAGCTTACCAAGATGTAATAAAAGTGTAAAAATTAAAAGAAGAGGAGACAAAAAAAGACCTTAAGAGTACTAAATAATTTCTAGGTTAAGCAATAATCTCCCTGAATATGACCAACCTGAATTACATCACCCTCTGTCTACACAGGGCAGGACGTTGAATATTAAAATTAATAGACTCCACACACACACACACACATACATACATACATACATACATACATATATATATATATATATATATATATATATATATATATAGTTAAATTCCCAGATCAGTTGTTGACATAGAAAAAGATAAAAAATCTCTTACTATAAAGGTAATTTACATCAACCAGAAAAAAAGGCTGAGACAGAAGCGTCTATCTTTTTAAATTTGGATTTTTTAATGTAACTATAACAACAAGAACATTTCCATTTCATTTTTGCCTTGAAAAAGTCGGAAGACGAAACGCGTCGGCAAAATCTAAGATCTTTTTTCCTATTGTCAGTTTATACCCTATATATATATATATATATATATATATATATATATATATATATATATATATATATATATATATATATATATATATTAGTTAATTTCTCTTCTGGCTGGGAATAAGTTAGGGTAAAAATTCTCTTTCTCTGTCTCTCTCTCTCTCTCTCTATATATATATATATATATATCTATATATATATATATATATATATATATATATATATATATATATATATATATATATATATATATATATATATATGCAGTTGGGTACTAACCTTTCTTTTAAACATATTTCGTCGAATATGGCAGACAAGGAAAATGTGAGTAATTTATATCTAATATTTCAGGTTCGTAGGGATATGTGGTCATATGATGTTGTATATCTCAAAGTACCGCATGAAGGTTTACTTCAAGAGCAGCCACTTTTAAATACAATGCGTGCAGGGTCTTTCGCCTTCTAATCACTCACCACCGAATAACCGTTGCTTAGGGCTTATTACAGAAACAGACGATCTGTTTTCTCTTCAGTGTTGTTAACGGATGAGACAAAATTTGGTAGAGATGGAATAACAATATTACACAACTATATTTTGTTGTCGGATCTAAATCTCCATGGTACAATCCAGGCTAGATACCAGCATACGTTTAGGATTAAAGTGTGGGCCGTAATTGCAGGTCAATTTCTAGAAGGTCCATATGCTCTATAGCACGTCTCACTGGAGCTGTCTACAGAGACTTTATTTCGAAAATGAATCCAGAGCTTCCAGTATGTTCTACTGCACATGTTAGTAACATTCTTCACGATGCACTGGCTGACATCTGGATAGGTAGGTGATAATCGATTTCGAGGACGGCGCGTTCATTCCTTTGGATTTTTTCTTTGGCTTCACCTCAAACAATTTTTTATGCATCAGACTTTAATAATGCAGAGACGCTTCATCAACGTATCAATTCGAGATCGTTTGTGATTATTTGAATGTGTCCGCCAGTCAATGATCTGACGAGTACATGCGTGTGTAGAAGCAAGCAGTGGATATTTTGAACATTCATTCTGAGTTTCTGTGTTGAAGAATAACGTTTGCCTTTTGAACATATGTTTATATCGACTTTTTGCCTCGTCTTGTTTTCGGAAACCCACCCTAAATTTCTGTTATACCCTCTATATATAGATATTTCCCTTTCGTTTAAAATTCACTACCAAATGATATATGCAAGAGAAAATAAAATAAATATAAAAATAAACGAAAAATTTTCTTCTCCATATTTCATTTTCTGATAATGTTTAAATATTAGTTAAACATAAAAAAATATAAATCTTTCCTACTTGCACACACACACAATTATATATATATATATATATATATATATATATATATATATATATATATATATATATATAGGTAACTATACTTGTTTCGAAAAACCGAATTTTTGATTTGCCCATAAACAAATCATTCACGAAGGAAAAAAAGGTTCTTTAAAAAAGAAAGAGCTAGAAACATGAAAGTCTGTCGAAAAAAAGTCGCACAGATACAGATTTAAACAACTAATAAAAGACCACAATACAACCGTAGAGCAGACCTAGATGAACCTAGTGAGCCAGACAAACCTACCCAGGTTTCACCTAAGCGGATCGTCAGGGAAACCTGGCCCTCCCTGACGGTCCACTTAGGTGAAACCTGGGTAGGTTTTTCTCGCTCACTAGGTTTCTTTCTCTCTCTCTCTCTCTCTCTCTCTCTCTCTATATATATATATATATATATATATATATATATATATATATATATACATACATACATATATATATATATATATATATATATATATATATATATATATATATATATATATATATATATATATATATGTATACATATATATTACTCTTCCATCAGTTTGAAGTGTTAACATCTTACGGTGTTAAAGCTGGATGAGTTTACCTTTAATTCTCCTTTAACTCTAACCTCGACTCATCTGGGCTTGCTTAGCTTTCCACCTATTATTATGCCTCTGTTGAGTGATACCGATATAACTACTTTTACTGCCATCATCACTAATCTGGATAGGCAAATGCATATTGATCTGATGTATGCATGTCATTGTCCTTAAGACGTGTGCTCCCGAAATGGCTCTTGTTCTCTCGAAACTGTATGCAATAATGCCTCCTACATTCATGCATGCTGGAAATCCTCATGTGCTGTTCCAGTTTTTAATAAATCAGGGGAAACGTCTACCCATTCTACTTAGCGGCGTATTAACCTTCTACGAGATTTTGTGAAACTAACTAGAGACTTATTTTAATCATCTCACATCTCATTGCCTAAATTTTGTCAGTCAGTATGGCTTTCTATTCTCCACGTCAACTACTGATGTTCTAATGAATGCTGAATTTCGGGATGTTGCTTTGGACATCTCAAGATGTTTCGACAGGGTTTAGCTGACAGTCCTTCTTCACAAGGTGAAGAGTTATAGTATCTACGGCCCCAATTTCGAACTGATCTTGTCTTTCTTATCAAATCGTGAAAAGAAAGTTATCACATATAGATTTTCTGGAACTAATATAGGTGTCCCCCAGGGTTTTAACCGTTGTCCCTACGTCCTTTTAACTCTCATTACCGAGATTTCCGTCGAAATTAGTACTTAACTTGATATATCTGCTGATGACACATTTACTCTTGTCTCGATATAGAGTCTGATCTGTCCGATAAGTTCCAATTGGCTGTTGATATAAGATTGGGCAAAGAATGGCTTAGTAATTTTAACGCCCCCAAACTAAACTGCTATCTTTTAATCATTTGAGAAACCGCTTTCTGCTTTCCATCAGAATGGCTGATACCAACGTCAAGGAGAGTGGCTCGCATCGGGTTAAATTTGTCGTCTGATATTAAGTGGAAAGATTCTACGTATTCCATTGCTAGGTCAGCTGCTACGAAACTTAGCTCACTGTGTCATGCTAGACAATTTCTCTCTTCTGAATCTATCTTACATATCTAAATATCTACCATTTTTCATGTTTAGAATATTGCTGGCATATATATATATACCGGTTCTCACGCCATATATCTAGAGATCCTTGATGAAATCCAGAAATTCTTAGAATAATAAGCAATTTTATTCTTCCTGATCTGCCCTCCAGGATTCAGTCATTTTCCACCGGTCGTAAATTCTACTCCCTGTGACTTTTCTATTAATACATCCATGACAACATTTTGGATGGGATCTTCACTGGTATACTTAGACTTGAATTTAATACGCAGTACTTGACTGACGACGTGGTCTTAACAATATCCAGTTGACTTGGCTAGATGTAACCGTGGGTGCTATGATGGCAGTTTCTTTTCTTGCACTTTTCGTTTGTGGAACTCTCTTCCGGCTACATACTTTTCAGTCATTTTTAAACTTCAATAATTTAAATGCAGTTTCAATCACTTTCTAATGTCCCCCGATTGAGCTTTTATCTATTCGAGCTCCTTAATAGTGTTTCTGTTTTTTTCATTCTTTCATACCCGGTAACCCCTTGCGTTTTATTAGATTTATTGCCTTGCTTGGGTGAAGTTGTTTAACACACACACACACACACATATATATATATATATATATATATATATATATATATATATATATATATATATATATATATATATATATATATAGCGTCTAAGAAATTGAGTGAAACCTTCTCTCATGATTTATTTTATTGTATCATTTTCAATTTATCTCGGTTTTCTTCTTCACCCCTTAGCCATCTGTATCTAGAGATAACATTCGTAAAGTTAAGCGATGTCTGGCCCACATCAAGTGAGCTTAAGGATAAAGAATTGAAATGGTACGTCTAACTCAATAATGTCTTCTCTCCCCACTCACTTCGTTAATTTACATATGCTTAATACGGCCCGTCAAAAATGTGTAAATATCTGTTCATTTTTTATTTCAACCTTTGGAAGTAAAGTCTGATGATCCAGAGTCCTTTAAAAGGGCTGTGGTGAAATACTTTAGTAAATGAAACCTTAAAGTGGTGTGTTTTTATTCAAATTTACATTGAGCTCTCTGGATACCATCCTCCTTGAGACTACCCATACGGATTACCTAGTTTTGCATAAACTCTCTCTCTCTCTCTATATATATATATATATATGTATATCTATCTCTCTCTATATATATGTATTTCTATCTATCTATCTATCTATATATATATATATATATATATATATATATTGTTAATTTCCTCTCAACTCAACCAAATTTTCGAAATATCTGATAGACATTATCTCAGTTAAACGCGCCTCTGTGTGTGGGGGGGTGTTTGTGTGTGTGTGCTCGGGCGCACATAATACCATAGCATTGTGCAAGTTAGCGCTTAAAGTTCCATTTGCATGTTTCAGAAAAACCAAATATTCACGCCTGTTTGTTTAGTGTGACAATAAATTGAATTAATTTAATTTTGTTAGCTAAGACACGTCTCGTTCAATAGAAGGCAAAATATGTTTACGCGCCCAAACTGTTCGTTCATTTTGCTATTCAACTGACACAATGCAATGGCTATATGTCCTTTCTCCTTGAACTTTGACTACAAATTCTGTTAAATCCATTGACCTACTGGGCAGACACCGAATTGAGTCTTTAAATTGTAATGTTTATTTAGCAAGTTGCCAAATTCAGCCCGTTTCTTTAAACATCTTCTTGCGCTATGTTCACACAAGACACGGTCTAAGAGCCACCCAGAAGGGATATTGTTCTATGCATATAAGTAGTAGCCACTATATATATATATATATATATATATATATATATATATATATATATATATATATATATATATATATATATATATATATATATATATATAGACTAGTAATTGCAGACGCGTTTCGTCCAATGTGGACTATCAAAGCAAAATACGAAAATGAAATTAATTGAACAAGGTAACTAATAAAAACAAAAACAGAATGTTCCTAACAATGTTTTTGTTTTTATTAGTGACCTTGTTCAATTAATTTCATTTTCGTATTTGCTTTGATAAACTTCACATTGGACGAAACGCGTGAGCAATTACTAGTTTTCCTATTGTCATTTTTATTAATAAATATTGTCTTTTGTACTGGTTAAATCGGAGAAATTTTAATATATATATATATATATATATATATATATATATATATATATATATATATATATATATATATATATATATATATATGTATGTAGTATGGTATATTAAAGGCTAAGGCTCAAATTGGGCGTTAAAAATTGTAGTGATCAAAGAAGTATTCTCTTAGTAATTTTTTTCTTCATAGCATTTATTTTCAAATAGACTTTTCTTCTTTTCATTAAAATATAAAGTGAATGAGGGTAGTCTCCCCCTGTATGCATTGTTGATGTAAAATTCTGAACTGTTGGACCTTTGAAATATATGTGGTTATAATATTTTCTATGGAAACAGTGATAGAGTTGCGAAAGGCTTCTATATTTTTGTCTTTGAGAAAGTTGTTGTAAAGTGGAAAATAATTCATCACACATATGACCGCGTAAACGCTTTTGAATTTTGCCGAGACGGGAAAGATGGGATTGGGCAGCTGCAGCTCAGAGATTGCTGCAATATTTCATTTTTTTATGTGTTTAGATAATTGAATTAATGAATATCTCATTTACAAAATACATGCGTATACAGCAGCCAACATAGACTGGGATAGAAGGATAGAGGATGATAAAAACACTCAGAAACACAGCTAAGGTAAAGAAAATACAGGAAATTATTGTGATCCTTGAGTGTCAACTTAGATGACAAGAAGAAGAAGGAGAAGAAGAAGAAGAAGATGAAGAAGAAGAAGAAGAAGATGAAGAAGAAGAAATTTTTGTATACACGAATTATTATTACATAACTATTTAAATAATATTTATTATTGCTTTTTAGTATACTGATTACATCGTGACTTTTGCACGGTACCGTAAATATTCAAAAAAAATTTTCAGAATAAAACTGAAAAAAGTTGTATTTCATGTATTTTATGTTATAGTTTGTCTATTTATTGCAAATGTTTTATTGTTGTGCATCCAGTCATAAAAACCAGCTTCTCCGTGTGTTTAGTTTTCACTGAAGTTATTTCTGTCTGCACGATAACACTGCGTGTGCCATTGCCTATTTTATCTGAGGTTTTGAGTGACTTTTTGATGTAATGGATTAATAGTTGTGCTAATCAGTTGCACAAATCACCTATTTTTTCCCAACATATCATATTTGAAGGGTGAATGTTACACCGTATGCCAGGAACAATATTTCCTGGAATGACTTGTTGTGGCTTTTATTTTAGAAACACACATTTGGAGAGTCTTTATCACTTATTGCTACCCTCTTTATATTAAATTTCCGTTTCTCTATTTCGACGAACCGAATCCTTATATTTGTTTGCTGGAGATCAACGAAATTAAAATCATTTTTTTATGATTGTTTCTTCTACTTTTTGGAAGTCCACTTTTCTAAATTAAAACCTCATTTTTTTAAAAATATTTAACACTACATCTTCCGTTTTAGCTTGGTTACGTTTTACAGGAAAACACAATTCTTTTCCTGTCACAAATAATGTTAACATTGTTTATTTCGCCATTATTATTACTATTTTCATTTACTATTCCTGTTATCTCTGCTGATCCCTTAATTAAAGTTGGTAATTGACAATTCATATTTTCTGTGTTATTTTCGACATTTTAAAAATCAGGTGGTAACATCTCATTTAATATTAGATGATATTCACTCTAATGTAATTAGAATCTGTTTTCTTCCTGGAATTCATATCGTTTCTCCTCATTTGAAAGTCTAATGACCCGCTGAATGCTATTTTTTCTACGATCCCTTCCAGTATTATATTAATTTACGAAGGTTACATATTTAACATCACAGACAATACCATCAATAATGAAATCAGTGATATTTTTTATATAACTATGGATAATTCAAACATTGTTTATAGGTCTTACCCACACATTTTGAAAAAAAGAAAGGTCATTTTGTGTTAATCGAAAGATTTGCCTTCTCACACTTATATTCTCTGTTCCTTAATATATAAGCTATGTCTTTCTTGTCTTCTCTGTGTAATACTTCGAATAAATCCCAACGCAAAACAAGATGAAACTAGCTAAATTAGAAGACATTCGCCTTGTTTTTATTATTTTATCCATCAGGAAATAAGGTAATAAGAGAAAAGATGAAAAACAGGTTTATTTTATTGATAATCATTGAGAACACATAATATATACCAAAACACGATTAAAATCGTATCTGTTTCCAACCATTTCAGAGACAAATATTATTGAATATCATAATATTGCTTAATGAATTATGGAATTCATCGATAAAAACTTAGAATTAATAGTTGACCAACCTTAGATATTCAGGAGAGTTTTCTTTCATATATATATATATATATATATATATATATATATATATATATATATATATATATATATATATATATATATATATATATATATATATATTTAACTAAATTCAAGAAATATTCTACTAATAAATCTGTTTAACATTCCTGAATGACTAAAAATTTTCTTTGTTGGGTGGGGCATGCTGAAGGACCATGATTTTATATTTCCACCATAGATTTATACCGAGTCCAATTGTTAGGCATATCGTTGATTATATATGCCTTTGCTTTGTTACAGGAGGCATCATCATACCCCACCAAAAAAAAAAAAGGAAAAAAAAAGAAAAATATATCCATCTACAAACGAATTCTCTATGGAAACAAAAATGAGAGATTTATCCAGAATGTATGTTGATTGCTTCCGTTATGAATGCCATTTCCCGGTCATTTAAGTGAAATGCAACTCCATGTAATGAATTCCTTGGAAAATCGAATTGTTTTCTTCAAACGCCCATCCGTATATGTTAATTTTAAAGATACCAGTTAAATATCACTGCATCATTGTCATCGCCATTTTAGATTCGTTTTTCAAAATTGCATCTCCCTTTCATCCAAAAATCATTATTGTTTCTTTTTACTCCACTGTATCCTCATTGTTTTTCGTCCGTGTTTGTTTTCTTTCAGATTTACTATATGTAAACCCGATTTCATTCAGCCGATTGCATCCGGTTCTCTCAAAGTATTGACCACTGTTTAAAGCCATTCATTTTTTTCACTTGTTTTATTGTACATTTTTCTTTTAAGAAATAATAATAATAATATATTGAGTTTTGTATCTTGATGTTTTGCTGTCATTTATCCTTCTACCTGAATGTTATTCTTCTTTACTCAGTCCATTTCCCTTGTATTTTCCCCCAAATGATTCAACAGCTGACTGACGACAATATCTCGATATATTCCATATTAGTGGATTGTTTTCTTGAATAATATTTACGATCCTTCCCATGGTTCCAATTAACAGTTGTTACACTGAAGATATGTCGATTTCAATTTGTATACCTAACCGTTTTTTTGCTAAAGGTAATCTTAGCTATTACGTTATGAGTAAAGATTTAGCATTTATTTACCGAGCAGCCATTACTGTTTTCGTTTGAAATTTGTAAACGATTCCCCTTAAAAGAATTTTTCAGTAAAACAGGTTTATCAAGTTCTATAGCTTTTATGACTATTTCCTTTACTTCCTAACCTTTTATTAGAAGCAATGTGGAACGCTAAAATATTGATTATGTCATTATTGTCTAATCGAGATACATGTGCTATCTATCAAACTCTCATTTTAAATCTAAAACGATTTGAATAGAAATGCTTCTTCTGATATTTGTTTGAAGAAATGCTAATTAAACGTCATTTCATTATTGTTTACACAACATTGGCTTATTTCATAATATTTACTGTACAAGACTTGAATATTAATTCACATGATTTCATTTAACGCTTATTTTATAACGCCAAAATGTTTAGCTACTGGATTAAAATATGTTGTGTCGTATCAGTTATTAGTTTTTTTTTTGTTTTTTTTTTAACTGAATAAAATGCTACTTGAAAATCCTCAGTGTGGTATAACATTTAACACTGCACGTGGTGCAATTTAATTGAGGACTATATGCTTGGCCGGCTGCGCGGAAAGTTTTCGTCACTGAAGCTAGATCTGTCTGTATCAATGTGGAGACGCTGGTGGCGATAGCTGAACGTTATGCCTTATTTTGCTTACTGGTTATTATGGGGGTCGTGGTGTGAACGATGCGGCAAAAGGAATTTTATGGGAATAAAAAAAAGTAACTCTTCCCAAATGATTTTGTTTTTTAGGCATCAGTGTAAAGTCAAAATCAAGACCAAAACGTCGTGTCTGCCTTCCCTGGAATTTGGTGAAATGTGTTTGAGTGATTCCTGTCTGAATCGAGGGAAAGGATCTGATTGAGTGGCATTTAGGTACCGTTTACGCTCAGGACTTTGGAACTCTGAGCATAGAATTGGCAAGTGAATACAAAATAGGGTAGATTTGCTTTCTTTTTCTTTTACTTTCTAACCTTGAAGTTAACTTATGTAAGGATGGTATGTTTATCGTCTCTAATTCTTTAGTATAATTTCCCAACACCTCTCCCTTTAGGTGATTGTTCTCAGTTCAATATTGGATGTGGGTGTATTTTATACTTTATATGTTGTATATAAATGAATGCATGGTTGTGTGAATGTTTGATTCAATCATACTTTCGATCATTGTATTCATTCCTGCATTAATTTAATCTGCTGAACTGATGTTTCTGCCAAGATTTAGAATTTTGGTGGTATTTTATGACTAATCTTATTTTGCTTAATGTTTTAAATAGTATTTCTTACATGGTAAATACGCTTTGGGATTAGGTTTTTTAAAAGTTAATTTTATTTTCTCCCACCATATATATTGTATATATGGGGATTAGTTCATACAGACATTGTGTTAATATAGTGAATTTAATAAGTATGCTAAGTAAGATTGTTTTGTGTAAGTAAATTTATAGTATGTTTGCTTCAGTGATTGTGTTTAGCTTTTAAACGTTAAAATTGTTGAAGACCAACCTTCCCTATTACGGCGTTTGGCATTGTACCATATTTTCATAATATAAATGAATACATATCTCTCTAATTGTGGTAATTCCTAAATCTTGACATCGGTACAGCACTTCCATCTCTGGAAATCACAGATAGCCTATAGCGTACACAGTTATATTTTGCAATCAAATTAGATATTCCGTTTGGTCAACTCTCTCAAATCTGTCTTATTTTCCTTGTTAAAACGCAGTTCTTCTAAGACCTTTACTATTTTCTTTTTGAAACTATACTTTTTTCATCACAGGGTATAGAATCATTAGGTAATTGCCTCTAATTTCTGTATGTAGTAGATCCATTAATTTAAATACTAAGTAGACATGACCAATGTCACATATTAATGCTCCATCAAAACTAACTCTGATGATATCAAATATACAAAATATGCTCTTTGTAATCCTCGTGTCTTCGCTGAAAAATCCCATCGACTTTCGCCAGTGCATTAACGAATCTACTGCCGATTATATATCAGTGTATAGCGTGGTCATATTTAAGTTTTTACTCGAGGTTTCTTCGCTGATAAAATAAAGAGTGTCGTTGGGTCATTATATAGAGCGGACGTTGGTGAAACGGTGGGTGTTTCTAAAGCATGACAGGCTGACGGAACCCATATTTCTTCAAACTGAATTATAAAATCAGAAGGAAGAGATACATGTAGGCGCTTTTATTTAATATCTATCATCGTAGATGTGTAGTGATCGTTAATATACTTTGGTTTATATAAGTAACACTTAAACTATATTTTTTATGTTTTACAACAAATTTCCATCTAACAGGTTTTACTTATTTTAATGATATATGGCATATAGGTTTCTGCTCAGATGCTTCAATTCCAATTTTTATGTATTGAATTTTACGGTTATCGATGCAGCAATTTTTATGTGATCCAATTTCCGATAGGGGAAAATTCGCAAGGCTATCTTTACGTTATCGCTATTTCCATGGTAAATGTTCAAACTATTCGTTAGTTTCAGATATTACAAGTTCGGGCTTGCCATGGAAATTACACAGGGTTGAATGCTCCTCATTCACATTTTATTGAATTGTAAAGAAAGAAATTTAACTCAAATTGTAACTCAACGTATGCAACAAGCTTCTAGCTTTGTCGGTTCCCGATGTCCTACTTTTTTCCATATGCCCTATGCATTTAACATTCAATAAAAAAAAGCCATCATTATGTGAATAATATATATAAAAAAATATATTTTTTTTTAATTTGCTTTACTGGATGAATATTATGCAAGAGAGAAAAAAAGTATCATTGTCACCCAGCTTCAAATTGGTAGTTTAGCCTCTATCTATATGTTTGACTTAATATCTTAGTGCCTTTTCAAATATTTGTCTTCTTCTTATTAGTGTATATATATATATATATATATATATATATATATATATATATATATATATATATATATATATATATATATATATATATATATAATGTACTTACTTGGCTTCAGCGCATTACGTACCTAAATTTATTTAACGATGTGATATATTTTCGAGGAATATTTAAAGTATTTCATATGTCCACCTGCTTTTGAAAACGGCTATATACATTTCGAAATCCTTGTATATTAACTGCGTTAAGCATATCATTCTCAAATGTCTGTAATTCCAGCTGCTACGCTCAATATTTGTGATTTAAAACTGTACTTCCATCTGGAAGCCAAATGTTGTCCCAGTTTTCATCATGAGGAACTAAAATATGTCAGTGGCCGACAGGGAAAAACATGTTGTACAACTCGTAATTTTTAGTAGGCATTTGTGAATGCTCGAGGTGAAAGCCTTTCTTACATTGGCTCTACAAGAGAACAGTGGAAATAGAAGATAGTGTGATGAGAAAAATTATATTACAAAAATTGAAAGAAAGATTTCTAAAACACGGAAAGTATAATGTAAGAATTTATGTATTGTGTTTTGAGAGAAAAGCTGAGCGCTTTTTTTTTTTGCATTGATGCTATTTTCAGAAAGTTAAGTGATACTAAATGAAACTGTTATGATTTATTACAATTTGTCTTTTAAGTGGATTCATATCCTTTATAAGGATTCGAACTCGTTGCTCCTATTCGTGAAACCAAATCGCAATCCATTACTCGACCCCACCAACCTTATATATATATATATATATATATATATATATATATATATATATATATATATATATATATATATATATATATATATATATATATATATATATATATATATATATATATATATATATATATATATATATATATATATATATATATATATATATATATATATATATATATATATATATATATATATATATATATATATATATATATATATATATAATTATTTATTTAAAAAAAAACATTTAAAACCATTTATTTTACATTCAACGTCATCACTTGATAAGACACCGAGGGTATTGAAACAAAATGGCTATTTTTGTAGTGATTTCATAACTTATTTATGTTATAAATCTTTTTTAAATAAATAATTATATCTGCTCTACTTTGTATTGAGCACTCTTTTAAGAATAGTAATTGTTGTTTATTGGAATTCATTCCATATACACCAATCATATACTTGTATATATATATATATATATATATATATATAATATATTTTTTGAATTCATAATAATGTTCTTTTCTTCTTCTGCAATATCCATGTACTGGGTAACAGAGTCCATCACATTCTCGAACAATTCTTTTGATATTGATTGATAATAATTTCCAATATCAAACTGCATTTGTGCAAAGTTGTTTGTTTTTTTCCTTTATATAAGGAAACCATTTTGTCACGTCTTTGGTATTAATTCAAAATTTCAGGCTTATTTTAGCGTTTATTATCCTTGTAGTCGGATTAGCCTCGAAATCATTAAGGTTATATAGCATTCTCTTTCATTGAGTTGACCTTCTCCATCACTGATCTTCAGTTTTTCTGTGGTTTCTTTACTGCTAGTATTAATATTCTCCATCATGTTGAGGTCATTATTATTTGCCTTTTTATAGTTCTTCTGTAAATCCTTATTTATTAGATATCTGTAGTCCTTTGTTTTTATTTTATATTTATTAATAGTGAAGAACATTCCTAGAGGAATTAAACTAAGTACTATTTTTAAAAAATACATTAAAATTAAATTATAGCTCTCCGGAAATCTTACAAAAATATTATAAAACATAATGCTAATATCTTAAATAAACACTTAGAAATAAACCAAAAAAATATACAACAGAAAAATAAAAAATAAAAAAGATGAAGATAAAGAAAAAATATTCAACTGTAGAAACCCTCATAAATGTCAACTACAAAATAGATGTCGCACGGAATCATTAGCATACCAATGCAATATCTCTTCAATTAAGTATCCCGAAAAACAAAAATATATAAAGATTGCACAAACTATGAGTTCAAAATCGGTACAATCAACATCAAAGATAATTCAGGATAAATAAATACTGAAATCAGACATTTCTTTTAAAGTACTTCTGTCCCTTAAAATAATCCAATAAAGCACCTACAGTAAAATGGAAATTAATAAGAAAAGCTAGAATATGTAGTCAATTGATCACCCATGTTCTTTGTGCATACATGAGAAAATATATATTACTATGTTTATTTAAAAAAAAAATAATGAAGCAGAGAAATGAAATAGCTATTTTTTGCTGTCATTGTCAAAAATTTTCCTTAAATAATATGTAAAAATAAAATTATGAAATGCGCGCTGGTAATATACATACTTATATTTGATATGAAAAAATATGTTTATATCATTTAAGTAATTCTATTACATTTACCAGTTTTAAAAAAAGAAATATATTCTATTTGCAATTAAGAGTGAAAATAATTTAAAATTGTCGTTAAAGTAAACTCATTCTAACCTAAATATCCCCTAAAAAAGTCTTCAAATATGCGAGTAGGAAAAAATGTCGAAAGACTTTTTGCCGTTAATAATAATAAAAAAAGATCCAGACAACATCCATATAACGGATGTCAAAATTCGTTGAAAATCACCCTACCCTCCGAAAACTTAACTTCTTTTTCGAACGTAACTCATAATTGATACAACAATAGTTAATAAAAATGAGCACACTACCGCCCAATCTTTGAATGAGTGGATATCTCTGTATCCTTGTAAAAAGGGAATTATGAAATTATGTGTCCTTTAAAAACTCAGTAAATTTAAAAAAATAAGTTATTCCAATATTGGATTGAAGATGGAATGGTACTCATGCTTTTAATTTAATTACAAAATTAAATTTGAAGTTTTTAGCTTTCATTTTTGAAACTTGGTCATTATTGTGTAGCGAAAAATTATATTTTAAATCAGTTAACATATATATATATATATATATATATATATATATATATATATATATATATATATATATATTAATACGAGCACTAAAATAAAATCACAGATATACAGAAGATCAGTGATGGGGAAGGTCAACTAAATGAAAGAGAGTGCTATATAACCTTAAATGACCACAAACCAGATTTTGAGTCTAATCCGACTACAAGTATAATACACCCTACAAGACCTGATATCGGAAAAATTAGTAGAATGATCCTTGAAAGGGTAAATCAACAAATTAAAGAAAGAATTGGCCAGAAATTTTGGATTAATACCAAAGACGAGACAAAATGGTTTGCTTATATAAAGGAAAAAAAAAACAACTGTACTCTAATCCAGTTTGATATTAAAATTATTATCAATCAATATCTAAAAAAATTGTTCATGAATGCGTTGGACATTGCTACCCAGTACATGGATATTGCAGCTGAAGAAAAGAACATTATTATAAATGCGAAAAAATCAGTACTGATATATATATATATATATATATATATGTGTGTGAGTGTGTGTGTGTGTGTGTGTGTGTGTTTTGCATGTGAGAGGGTGGCTTTTATTATTCTGTGTGTCATTCGGACGATTATTTAAATTATGAACCTTCAATCTTAAAGTTTAGTTATATAATGAGGGAGAATTGATAGAATATTTGTCAAATATTAAAATAACGTATATTAATATATGTTAAGTATGTTATAAAATAACTGCAAAAATTGCTACTTTGTTTCAATGGCCCTGGTGTCTTATCAAGTTATGGAATTGAATGTAGAATAAACGGTTTTAAAAGGCTCAAATCAATTAACCATCGCTCGTAAGGGGAAACACTGTTACATAAGCTGGAATGGCCAATCAAAATACAAGTATACGAGAATTCAAAAAACTTGACAACGAACTAAGGTTATAATAACTATTTAATGTCTTAATGTTGGGGTTAGAGACTAAAATAGAATTTATTCTAACTAATAAGTATTAAATTATACGATAAAATTTGAAATAAAAAATTAAAATTACCCATTTTAAAAATTAATCTCTCTTAAGTTTAAAATTACTGAGGAAAAAAGAAAAATTCATGTTATTCTATTTATATTGTTTTTATTGAAATTAAGTTGGAATAAACGTTAATATCAACTGTTTTCAAGGCTTCATAACATAGATAAATTTGAATTCTAAATATAGGTAGGGGAGGATGACATCTTGAAAAAGACGATACATACACAATAAGATTATAATACATATGCACGCAGACGTATTTAGATATATACACACAAAAAAAGTGATGAGACAGGAAATGTTTCCAAGACCCTTTACAAAATAAATAAACATACATACACAATGAAAGGAGCCTCCAAGTTACCATACACACAGACACCGATAAAGACATACTTAAACCTATACGCATATGCATATATACACATACAGAAGCAAGCATAAATATGTCTAGCCACACAGATGTTCAGTCAGATTCAACTTACATTATTTCTATAATGCACTTATCGATAGATATAATGCACACTAAGACACACACGCACACACACACACACACACACACACATATATATATATATATATATATATATATATATATATATATATATATATATATATATATATATATAAGAAATTGAGAAAGACTGACTTATGTGAAGGTGAAACGAACAAAAATATAATTATAATTTCAAACGGCGTCTGCAAAACTCCGACGATCAAAATGCTTTTACATTAAATAAAATCTGCAGTAAGGATCTGTAATTCGAAATATAATATCATTTTGAAGTTTGGCGACATTTTAAAAGTTGTCTTGTCTACCGTGTAAGAAATGGTGATTAAATGACATATCAGTCCAGATCACCTCGGGATGAAAAAAAATAGTTTAATATATATTCTTTTCATGTCGCATAGAGCACGGGCAATAGTCATGCAAATGGCGCTAAAATGACCGAGATTTGTTCTGTAAGCAATTTTAGCAACATCAAACAGTTATCCATTACGTTATTGAGGCATCTGCACGTTTCTTAGCAGCGCTTGTCGGTCGGTTATCACTTTGTTCAACGATCTACTGCGATTAGCATTTGCTATTTCATTATCCATGAATCAGGCTGACACGACGGTATAAAGGAAGAGTAAATCAAACAACGTCTGGCTCTATTGAGCTTATGATAATTGAGTCACGAAATATTACATATATAATTGCTTTAGTTTTACGTATATGTGCCAGGTTTCGATTGACAAGTTATGGGGAATTAAACAGGTGCGACGTACATGAGGAAAGGATATAGATTTTTTTTATTGTACGCCTGTCACTAGTAAATAAACATTTAGTTAAATTTAAATTACTTATTTTCCAAATATACGGTGACCAATAAAAACAAGTGTAATGGAAGAAAAATATTTTATTCTTGGCAATTGAAACCTTAAAACATGCCATTTAAGAAACAATGATATAATCTTCATTTTTTCAAAATAAAGTCCTCTAGATGGCGTCCTCCTGTACGAATGTATTCTTGAAATCTGCTGTTGAGATTCCTCATTGACTTCTGCAACATCTCATCTGGGATACTGTGAATTTCATCTTGAATTCTAAATGGCGAAATGTTTACTTGCTTAAGGTCACCGTGTTGCAGTGTTGCCACTTGCTCATGTCTGGCAATACACACTTCAAAATTTCCCGCTTTTTGGGTCACCCTGTACAAAAGAAGAAATAATAAACTAGAACATTAATTGCAAAACATATGATAGACATATTTTCCAGAATTAAACAATTAAAACAAGTCACCATATCTCCCTTTCAACAAGCATCGGTGAAAAATTTGAGATATCTTTCTGATGATATTTTGGAGGCCCATATCTTACCTGAGTACTGACAAAATTATCTAAAATTATCAAAAGTAGTTACGGCATTTTCTTGTGGATAATACGACTTGAATATAACACGGGCCCGTATCTCTGAATCTAAAAAAACTGAATAAATTACATATTATACGATTCTTAGTACTGACATTCACATGTAATTACCTTTAAATTTATACCATACTATACTTTCAAATGTCAATGTCTTACATATATTTCACTAAATTATTTAATTTTTCACAATATTAATGAATATAAATGGACCAGGTTTTTAGACATTTCGTGATTCTTCTCTTAATTTCCGTTTCAAATGTATTTTCTAATTTACAGGGAAAGACATTCGTGGTGATATACTTTAAGATTATGATTAATCTATCATACTTTTTTTTAGATATCAATGTTACTATCTGTTTATTAAATAGTACAAAGACAAAATCAAGTATCGCATTATGAATGAGAAGAAATCATTAGAGATATAAAAAAAATCAAAATATACACAGACTTTACCTCTATTTAATATTAAACATTATACACAGAACAAATATTGGCGGCATATGAAATACATTTTGCGAAAGATATTTATCAACACCTGCATGCTTTGATTTTTATCATGTATATTGTGCTAACTTAAAGTATTTACAATCTGGCTGATATTTTATGCTGAGTAAAGATTTCTGAAAACGTGTAAAATTTCTCGTATTGTCGACAAGAAAATATTGTATATGAAGTTTTCAATAGGGTAATTATTAATCTATAAAAAGTTAAAAGTTATGAGCTTGCAGTTATCAGAATATTGGTGGAGTAATGGTTGAAAAATCGGAGAGCCGTGTTCGAATTCCAGTCGTATCCATTACATTCATTTAAGTTCTAATACCCTTGTAAAAGATGTGAATCCTCTTCTTCTCCCTCTAACTATGGGTAAATAGCTGGACAGACTGGGTTCTATAGCCTTGGATGGCAACTGGTCTAGGAGAAGGACAACTCTGAATTCAAAACCTGCGGAAGGTCGTTTGGGGACCTTCAGGCACTTAGTGCCCTAGATCTCTGTATTCGGCCCTTCAAAAAGTACGGGTGGCCTGCACGAAACCTACACCACTATAATAAATTCTCAGGGCTGTCGGTTTCCTGGGAACTGATGTGCTTGACACTCAAACGTTGAATTCGACGGAAGAGTCGAGTATATATATATATATATATATATATATATATATATATATATATGTATCAGTTTGTATGTGTGTGTCAACCACAGAAAGACTGTTTCCCTGTATCACAACTGATCACAGTAACTAGACATCCAATTCCTTCAAGCCAGGATCGAAACCAAAATGAGTTGGCATCAGTTGCACATTTATTCCCTGAGCTGACAGCGCGTCAGATAGGAATGTTAAATTTTACGTGTTAATTTTTAGAATAAACACTCCAGTTGTTCATAGAGCTCAATTCATAGAAGAGCCTTTGCATCAGTTACACCCATGGGAATCTGTTTACCATAACAGGTTATGCTCTGCCACCAGGATGACTGGGTATAAGACATCGGCTGGATATTGAGTATATATAACATGTAAAGGCGCGGACACATACACGCACATATATATATATATATATATATATATATATATATATATATATATATATATATATATATATATATATATATATATATATATATATAAAGAAATAATCGATACATTGGTATATCGTCCTTGTGGATGCTAGTATTATTAGTTATTAAAACCGATCAATACTAAGCTTGATTGTTTTTGTTTTTTGTTACTTATTTTAACAGATCATATGTATTTTTTGAGAAAAAATACCCTGCACGAGAATACTGAAGTAATTTTTGTTTTTTGATTTAATATATATATATATATATATATATATATATATATATATATATATATATATATATATATATATATATATATATATAAGAAATAATCGATACATTGGTATATCGTCCTTGTGGATGCTAGTATTATTAGTTATTAAAACCGATCAATACTAAACTTGATTGTTTTTGTTTTTTGTTACTTATTTTAACAGATCATATGTATTTTTTGAGAAAAAATACCCTGCACGAGAATACTGAAGTAATTTTTGTTTTTTGATTTAATATATATATATATATATATATATATATATATATATATATATATATATATAAGGAAATAATCGATACATTGGTATATCGTCCTTGTGGATGCTAGTATTATTAGTTATTAAAACCGATCAATACTAAGCTTGATTGTTTTTGTTTTTTGTTACTTATTTTAACAGATCATATGTATTTTTTGAGAAAAAATACCCTGCACGAGAATACTGAAGTAATTTTTGTTTTTTGATTTAATATATATATATATATATATATATATATATATATATATATATATATATATATATATATATATGTATCGTAGGGAAATTGTAAGTCAAAGCGGAGAAGCGTTAACTTGTGAGGCATTTCGACTTTTAAGTCTTCATTAGAATATATTTGTTTAGTCCGAGTACACACAAAAGAACGAAGGTCGCAGCGAATTTTGATTTTTTTTTCTTATCTAGACGAATTCATTTAAATTCATTAATTTAGCCCGATTTAGTTCTAAATCTTTCAATATGTCCTGTAATTTACCTAATACTCTTCTTGACATCGAAAATATATATCGTTATGCCATATATGTGTGTGTATTTTAGTGCCTGTGTTTGTATGTGTGGTAACGTTTTCATGCTAGAAGAACTTTGCAAGTAAAGAGTTTGATATCAATATGTAGCTGTAATAAAGAAATTAAATTCACAATTGAAAGAAATGTTATATATATATATATATATATTTCTTTCAAACATTGTAAACTATCTTTTACATAATTTTGTTAAAACAAAATTATAACAACTCCATCTCTCTTTCCCCCTCCCCCCTATCCCTCTCTTTACCGTAAGACTCACTTGTATACATTTTCGACAATTCATTTCCGTTTTATTAACCATCTAAAGAGGTCAAGTTTTCTGTCACTCCTCCTACTCCAATATAAAACATACTTAAGAGAGATATAAAATTAACCCCTCCCTATACTTTATATTGTCTGGTTAACTACCACTCTCAACCCCCTCTATTAAATTACAAAAATTACACTACCCACCAATTTCTAATCCCATTTTTTTTCTCATTTCGTTGTTGGAAGATTTACCTGATGATCCTGAATCCTTAAAAAAGGATTTAGGTGAAATAAATTATCGTAATGGTACATTAAAGTGATTTGTTTTTCATTACATATTAGCTGTCCTAACATTGAGCTCTCAGGATTTCATCCTCTTTGGATTTACCAATTCGGTTTACCAAGTTCCTTATAACTTAAATATATATATATATATATATATATATATATATATATATATATATATATATATATATATTATTTAAAATGTATATATAGCATTATATCGACACATTTAATTTCGAACTGTTTTCTCCGACATCAGAAAAACAAAAAACAAAAAAAAACGTTTTATTGTATTTAGGGGGCATTGGGTAGAAGTAGTACCATTATTGCTCATCTACTGTACCTTATTTTTATGGGTAACAGGCAGCACTGGTCTTCACCCATCCTCTTAATCTCTCACGTAATGTCCTGGGTATGACGATAAACTACATCCGGAAGCATTTCTTCTCATCGGGAGATTGCAGGATTTAAGGAGCGTGGAACCACATTTGAATTGCTGTAGTTCCCAGCTCCGCGCGGATCCGGGGTGGTAGCACCTGTTAGGGTCCCAACTATGCGCAAATAGTGTCTACCAGGGCTGACCAAACTCTTTAGTATTACAGAACATCGATTGGCCTAGCAGATGGAAAAATCTTACACGAAAAGACACAGGGATATTGTCTGCTTCGTCTGTTGCATTTATTTGCACCGACTAAGTGTATGAATAGTTTCGAAAATTTGGATGGTTCTGCACAAGCCTTCACCACTTTAATCAAGTCAATTGTGTGGGTTTTCTGGCGGTTTACCTTGATTCGTTCTTATCCACAAATTACTTGTCAGCAATCAATATACCTCATAACACCCTTGATCGTTTACACTTGGTGCGGGCAGGATGGAGATCCACGTGTTTTAGTGGACTCAGCAATTTTGAATCTGTTTGTCAGAATCATCTTCAAGAAGCGAGAGTAAGATCTAAAAGGTCAGCCAATCTAACAGCGATCTCATCTGCCAATCCTCCATATGTGGCCTCCTTTGTAAATCACTAGCGGGTCTTAAATGCCACTTAAGGTTATCCCACAAACTTTCATAACTGAATAAATAAACTGTCAGATTCTCATACGTCGAAACCGACGGGAAAATCCATTATATATATATATATATATATATATATATATATATATATATATATATATATATATATATATATATACAGTTGCGGCCAAAATGTTCAGAACGGCATTGTTTTCGTCAGAAAAGTAGGTATATGTTTTTATCAAAGTTGTTTTATATTCTATTGTTTTCACAGACAATAAATAGTATATTATTTGTAATTGTCTGAGATTTTGGTGTAATTTGAGAGGATAATACAAAAGTTATGGATGATTTAGTGATTTACTGCAAAACCCATGGCGGCCAAAATGATCTGAACAGTTGCTTTTACTCCGGGTTTTAGTATATTTAACAGGCAAACTTTAATTTTTTTTTAATTTGTTTACGTGACGGTTCGTTTACTAAACATTAGTAAGAATATCTACAGTGTACTTTGTTAATATAATGCTACTTACTCCGTTACCAATTCTTCAGCAGATTATTAAGCTTCGAAAAAAGGATAATTTAAGTATTGGGTCTGTTCCAAAGATTGTTAACAAGTCAAAAAGTGTTGTTCGCGGTATTCTTAATGTCTACGGTGATTGTAGTTCGTGTGAACCAAGAAAGTCTACAGGTAGGCCAAAAAAACGACCAAGAGAGAAGATCGTGCTATGGTAAAGTTGGATGAAAAGGACAGATTTAAAATTGCTGCTGCTCTGGGAAATGAGCATTGTACTGAAGAACACTTTATCTCGAAAAACTGTGTCTCGTTGTTTAGTTGAAACAAGCAAGAGCACCTGCAGTGAAGACACTGATCAGCTCCAAGAATAAAAAGTGTTGTCTTACCTTTGCACCCGAATCGTTGTGGTCTCGAGTAAAATGGCAAACGGTGCATTTCAGTGATGAATCTAAGTTTTATGTTATTTGGCTCAGATGGGAAAAGGTACGTTCGTTGAAATCTAGGTGAAAAATTGTCGCCTAAATGCCTTAAGACTAGTGTTATATTCGGTGGAAGAAATTGTCATGGTTTGGGGGATGATATCTTGAGATGGTGTGGGCCCTTTGGGGCGATTACCTGGAAAGGTAAATCCAGGAATTTATAAAGAACTTGTAAAATATCATTTCTTGCCTGTACTGAGAAATTCAACTAATCGACCACACATATTCATCCAGGATAATGCCCCATGTCACAAGGCTAATGTGATCATGAAATTCCTCAAGGCTGAAAAGGTTATTGTTATGGATTGGCCTGCTCAAAACCCAGATCTCAATCATATTAAAAATATGTAGATTACTCTAGGAGAAGGTTCGAAAGCCAGAAATCCCAAAACAACCGAGCATATGGAATGCCCTTCAGGAAGAATGGAATAAGTTCACCGAGCAAGAAATTGAAAATTTAATTTCCTCATGCAGTTGAAGATATCAATTTGTAAGCTAATGGGCTTCAAACTAAATATCAAATAATTCCATTATTCTCTGTCATTTTTTTTATTATTTTGTTATTTTTCAACCGTTCTGATCATTTTGGCCGCCATGGGTTTTGCAGTAGATAACTAAATCATCCATAACTTTTGTATTATCCTTTTGAATTAAACCAAAATCACAGACAATAAAAATTAATATCGTATTTAATGCCTGTGAAAATAATAGAATATAAAATAACTTGATAAAAACTTATACCTACTTTTCTGACGAAAACAATGCCGTTCTGAAAATTTGGGCCGCAACTGTATATATGTTTCACAGATACATTGGTCCTCTCGTCAGGTTATGTTCTTCGTATTTAATTTCTTAAGAGATAATGACATTTATTGGTGTTTTAGAGTAAATAAAAGAAGAAATAATGGATTATCAACGAATGTGTTCAATAAATTTCATCCTTAAAAAGAGGAACGAATCTCCGGGTCTGCGAAACATGAAGTTATAAAAAATGTTCATTTAATAGAGAAAGAGACAGATTGTTAACTAAACAAAAGCCGAATCACTCACAAATCGTTACTATCACTGATTGCGGTATCAGAAAATAATGAATTATGTTCTTTTTAAAATAAATCAAAGGAAAACAAATTGAAGATAATGTTAAATGGGTTACTATGTGAAAATTGCCCTGGTTATAACGATTACATCTGGCAGCAATGCCTCTGATCAGATTATTAGAGGTTTTGAGGATCGTATAACCACCTCTTAATTGTTAGACTATTTACTTACGCCGTTAAGTAAAAACATGAAAAAAACTATTTCATCTACCATGTATTCAACTGTGAAAGCAGATTACCATATATCATATTTTTATTACTTCAGAATATCGACATTAAATGGCCCATAAAGAGTTGATATGTCGTTAAACAAATAAATTTATCAATCAATAACTTAAAAGGTTAAAACCACAAACATCATGTTGGCGCCAACAATTTTAAGTCGTATATAATATTCCAATTGCTTTTCCTACCAGGAAATTATTTTATGTTATAATATCCTCTACATTATTTTCCTGAAAACCACAAACGATATATATATATATATATATATATATATATATATATATATATATATATATATATATATATATATGTGTGTGTGTGTGTGTGTGTGTCTGTGTAAATATACATGTGCTTATATGACGTATATGCCAATTTGTGTGTGTATATATATATATATATATATTGGCGTAAAATATGTATGAGTATGTGATTGTTTTTCATATATATTCTATGTATGTATATGTATTTGTAGATATTTGAATATATGTAAATGTATGTATGTTGGATATACCAATTTTACGAGTTATTACTTGATAGATTCATATGTAACTATATAATTAGGTGAACGTGTAGATGATTATGGATCCGTATATTGTGTATATATCTTGTATATTTGTATGTTTCGATATAGATATACACATATATAATGCTCACATTTTTATTGATGTTAATCATGTGTAATTTGTATTTATTATTTGTTTGTTTGTTTGTTTTTTAGAAATCTAATGCTTCAAATGTGACTGTCACTAAATGCAATGTATATATTAAGAATAGAGAGTGGCTAAGCATATGTTTGATAAATTTGGGCAAACATGTTATTTTTGATAAACAGTTTCTCGTATAGAAACAGATATTAATGAACTTAACATTTTGAACATTAAACATTAGTAGCGATAAACAAGACACTTAATTCGGATCATACGAACTTAGTTTATAAAGTCTCTTCGTATCCCGTCAAACTTTAATAATGCATTATGTCAAACTTTAATAATGCATTATAAAAGGTTTAGTACTATTGCTTAATTTATATACTTTACAATATAATATATCTAATTAATAAATACACCTTTTTTCTATATATATTTTCTCCTGTATATCCTAATGTTTTTAATAATTATTTATGGAGAATCTCATGGATAGTTATATATTAGAAAACACGCACACACAAAAACATATATAATTTTGTTTTCAATAGATTTTTTTATGTTTAAATTGAAATCTCTTGCTACGTTCTGAATATTTTTTGAATATATTTTAATGTTCTAAATCAAACACTATTTTTAATATAAATTATAACAGTTTTTTTTTAAGTTTAATACGTGTTTCAGAATCTTGACCGCAGACAGATTCTGACAGAATTTCGATTTTACACTAAAAATCTTTTTCAACTTTTTTTACATTTTACTTTATGTATTCTCTACTGATATTTCATATAACGATTTATGTCCACAATCCAGATGTTTTATTACGTCTCCATGGGTCCTAATATCAGTTAATACAACTGAAATGATCTGTTTCGGTTAATACATGTATACACACCTTTTCTACCCTATCTCTTACACGTTAATAATGTTACAAGTTTCTTTCACCACAATTTCAATATGAAATCATTATTCTTAATTTTTAAACATGGAGTAAATTTTTCCATTTTCATTGGGTTTAGCGGTCTGAAGATCTGAAGACGCTTTTTATCGTCTTCAATTAAATAAATATCACTTATGATATTTTAAGTGTTTGTTTTTCATTATATAATTATTGCTCTGGCTTTGATATAGAGCTCTCAACAGATCTATATCGTCTTGGAAATGCCATACGCATTACTAATAATGTTATTATTAATAAATGTTTTAATATCAACTTTTTTATATCCAATTACGCTCAGTGCTGAATTTTGGCTGGCAATTATGTTATAGAAATACCTTTTCAATTATAATCATTTAAAGAAATACATATTTCTGAAGAATACGTAAAAGGACAAAATAAAAATAAATATAGTGAAGCAAGAAAATGACAATTAGCCTTCCATAAATATGTTACATTTTGAATTCATTATTTTCTCTCTCAATATATATATATATATATATATATATATATATATATATATATATGTGTGTGTGTGTGTGTGTGTGTGTTTGTGTGTGTGTGTGTGTGTGTGTGGACAACAACGTTTCTTTTCTTTCGTTAAATATGACAGACAAGGAAATTTTTATTTAAAACTCAAAAGACACTCACTAGATTTCAAACCATGCCCAATACGCCTAGGTTCTAAATAAACGCTCCTAGCGTTATTAACAATAAACACAAATAATATATATCACAGAGTCAATGCATAAAAAGAAACTAAAACCATCAAAGTAAAACCTTTTGAAAATGGCTAAGAAATCTCGTGGGAGAATGAAGTATATGGATAGTTTTGTACTGCCTCACAACCACTAACCGGAAATATGTAAGAAAGTTAGAAATTAAAAAAAAAAAAAATAATAAAAATAATAAGCTTTAATTATCCGCCATATTTAACAATATATATACGTATATATTAGCAACATAGTATTATTATGACAGGTTTCGTTAAATTATTTAAACATGTTCTGTCTACTTATTCTAGATAGGATCCTTTCATATTCGCGGATAAGATTTTTTGTGCGGTTACTATAAGATGTGAGGAAAACACCGTGTTGGCTTATAATGAATTCATTCCGAGTCCGTTCGACAGAGCATAATGTATCAGGGTATTGCTAATTATAGAGTAAGCATTTATTGTTCATGGTTGTGAAGAACAAACATTCATTGTCATCATCCGAAAATTAGCGGAATCAGAAACGCTGTGCCATGGCTTGGCTGATGGACACCTTTTAAGAGGAGGCAACTTGGTATGCTGTGGAAAAATTCCGTTCTTTAAAAACTATCAATTGTACATATTTTAAAATATTTGAAGAGTATTCGTAATTAAATTTATGGATGTTTGTTTTCAATTTTTGGATATAAATAGATTCGAGAATTCTTAAGTATATATTTATTCTTTTCGGGGTAATGTATGGAAGCAAATTCGACGGGGATATTTCAGAATTGCGAGTGTGGGCAGGTATGTTTTTGTCAATGTTTAGAAATATTTGACATGTTATTCAGCTGAAGACATAGCCTACGTGAATGCGTTGTTGTCGTGTGTCTAATATAGACATTATTTTATCGTTGGAGATGAAATCTGCCACAAGACATTTAAATTTAAAAAACAATGTTGGTTTTCTGTAAAGCCAAGTAACCGGAGAAGAGTCATTACGAATGTTTTTAGATATAGTGGATTTAGTGTATTATATAATAAGTTTTATTTTTTTTTAACAAGTGTCGTTGTACGCTCTGTTTTCAAGTGATATTTGTAGGAATTTCGAATCGAATAAATTTATTTAGTATATAGATGTAGACAGTTCTACTTCCACGTACCATGCCTCTGGGTATCTCATACTTAGTTATTTCGCCTAGATAACTGACAAAGTTTCTGTTCTTTCCACTGAGGTCATGGATTGCACACGCGATTCATTAGGTCAAGTCACCCATTGCATCAAGAAACCAACGCTTTTATGCACTGGGAATCAGTAAATTCGAGTTAAACAGTCCGATTTATAAAAATAGTGTAAATACTTACAATATTTATTCTAAGAAATATAGACAAAGAGGGGCATAATATACGCTCCAGAGAAAATAGAAAAAAATGGAATGAAACAATTTAGCCGTACCACAAATATCGAATATAAGAGAAACCCTTCATAACTCCTACAAAATAGGAGTCGTCTAATATAACAGTTAGAAAAAGCTAATCCTATATCCTGTAGTATATTGATGCTATGAAGTAGGCTAATAAATAGATGACACAAAATAATTTACACAAACACGCGCACAAAAACTTATAAGATTTAATCTACATAATAACTTCAGACTGAAGATTTTTTTTAATAAGAAATGAAATAAATTTAACAAAACATACTGATCAAATGCAGATCAAAAATTAACTCCAGCTTTCTTTTGACGCTATGATATATTTTATAACACATGTACTAAAAATTTTGAGTAATTAGGCAGATATGATTTGCATACTCAATACAAAAGATATATATATATATATATAAGTATATTATATATATATATATATATATATATATATATATATATATATATATATATATATATATATATATATATATATATATATGGACATATTGACGAAGAAATTACGCCAATATAAAAACAACCTCAATTTAACAGTTATATTTACAAAAATTATCCAAAAATACCTAGGCATACCAAAGAGTAAATTTATTTTATAAAATCGTCATTGGCTTCCTCCACAGCTCCAGACGACTTTGCAATCTCCTGCAAGGCTTCTGGACTGTCTCCTTGATTAAGTTGGTCAATGCTGCCATGATCCTTAACCTAATTTCTTCTTTGGTGTTACAAAGATTTTTGATGCTCTCTCGCTGAACTGCGCCCCACACATGATAAACAAGGACTTTGCAGTCAGATGAGTTAGTTGGCCATATATAAACGCTGATAATTGTCAAAAAATTGAATGACAGCTCTGACATTATGCTCCTGCTTGTGTGGCATGGGGATGAGCCAAGTTGCCAGATAAGGTTCTTCTAGCAGTCATCCCCTTGACCCAGTGAAAATCTCCTCTTCAAGGCACTTGATGTCGGCCTCGGTGTTTCGTGTGATCCGTCATTACGAAATTCATGAGTTCTTTTCTTATGAGAACGATATGAGTGAATTTTCCGACCTGCCCTACCTTCGTAATCCCCATTAGACTCATCCAATTATTTAGAGAAATATATGTCTCTTGCTCATCCGTGAAAGTGCGCATTTGTTTTTAATTTCTGTCACAGATAAATTTGATAATGCCATGTAATTTTCACTCTCTCTCGCTTTATATATATATATATATATATATATATATATAAAATAAAAAGGATTAAACACTTATATTCCATGGTCATAATACGATTAAATTCATCAGACCTACAAATTCAAAAAGAAAACAGAAAAAACAACTCCGGAAATAAAAAATAGAATTTAGAGAGAGTGTAAGTATGAGAGTGTGGGACGAATGTTAGAGCTAAAGAGAGAAGGTGGGGGATTAAAACTTAACAGAGAGAAGTTTTAGAGTGGTGAGTCAAAGATGGTTTAAGTGAGAGAAATAATAATGTTGTCGGATGTCTAATAAGATGTAAGATGTAACCGGAAAGGATACATTTTGTGGTGACATACACACACAATAGACGATCTAATCTTAAAGATCAGAAGAAGAGGGAGGGAGAGGAAAAGAAAAGAAAAAGATCATCACGATATATATATATATATATATATATATATATATATATATATA
>OZ010571.1:40417950-40470450 GCA_963932145.1 Acanthosepion lycidas | reverse complement strand
TATCAACATTTGCAATATATTTTTTTTTAAATTGTAATGCTCAGAGCATTAAATAAAAAGTATGGAAAACTATTGCGATATTGTTTCGTTACATTATCTAATAAAAAGCCGATTAAATACAATGGAAGAAATGAAAGGTGAAAACATAAACTGAATTTTCTTTGCTGATCGATCTTAAAGCAATTTAGGAGAAAATATCGTTTCGTTGCAACTACTTTTACGTTGGTTTAATTCGATTAGAAGTTTTACACTTACTTTTTTCGACTTTCTCATGTCACTAACTTTGACAGTTCGTTGCTTTTGATGAGACAGATTTTACTTTTCATTTTATTTCAATAATATAAGACATATTCAATATCTGAATTAACTTGAAAGCGATATTTTTAGAGGGGAGATCTTACATTAAAGACATGGCTCCGCCCACATGAATCTGCTTTTGAATGTCTATTCTGTGGCATTTTAATTGATAACTGCATGGACGATTCTACTACTATCAACAGCGCTCAATCTGCTTTTGTTTGCCTCTTCATATTTGTCTCGCGTTCATTCAGGATGTAATCGATGATGGCGCTCCACAACTTTAAATTTTTTGTAGTTCTTAGCTATTTTTTCTTTACTATCACTCCAAAATGCGGCTCTTCAAAGTATTTCCACAAGCCGTCTCACTGACGTGATGTGGCTTCACCCTGGCTTTTCTTCAGTGCCATTTTTGAGTTCAAATTAGCTGGAAAAATTACAACCTTGAAGGTGAAAAATTGAAAAAAAATTATGTTTTTACACTTTGCGCCATAATCAAAGGCAAAATTTAATGTCTGTAAAAACAGCGTACACTTAATATAGAGAGCTGAAATCTAACGTCTTGCTTCATGCCAGAAAGTGCTGCATAGATTAGCCCACCGTAAATACTACTACCATCTATACCACACCGAATGGTCTAATGGGAGTACTGCAGCATTGTGAACATTCTTGCAATTATTGCAAGAGAGTTCTAGAAAATGTATAAATCATTATTGCGCACCCAGTTCAAGGCAAGGTTGAAAACAAAAGTCGTTGTTCCTGTGTGTTCTGGAAAAATATAGAATTATCAATAGAGGATATGCGTCCATGTCAATCATCGTAAACTGACCTGAAGTCATTACAACCTCATACAACAAGACAAGGCTTTTTGCAATTAACGTTGCCTCTATCTCTAGTGTAGGCAATAAGAATCATCCCTAACTTGATCCCTCTATTCTTACTGAGCAAAAACTGTAATATTTCGATCATGGTACGAGAATTTATCAAACCTATCAACACATTTGTCGACCGGTTTGGAAAAATATCACTGTGGTTGTCCTAAATAGTAACAATATAGAGTTTTCTCAAATATTGTCAGAATTCTTTAACTGCTTCTTGAAAGAAATATGATTCTCAAATCTATGGAATGTGTTAACGTTGTACGCTATTATATAAGAATTTGTGAGAGTGCTTGTTATTGTCACAATATGAACCCATTTGCCCCCTTAGTGTCATCAGCAAACACTTCGAATCTATAATTGTTGTAGATTAGTTTTCACAGTGGAGGCTTGTATTTCGCTAAGTCGGTCCTAAAACGGTCCGACGTACAAAATGTAAGGAACTTGAAATAATAGTTAATGACGCAGCAATCTAGTTGTGGTGGTTGATACTTCAATGTCCGACATCGACTGACTCACACAACTCCACTGAGCCCAACTGGCGACCGCTACTACTACTAATACTACTTATTATGTGTGGGGGAGTCTATTACAATAGAATAGACAATGTTCCGGTATAACAATAATCCACGAGGGTTCTGTGGAACACCTCAACATACCATCTTGAACGTTGACCTCTATGGATTTCGACCTGCTACATGTAAAGCTAATGTTTTAAATGTAATTCCTCACACTATCAGCAACTGACTCGTCAAAATTTCATCACATTGCCTACCCCGCTAAGTATATGAAAGGTCTTTGATACGATGTGACATCGGGGAATTCTACATAATGTGCCCATCTCTGGAATCTCTGGAAATGTTCTTGTCATGTCCTTCGTAACTGGAAAGACTTGACAAGAATATTTCCAGAGACGATATTAAAGGCCACTCATATGACGCCCATGAGATCAAAGACAACGTCTCTCAGGTTTCTATATTTGTTATTACACTTGATCTGTTTTATATCAATGACCTAAAACATACTCCGATCTTTAGGGAATATGTATGCAGATTATACAAGAGCTTATTTCTGCACCTACAAAGTCCGACTGATCGCAATGTGCCAGCTGATCTCTTATCTGCCCTAACTCTGATGGCAAGGGTTGGCTTGTAAAATTCAATACGTTCTCAAAAACATTAGTAACGTTCCGCAATCACCTATTAGACCCTCAAAGTTTATGAGGGATGTGTTTCCCTCAACCTGACTCCATGGGTGGAAGATCTATTTGGAATGATGCTCACCCTAGATCTCACGTGTAATTCATATTACCAAAGATGCTGTGAAATGGTCACTTCCTTGTACCGCTCCAGTACGCATCTGACACCCTTGCAATAATCTATATATATGAGAACCAGATATGAAGAAAAATGGAATATTGCTGCCATACCTGGGCTGGAACTGCCAAGTCCTAACTTTATTGTCTTGATCATGTTCAAAAGCGGCTACGCGACGTCGAAGCAGATGCATTATTTTCCACCCTATAACGCTTTTCTAACAGACGAGACGTCGCGGGCCACAAAATTATACATCGCTATTTTCACTGCAGACGCTCTGACAAACTATATTAATTGGTTCCATCACTACTAGATTTTGCCTCTTCCTATATACGAAATCCTGAATCATCCTCCATTTTGGAATTAGTTTCACTCGGACAGCTACGATCAAGAACGGCTGCCTTTTTGAATAGTCTTCCGAGCACAGATGAGGTTGAAATCACGAAACTCCAAGTCGATAAGTATAGTTATATCGGGGAATTTTTGTCCCTGCCCGAGTATACGCGCTCGGGTCCCCACATTAATCCGACCTTGTGTCACATCTCATTCTCGTGGGGGAATGAGTAAATACCGTGAAGTTATATTTAAATAAATATATGTTTGTGTGCGTCTCTGTTTGCGTGTGTATGTGTGTGTTTGTGTGTGCCCAATGTGCATTTTTTTTATTTGATCACCCATTTAGATTTGCTTCCATATATGTCAGTTTTTCAGAGGTTTGGATTCTTCCAATACCTATTGTTCACTTCACATTTTTCAAGGTAATTCCTTTTGTTTATTCAACTGTTAAATTATAGCAATCGGCCATTTTGATGAAGCTCTATTCAAGAAACCTGCTGGGAATGAATACGTAAATGAAAAATGGTATATTTTTTACATAAAAAAAAGCCATTTTAGAATATTAATGTTGTCCCATCTCATGTACTAAGCATGAGAAAAGGGGCATTTCAACATATATATATATATATATATATATATATATATATATATATATATATATATATATATATATATATATATATATATATATATATATGCATAAAACTAATTTATTCCAATTTTCTGAAGGGGAAAATGATTCTATATTGTTGTATAGTAGAGGGTAATTTAAAACATTATTTATTGAGAGGTCGAATTGTTCCTTTACGATATATATATATATATATATATATATATATATATATATATATATATTATTTCAGAAGTCTAGCTATTTAAATTTAGATGCTGAAAAAATTCTCCTTAAATGTTCTGTCAGTAATGTAATCAGGTTATCTGAACGTTACACACTTATATTATGCTTATATGAATAATTAATTACATATATCACTACATAAATATGTGTCCATGTATAATTTACACTGAAGGTCGTCATGATATTTCGCACATTGAAATATTTTCAAATGAATTTCGGATGTTACATTGGAAAAAAAAAACCCCAAAACATTTATTTTCAAACGTGTTTTATAGATCTTAAATAAAAGGGAAAATTTATATAGTATAAACGAAGTATCTTACATCAGTTTCAAGATTTGACACAGCTGAAGAATAAAGTGTTATATTTTTCTTCTAAGTGCATTAAACAATACTTATAACTACTGAACATTGCTTCACAAACACTGAGTAAGTTGCGTGAGAATTCATTAAGTGCATTTATTTATAATCGTTTTATCAGGAGACATTGATTTAAAGAGATAATTATATGCATCGACAACAAGCGAGCAGTATTAAATACTTTTAGAACATGACTTATCCAAAAGAGAAAACCAAATGATATAAAGCGTTATTGATTTTGCAATAACAAATGATGTAGCATACTGGAAAGATTTTATGATTAACTATTTAATATAATTTCTATTAAAAAATGAGTTAAGCACTATCTATTTAACAGCAACAGTTCCTGCCATATTTTGGGCGTTTGTCCAATAAATCAAGTATGTTTGTTATTCGTTCGCGGTGAATGTAATAAATGTCATGTCATGATTCATGAACAGTTGTCTGCCCTTTGTTAATTTTAGAAAAATAATATAATTATAAACATTTCCTATCCAAATTTTGATCGTATTTTCTCTATTATTGAACTTTTATTATTTGTTGGTTTAATTTTAAATTTACGACAATCTATTAGTTTCAGAATATATCTGATGTTCCACATGAAGGATCAAAATACATCATCTACTTAGATATAGTAATGTTCCCATACAAGAAGTATGCGGGGTTCTTTAATAGAAATGATACCGTTACTGTCATAAGTTATATATACTTTATTTTTAAATAAATTTCTGCCAAAATAAAATACTCGTGTCCGATAAATTTAATCGGTCTTTTTAGTATTAACGAAAGATTCCTTCCTCACCGTTCGCTTAACGTAGCATGGAAAGACAACATATTGGTTGTAACATTACCTTATATTCTATTGATATATTTTAAGCAAATGAGAGGTTTTTTTTTTTTTTTTTCAGATGGAACGCTTCAATGGGTGTATTTCCTGCTATTTAGTAAGGATTTTTTGTTTGATTTTGCAGTGTCTGTTTAGGGAGTTCCTGTAACTGGTGGCCTTCTTTAAATTTTAAAACGTTCTATCTCTTGAAGTCATTTTTAATCTATGCTCTGATAATTTTTTTCCCTCTGCTAGCAATCAAAGAATTCTTGGTTCTTGGTGTTATTATTTCAGCGTAGATCAACTGTTATTTGAAAAATAATTAAGTGTAATATAAAGTCACATGTTAAGCTTCTTATCGCAGAAAAATTCGCTGAAAATCTTAGAAAATACATACTCCAATATACTATTGAATGTTTAAAATACATATCAGTTCAACGTGTTTATTTTTATCTACAAGGGTTAAATAAAATGAAAACTGAATTTTAAAAATGTCAGGTATCCATATATTTCAACTGAGTAAACGTCAATATAATTCGTATTGCCATTATTCTGAAATATTTTCACATGAGAGCATGTAAGACTGCTCCATATTTAAAACCAATGGAAGTCAAAATGTGAAGCTATTTTCATCAAGCATCACAGAATAAATATAAAAAAATATATTAGTACAGAAGAAGTTTATTGTGTACATAATAAATAATTTAGGTATAATAGGAGTAATGCTATTAAGAAATGTTAGTCAAATTATGATTATAATTATTCAAGAATATTTCTTGGCTTTGATGAGTTTTCATTGTTGGAATTCTTTCATACTGCTTAACAATTCTGTGTTAGTTCTTTTTGGGGGGATTCTAAGAATGCCTCCATTTTTGTGTGTCAATATTGCATTTTAATTTTTTTTTAAGATAACAAGGAATTTTCCAAATACAAGTTTTAATACTTAACCCATAGGTGCTATGAGGCTGTGTAATTGCGTATACTATATATATATATATATATATATATATATATATATATATATATATATGGAGAGACAGAGAGAGAGACAGAGACTGACAGGCAGGGAGACAGAGCGTTTAATATATTAACGGAGCTTCTACTCAGATATGAATATCCACTAAAAATAATGTTTACATTCATAAAAATCTGTCTGATTAATAATTAAAGGATCCATTATTTAGAAAATTACTTTTTATACGTTTGGATACGAAATTGTGCAGATAATATAGTTTCGAGTAATTCACGAAGAGAAGGATTTCGCTTGAAGGCGCTATATTCTAAGCCCTATTTTCCTTATTATACGCCCGAGAAATGTCAAATGTATGTTTAGGATGTTACGTCAAATTTCCCCTTTTTTTCCATCATCTCTTGTTATATAGGAATAAAGTGTCGCTACCAACACTTTAGTTAGAAAATATATCATCCACTACTATTCCGATCGCTATTTCTACTCTATCCTCTATTGCTAAACAGACAGCGATTCTATATTCTATTCTGTATATGATTTCTCTATTCAGATCACGATATGCTGGTTACATTCCGCGCTAGTATGGTTAGTGCGAGCGCTATTCGAAAGCATTTGGCACTATTACTGTTCGACTGAATACTATGGTTGTATCTGCAATTTCAAAGTCTCTACTACAACGAGTATTACAAAATCACAACTAGTATTCGTTGGAATTACAAAAGTGGCAACTAGTGTACGTTGACATCATAAAATCTCTAAAACTTCGTCGTTGCCCACATATGCATATTATTCTTAGAATTCTTCTGTATGACCCCATTTTGTGCCATAATTTTGTTCTCCATCTTTGATTATATTGCCCAGCATCGACTGTCATATAAGAGTTTCGATATTACATGATATTTCACTGCTATTTTCTTTGTAATGAAATTCTCCTATTTTTTTAAGATGTTGCCTAACTTTTGGAAGTCATTTTTCGCTATCCCAATTAGTTTTCGGTGTCGCATTTACCGTGATGGTTATAAGGCTTCCGATATATATATATATATATATATATATATATATATATATATATATATATATATATATATATATATAAATTTTGCTCTTTTTTTATTTAGGTATCTCCAATTTGTAATTCTTTTCATGGGTTGTTCTTTTGGTCGACAAACATACGATTTGTTTAAGCGTAATCCTTTCTTATTGCCTTCTTTATTATCTTCTCTACGAGTACTGCTATCAGCATTGTATCTTCTGCTTATGTAATGTTGGAAAAGTTCGTCCACCAATTACAAATACTTGTAGGAACTCTAATTCTCACGAGATTACTTCGCTGTAAATGTGAAATATATATGACGAAAATTCAAAAGAATGTCTTACGCCCATCTCAAAATACATCATGGTTATCTAGCATTTCTATCTCCTCTTTGTGACGCAATTTTCCAACGGCTTTTTTTAATAATCTACAAAACCTTGGTATACATCCTTTTATTGCAGGGTCGGTGCATAGTTACCCGTATTCTGTTACTTGATTACAATGGCAAAGAGGAAAATATGTTGGTAAACAATAACCATAGCCTATGCTATTGATGCTTCCGACGAATTATGTATTTTGAGTTTAAATGCATATTTCTGACTTTTGTTTGAGTAGTTTCTTGATAAGAAAAGCATTTTCAACTATTTAATTATTATCAAGCAAATTGTTATATCAAAGTGAATGTAAATAGATTAGAATCGATTGCAGTTGAAGAGGATATTGAGTAGATATGATTAACGCTCATCTATAAAAAAACAGTATTTGTAGTTGTCAACAAGGAAGGAAAACAGATCCTTATATATATATATATATATATATATATATATATATATATATATATATCCGATCTAGAAATTGGAGGTGTCAAAACGACACACATAAATAAACGTAAATATCTGTTAAGTGTTTTACGAGATGACAGAATATTCGGGAATTCAAATGCGAAAGGAATAGTAAATTGTGCATTGCAAAAATTTAAACAAAGTATTAAGAAGCATATTTTCATAGAAACAATGTATAAAAGTCTAAAAATGTTATGTAATATCAATCATCCTGCAGGAATTGTCATGAGAATGTGATTGTGTGATTATAAGGTAATATTCGGTAATCTGCTAGTCTGTACTATTCTCGGCTGAAAATTATGAAATATTTAACTTAAGATTACATTTCAGGAATTTAGATTTTTCTAAAGTATATGAAAAAGTACTAGGTAATTGTCACTGTCCATCTTTAAGGCAATACGAAGCTGTTCTAAGTAGTTTAATGTGGCCCTAGGGTTGTCTACAGGAAGAACAGACAGAGACATCTGTACATGCACTATGTTATCCGAATGTTAACTGGAGCATCCAAAATGTTCGATTTCCTGGATACCAATCGGAATGCAGCATCCAGAAAACTGCCAATAACAAAAAAGTGAAAAGTTGAAACGGCTAATCACTCAGGTCAGCGAAATGGTAAGACTTTTAAAATCATTAAGACTGCGGAAAAAATGTAACTGAAACCTACGATTAAAAACAGGAAACCTCCTCGTGTACGACAGAGATAGCAGCAACACGAAAAAACCTATCTATTCATATTATCTTGTTCAAGTCCATTTCCAGGAGAAAACTGAATTACTGAAGATTCTCTGAAGGTAAAGGTGTATATTTAAATTTAACAACGTTGTACTACGCAAAAATAAATTTTTAAACTTATGCTATATTAATGGCTAAATGTGCTCAATATTTAAGATGTACGTAAATATAAAAGTGGACACTGATGTCAACTCTAAGCAGCGACGTTCTGTTTATCGGGTTTGAAATTGGGAATAAACTGCCTGAATTTTATATATGTTCTGTTTTTTTTGGTCAAGTAAATGAGGCCTGATTCCCATTTTCAAGAAACATGTGCTATCGTTCTTAGTATAGGAAAACCTATCGGAAGTTTTATCAGATATAATAGAAAAAAAAAAACAATTGTGTCATGAATTTAGTAAGGCGTATTCACTCCCCATCATTCTCATTGTTTCTTTTTTTTCTCTCTCTCTCTCTCTAACTATCTCTCTCTCTCTCTCTCTCTCTCTCTCTCTCTATATATATATATATATATATATATATATATATATATATTTCTCATGCCAAAATAAAACATATGTATGGAACAACAAGCAGTGTGATTATGGCGAAGAGTCATAGAATATGGAATTCAAGGTGTCGGCATATTATTCTGTGTTTCTAAAGAGCCTATATATATATATATATATATATATATATATATATTGTGAACGGGGTAATTGAGAGGGCCTGATTGTACATCTTGTGTCACTAACGAACATACATTCAATAAAATGAATCGGCAGATTATTCTGTCATTCTGGTGAGACTATATTCATATTTCCTAATGGAGATTTTGAGAGGGATGGATTTTATCTCCTATATCACTAGAGAAGATATATTTGATAATTTTCCATCCCGAACGCTGCAACTATTTGCCTCCAACAAATGTTTGATTTTTCTTCTTTTTTTTAAAGATGCATTATAGCACTTCGCTGGTCGCTTTAAAAAGATTTACTAATTAGAAATATAACTAAGTATGATAATTTATATGAAAACTATTTTTCTCTAGATGACCTCTTCTTCCTCCTCCTCCTCCTTATTCTTCTTCTTCTCCTTCTCTCTCTCCTCCTTCTAAAATTTTCCTCCAAGTCAAAGGCGAACATGACGTCATGTCCACTGTAGCTCTAAGCAATTTTGATTTTTACCGTCACTCATTTTTCTCTTCTGCTTTTCATTCACGCAAACTTAACAGAAATGTTATTCGTTGTTTCACCGTGACATTCCTTTCTCCGTTCGGTATATCCTGTGGGAGTTAAGTTATCCTGGAGTTCCTTATGAATTCCAGTTACTTCAGGTGTAATTCTGTTTAGAAGTAGAGAGTTTCCTTCTTTTTCAGGCGTGCGCATCGCTCACGTGTTTATTCTAAACAATTCTCAGCGTCCCCCGGCTGAATCGCGTTTCCGTCGTCTTGAAACGCTTCTTCAACTGGAAGGTAATTTTCCAGTATTCGCTGCCATAGATATTTTTACAATATTATTTTACATGTACAAACCCCAAACACCGCTCAAGTTGGAGAGTTATATAATTAATTAGCAGAATGTATCAGGATATGCTGACGAAAATAAGGTTTAACTGCTGATGTAAACATGTTAAGCGTGTAGTGATCAGGAAAGCATCGTCTTGGTTGTTGGTTACATAAAGTAGGTGTTCAAGTAGAAAATATAACTCACCAATGGGATAGGAATGGGAGTGCTTGCCTACAATGCACGTGATATGGGCGTCTTAGAACTGTTGCAACAATGAGTGAAGTTGGTTGGATCACCGTCTATGGAAATAACGAGAGATTAGCGAGATGTTTGCAAAGTTTCGTCTGTGAGAAGAAGTGTAGTAGGGAAAATAATTCATTACTCACAAGACCGAGTAGAGGCTTTTGGACAGACACGAAACAAGAATATGAGAATTCGCCAGCTACTTCTCCTATATTGCCATAGTAATCTATTTACAATATGAAATAACAAATCTGTACACTTGTTTGTTGCTGGCAAAATATTCCTACTTTGCTTGTATTCAGAAAGGCGACATCTATGATTCTGATTTTCTGTCACATATATATATTTTTTTTTCTAATCACATATTTAAATATCTGTAATTGCTTGATTCTTCTGCCTCCAATTCGAAGTTCATACTCTTGAATGACTCTCGTCTGAATCAATATATATTAAGTTCTTGTGATATACATCTATCCGGTAAAATCTTTAAGCACACCTTCATCGTGAAGCTGACTATGTTTTATTACTTTCTTAGAATATATTTTTGTGTGAATACGCGTCCGGATTACTCAGTCTGTATTTTTGTATTGTTTTCCCAGATTGATAAGCTTCTGACATAATACACGATACGGTTCCTGTTTACTTTGGTGAGAACAAAACCTGAAAAATATTATTTTGCGTTCAACTAAAAAGAAAAATAGTGAAACGACGCGCTTTGTGAAATATTCCGTCATGTCAGTTTCGAGATATGGCTTTAGTGAGAACAACAAGATGTATAACGGTTCCAATGAACAAGTTACATTATTCATCGATCAGTTCACCTGGAACTGTTTGAGGTTATATAAGTTGCTCTTTTGGCTTCTTCGCTGCTGTCATGTTTCACAACGGAATAAAGGGTCATATCATATCGTCTTTGTCTGACTCTACATGTCTTTTTTCCTCTAAAGATTACTCTGATTCGTATCTTGAATGCTCTCTGAGTATAAAAATATAATAAGAATTCTCTAACTTCCGACCAAATAACACTTGACTCCGAAATTTTTTTATTGATTTAGTTGTGTGTATAAATCATATTTAATGCGACGATGTGGAAAATATTTACCGCCAAAGCCTTTCGCGTATGCGCGATTACTAGGAGTGATTGTTAGGCGTCTTCAGGTCTAAATGAATGACAAAATTGTGGGTAAGGAAACAGTTTGGGATTTTTGAGAAAACGGAGTAATAAATTTACCTCATCAGATCCGACGAACAAAAAAATATTTTTTTTATATATATGATCATAAAATACTCGGATTTGAAATTAGCCTAGACGATCTCTGTTTTAATCTCTAATTGTTCGTATACAACAATGTTTTAACGATGATTGATAACATTATGCACGAGCAGGGCTGGAGGATTATTTTAGGGAATTTTGAAATCTGCATATTTGCAATGCCTTTTCTTATTAGTCAATCCGTTTTAAAACTCTAACATCTTTATTTACCTATTAGTTGGTCTAAATATGTCGGTCGATTCTGGGCCAGATAAAATAATTATAATCCACTTGACTATTTGGAAGGCCTATCTGAGACACACTGTGTAACTGCTGAAAAGACATGAGGCAAAATTAAAGGTGCAGGCCTTGCAATCATTTCTGGAAGACCGTGAATTAAGACAGAGATGAAAACAAATAACCGATATTTGGAGGAGATATATATTAATTCTAATGATTTTCTTTGGATTTTCACACCGAGAATTTATATTCATTTTTGTGCAACATCTATTGGAGACGAAAAGAATTTTTTTTTTATTATACTTCGTTCTAAAGAGTAAGCTAGATTAGTTTACATAATCATTGTTAAACGCCCAGAACAGCCTAATATGTTGATTACAATTTGTCTCCGATATTCCATTTGTATAACTATCAATTTATTCATTTATATTTTAATTAATATTACTGATGAATTTCCTAGGATAAATGTCAAATGAAGAGGAAATTACTAATAAATGAATAATTCAGTATTATTCCGTCTCGGTGGGCAAAAATGAAATTCTGTACGTCAGAATAGTATGAAGATAAATAGAAATAGAATTATCAGTTTTGCGTAATCAATATTTATTTCACAACTAATCGTCAATAATATACATTTTCCCAGCCTGGTTGAAAATAGTGGTTTAATGTTATATTTTTCAAGTTTGATTGAGTTGTACAGCCAATGTTTAATAAAGTTAACTTTCTATCCTAGACACTGATTTGGTACATTCAAATAGTAGTTGCTACTAATTAAAAGAAATACAATTCAAAATTTAGAAACTACTATATGTTCAATTATTACTCAGGTTGCGACATGTATCACGAACAAATAAACTTGTTTCAATGTTTTTTCTAGATTGAATGATACCCGAAAAAGTATCATTATATGTACATGGATAAATGAATACATATTATGCTTTAGTTATTGCCTAAGCCGTTTCGTGATCAAACCTGTGTATTCAGTGATTTGTTGATTTGGAAGTTGGTTATAATTGAAAGTATAATATATAAAATATATATTTAAAAAATTGTACTTGTCGGTTTATTTTTAAAGAGATATCTAAATAAATAGGTGAAAATATTGATCCGAACGCAATCTAATAGATTTCTTTATTTGCGATGCTGCTAATATATATAAAATTTAAGCAATTACGAATGATAATCTATTATTGTATTTATTAATATCAATGTGATTTCAGTGGATAAATGCGTTTGAGAAGAAAACACTATTTTGTTTCAAGTAGTGAAATAAATATCAACTGGTTAAGTTATACATATTTCAAAATATGAATATATAACTCGTGACACGCATCTTGATTTCATCATCTTACACAGCACATTATCTCGAGGAGTGTTTTTTTTTGTTTTTACGTTCAGATACTAGAAAGGAAAGTAAACTTCATTTCCATTTTCTATTAAATATATATCTCAAGTTGTCACATTTTCATATTTACATTATCTAAATAAATTTTCTTATACGAAAACTAAAATTAGCAATTTAAGAAATTAATGAATTATAATAAGATATTTTAAAATTATTTCATGTAAACATTTGTTTGAATAGCCACTTCAGTTTTGAAACACTTAAACGGATGTCCCAAAGGACAAGTCAGTGGAAATCTCATTAAAGATAATCTATTAGGTTGGTGCAAAAATAATAACGTAATAATGTCGTTTTTTGACGTTTTATTTAACGTCAAAAAACGACAGTATTACGTCATTATTTTTGCACCAACCTAATATATTTTCCGTGACAAAACATTATAGTTAAGCGTGCTTCAAATTTCGGACAATGTAATCTTGAAAAACGCGGCATAATGAAGCAAGAGCTCGAGGCAAATTAAATGACGTACTGATATATTTCATTTTAGAATGATCATATAATTTGATAAAACGGTGGTGCAATAATTGGGAAGAGTGTTCAATACAGTAAATAAAGGTCTTATAGATATAGAGAGTGTGTACAAATGAGTTAACAAAGACTAGTTGATTGCTAGTCTTGCTCTTTAAGTCTCCTTCTCTCTCTCTCTCTCTTTCTTTCTATCTCTCTGCTTACACAGTACACACACACAATACACAAACGCATATATATATTGGGGGAATCGAGACTTTTATCATACAGTCTAAGTTACGGTGGACTGGTCATGTCTTGAGAATGTCTGATGACAGTATACACAAGATGCTGATGTACAGACAGTTAGATCAGGGCTAAAGGAATTTACGACGCCCATGGCTAAGATACAAAAAGAAGATGAAAAGCTACTTATCGCAGTCAATATACCACATAAGCCCTTGAGCGATTAGCCTTGGAGCGGGTAGAATGTAGATCAACGTGTTTTCGTGGACTCAGCAATTTTCAATCTGCTTGTCTGAATCAAGAAGCGAGAGCAAGATCTAAAAGGTCAGCCTATCTAACAGTGATCTCATCTCACAATCCTCACACTTGCTCTATATGTGGCCTCCTTTGTAAATCACTAGCGGGGTTTAAATGTCACTTAAGGTTATCGCACAGACTTTCATGAATCAATAAGCTGCCAGATCCTCATATGTCGAAACCGACGGGAGAGTCCATTATATATATATATATATATATATATATATATATATAAATTTAAAATATTAGATTTTAAATATTGAATTTTACTTTTAATTATTAGTTGTAATTAATAATATTAATATTTTTTTTTCTTTTTTTATATTCATATTATTTTTTCCTTTTCTCCTATTTTATTTTGTCGGTATTCATTAAAATAATGTCAAGCATTAATTGTAAATTATATTTATCTGTATTTTTTTAAATTAATTGCAAAAGAATAATTTATTCTTCCTTTTCTACTTTTCCCAAACCTGCTTCCCTATTTGCTTGCTTACTTTTATTATATCTTATCTTTTCACTTTTCTATTTGTCTCTTTTCCTGTGAGATGACTTATTAAAAAGGGCAATGTCAGGTTCTTACCCCAACCTCCCTTACGCCTAAGCATCTTAATAAAAAAAGATTTAAAATTATTCGAACCTCCACCTTCCTTCCCTAATTTCGACCATTTCATTCATCCTCCTCCTCACTCTCTCTGTGAAGTTACATCAACTTCAAACTACTACTGAAAAGCTTGTATAAAAATAATAATATGTAAGTTTTAAAACATTTTTTATGCGTGGAATTGTGTTCTGATTTTCAGAAAAAAATCACATTTCTGGGGAAGTAAAATATAAAAATGGAACACTTGTCTGTTTTTTTTTAATTACATATATTACGTATTTATATATATATATATATATACATATATATATATATATATATATATATATATATATATATATATATATATATATATATATGGAAATACTTAAATAGTATTAGTTCACTGGCATGCAGATAAAATTATATTTTAAACAATCGCATTATCTTTTGGATTTCGTTATTTAAATGTTGGATTTAAAACACGCTTATTCATGAATATTGTATTGTTACCTTCGTTGTCTGATGTCGTTCTTGACCAATCTAATTTTGGAAATAATTATATTCGATATATTCCAATGTTTAACAATGACACTGGCGTTATATTTCTCTGACAATACCTTAATGAGGTCACATTTAAATAAACATGGAAACCAACTACAGTGTATCTGTAACATGCTCGTTGTTAATACAAATTTATAGCATCACCCACATGTACAAAATGGCTAAAACTAATGAAAACACAGCACCATGTCAGTTATTTACACGAAATTTGCATAAAATCAGATTGACACATAAATACACTTTCTCTCTCTCTCTATCTCTCTCTCTCACTTTATATTTATATATATATATATATATATATATATATATATATATATATATATATATATTGCTACAAAGACAATCGGTTTACTTCAATATCCAGTGTATTTTCTATGCGTGTAGGTGGTAGTAGGTAGGATTAGTACCTTTGTTACACGGCTGTTCTAATTGTATAGATGAAGGGGTAACACTGGTCTTCACACATCCCATAAATCTCAACGCGACAAACACTGTAAGCTTGGTATTGCCATATATATATATATATATATATATATATATATATATATATATATATATATATATATATATATATATATATATATATTATATATATATATATATATATATATATATATATATATATATATAAATATGTACACACCGTTTCGTGCAGGATAGCCTTTAGTGTTTGTTCTAAAAATCGAAATTCCTCATGATGTGTTTCATTAGTCAGTGGAATTTCAATTTATGACGTCCTTGAAAGGGTTAACTTACTGATGTATGTGCATAAAATAAGTTTTAATATGTAGGAAATAAGACATATATAGTTGGCACAAGGTTTTTTATGTTAGGAAAGAAATAGTAAAAATGAATTTTCATGAAATAATTCGCTTAAGTTTATAAACTTTGTCACGGAGATAGTCATCATTTCAATATGCTTTCAATATTACACCTTGAAATATGAGCTTCATGTCTCATATATTTTATCACAAAATTGCATAAAATTTGTAGCAAACCTAAGTCGATGCCATCAACAATTCGTCATGCATGACACGGAAAATGTCTTCAAAGATGGACAAACGGCAATGTGTATCAAATTTAATTTGAGCAAACATCGACTCTAAAATCATCCTCAATGTGTTGTTTTTGTCCTCTGGATGCAATCTAACAATATACCAAAACGTGGATAGCAGCAGTCCGAGGTATCCAAGCTGAAGCGAGGTTAAGTATAAAATTGCAGTTGATACATAATTACATATGTGCAGATGGATGCAAATCCGTGGTGACAACTGATCCGCAACTTAAAAACCGGGATATGTAATCCTCTGAAGACATAAAATTCTCAAACTAACTAGATACAGAATATGTATATTTGGAACAGTCACAGATACATAATACCTTACTGCCTTCCTGATACGGTCTAATGTCGGCAATAGCTTTATCTCGTATCCAAGAATCTATTTTTTCTTTGATGATCGTTAGCTTTATGATAATGGCGTTGACGACTAACTTGGCTTCCAACGTCAAGCTTCAGGACTGGAAGCTTTAAGTTTTACTAAAACTTGCTACATTCTCTGCTATCGTTTGTAATTAGAAGATTTAGTTGAAGGTGAAATATAATCAGAGTAGAAGAAAGTTGCCATGAAGAGACCCAAATACTATACATTATATTCTACAGTAGTTAAATGTATTTGACCAAAAATTATAGTTTTCGGATTCAACCGGATGTAATCCATCGTAACAGAATATTATATAAATATAAGAAAAAATTAAACAAATAATTTCGGTTATATTCAACATAACTTTTTATCTGTAAAGAGTAAGTGAAGACACACAGACATAACATATATATATATTATGACATGTTAACAGTCAAATAAGATATAAAATAAATTTAGTAACAGACGCACTGTCGTTCTGTTTCTTTTTTTTTTTTGTCTTATAACCTATCGGGACAAAGTCGTGTTTCGAGAGACGGTAGAATAGAAAATTAGGGCAGCTTGGCAACATACAGAATGACTTACTAAGAAATAGCAAGAAATTTCGTTTTACTTGTCATCAGAAAGAATAATTTCCTCAGTAGGTCACAATCACTCACCAAAGCTTACGTGACATACATCAGCATATATATATATATATATATATATATATATATATATATATATATATATATATATATATATATATATATATATTGTATTGATACAACATGTTAATGCGTATGGAATTTCCCGGAGGATATATATAAACGGGTAGCTCGATGTCAAAAGACAGGGCAAAATTATTATTAATTGATGAATATGAAGCACTTAAATTTCCGTAGATAATAATTTTCATTTCATGATAGCTCTAAAAAAAGACAACACTCAATCTTCAAGACCTAAAAACAATTCGCAAATGAAATGGAAAAAATATTTCGGGTTAAAATCAAAAGATATTTCTATTTTATTTAGGGAGTAGGAAAGGGAAATCTTTTATCTATTTTGATTTACTGACCTCAGTATATCATTTGGAATGGGAATCGTGGATGGGCTTGAGGATGGTAAAACGGCGTAAAGTGTAATAAGTTCAGTGTGAAAAATCCAGCCTTTTTCCGTCAAATGCCAAATATCTTTCAGAAAATTACTTGTAAATAATATTAAGAGAGGATATTTTTAAGATTTCGAAATTAGCGGAAAAATTTTCATAAGCTCAATATATGATTAAAAAGAAAAATTATATGTAAATTTGTATAAGCTTTTTGTATCATTAACTAAGAAATTTAAGAGAATTGATTAAATCATGATTGATTATAATCAGAGATATATATTTATAAATATATATATATATTCTTTCTTCACCCATAATCCATACACTGCAACAAGGATAGGGATGATGTTAATACCACCAGCATAAAGAAGTAAAGAATATAATAAGAAAATAGCAATATAATAAAAAATATAATTTATATATATATTTCATTACAATTATTTTCCCCAGCAGACAAAGTTTGCAACGGTTCCCGAATTTCATAAAAGAGTTTGAGTTCTGGATATGAATTTCCACTCCAATTGCAGTGTGATACCTTTGTCGATATGATCCAAATAATGTCTGGATAAAGATGTTTGCCTTTTGAGAGACCTATTGATACATGATTGTCTGTGATTATATAAGCGTTGCTTTCAGTTTCCAGCAGATTTTCCAGTGTAGGTCTTCTTCAGGTCTATATTTTTTTCATTGAAAATTGTTGCTTCATATTCCATGTTTTGATACCTACATTTACATAACTCCAAATTATTCTCACTAAAACACTGTTTTTCTTAGAGAATGATATGTTTATTCTTGTGTTGATTATTTTTGGTATATGTTCTATAATTAACTTCGGTTGGTTAGAATGGAGATTAAAGTAGATGTGAGTTTGACCCTCTGTTTTGATCGATTTAAAGGTGTTGTTGGATAGCTTAAGTGTGATATAAAAAAGTTGGCTATTTTTAGGTTAGAAAATATGTCTATCTTGAAGCCTAATCACATGAAAACTTTTATATTTATTTTGTGTCGTGACTATTACTATTTAGAACAATTGTTAGGCCACTGTCTCTATAAAGGCCAACTTGGTTGTCGTTAACAATTCTATCTAAGGTGTCCAATATATATATATATATATATATATATATATATATATATATATATATATATATATATATATATGTATGTATGTATATGCCCATCAGGTCTGCTATTTGGGCAGAGACAAATTCCCCTATAGCATACATCTAAGGTTTCATTGTTTCTTTTTATTCAAGTTGAATTACTATACACTAGTACTGATTTTCTATTATAATATTTATTTCATTATCTGAGATAACATTGTAGTTTCTCGCGACATTTATGTTATTAGTTAGTAATTCGTCAGAGATGGAAAGTTAGATGTCAATAGAATCCAATTTTATGAAAGTGGCCGCAGATTTATTCGGGAATTTTTGGAACCATTGGAATGTGTCGGAAGAATACTTCCAGAGATTGTTATGACGTTTTTTGTTGGATGAATAGTACTATTTTTTGAATATTTCTTTTGCGATCAGTCTCAATTCGAATTGTGAAGGAGTTATTAATCTGGATTGTATTATTTTGTTATAATTGATGTTATCATCTGTAAAAAAAGAAGTGAGAGTTGTTTTTTTTATGTGAGTGGTATTAATTCTGTCAGAAACATTACACTTGTTGACAAATTTATTTATGTCATTATTTTCAGATGAAAAATGTTCTAGTTCTTGTCTTTTTATATAACAGATTATTTTATTTGTGATAATTTTTTTAGTAGTCGGCAGGTTTGATTTGGTAAATGTACTTTTCAGCGTTAATCTGAAATTTAGTGGATTTTTTTATGTTTCGAATGACTTCACAGACTTTCGACTGGAATTGGTTTGGTGATTTCTTAAAATTGATTTTTCTAATGACATTGATCATATCATTTTCGAAGGGTTCCAGGCTTTTATACGTTGGAGAATTTTGAGATTTCAGATTATAATAAGTCTCTTCGAATAGCTGTATCGTATTTTTAGTAGAACATTTTGGTATTTTCTTACTGAACTTTCTAAATATAATTGAAAAATGAATCCTCGAAATTGAAAGGATCAAAACGAAAACTAATCGACCTGATATGTCTATATTATTTAACCAAACCTGTTTGAATGAAAATAGGCTGCCGAAATATACACAACATATATATATATATATATATATATATATATATATATATATATATATATATATGTGTGTGTGTGTGTGTATGTATGTGTGTGCGTGTGTGTGTGACGATATCATATCAATGTTGAACAAGAATTAAATGTGCGCGAATAAAATATTCACTCTTGCGCAATGTTTTTGACCCCTTTCTGGATTTTGATTAAACGCCTGAATATTGAATGTTGCCAGCATTTTTACAACATAATTTATTATCTTGCATCTGGCAAGAGAATCTTTCTCTCCGAGAATAGAGTTATAATACATTGAATATTATTAATTACAATAAAGGAATTAATCCGTTATTGCATGAAGTTTCCTTAAAATTTCAGATGTTATTGCTTAATATAACTCGCTAATAAATGTTGAACTTAAGAATGTTGGATTTAAAATGTTAGGACATCCCAATGAACTGGACGACAAGCACTAATGTGTAAAATATTTTCAGCATTCTTGATTATTATGAGTCAATATACTCAAAGGTTTATTGACACATAGTGACAAACACGCATGCAAAATATACACACAACACTCTAAAACATACAAACACATACAACCCCCAAACACAGGCCCCCATACATATATATAATGATAGATTAAAAAATAGGTCTTCATAATAGTGGTTTTATATTCAACAGTTTTTTTTTAATAAAAAATTAGGAATGGGTTAGGAAGAGTCATTTTCGCTATATTTCCATCGCTCAAATCTCCCAAAATTCTAATGAAGTATAAATATAAGCTAAACTTATTAAATTTATAAACTTTAACTCTTTGTTTCTTATTCTATCGTTATGTCTAATTCTATTCCATTTTTGATTCCAATTGATATATATATATATATATATATATATATATATATATATATATATATATATATATATATATAGAGAGAGAGAGAGAGAGAGAGAGAGAGAGAGAGAGAGAGAGAGAATTTTGTTATATTTACATTTTTTTACTTATTCGAATAGAATTTCTAAATAAAGTTACCAGCTTGACGATTCTGCAATTCTTACTATCTGATTTCAGTCAATGCAATTTTTTAAAATTAGTTTCAATACTAGTGTACCCATGCCTTTAAAAAATTACAGACTGAATTCTGTTAGTATGTTTAAATAGTAAGGTGCAACGAAATAAAATTCTTGAAAGAATGTTGTGAAATTGAATTCAGGGGATATAAAGAAATTACAACTACAATGAAGGCCAATGAACCACTTAATTATTCCATTCTATTTGTTTATAGACGTTCAATGTTATCAATTATTGATTACTCCCTGTATTATACAAATCGATTTTTGTCCTTTATTTTCCCATGTTAAATCTTTTACGTGTTCAATATAGCAGTGAAATGGAAATATGTATTGAAACATGAAAATTATGAACACAACGACAACAATATCTATTTAAAAAATCAAGTTAATATAATAGACAAAGGCATGTTTTTTCCTCATAAAACGCTTGAACAAATAGATGTGCAGGTGTAGATCCAAAGGATTTGATTAATTAAACTGCCCATCTTGCTCGGAAACTAATTACTTCTAAATGCAGATATATTCTTTATTTTTATAGACTTTTACAACAGTAATGGAAGTAACTTACGCCGATTTACCGTCCTTGATATTACAGATGGGACAACAAATATATAAATAAATACACCGGATATATAGAAATTAATACACTTTGATAATTATTATTGAGTTCTTAATATATATATATATGTTGTGTATATGTTTTTCCATTTTTTTCGGCATGATTTTATCGTTACAACAAATCGTCCATTTGGTATGTAGTGGGCTAAAACGTTTAAAAAGCGAAGAAAAATATAGTCTTCAAACACAGCTCTACTAATTAAACAGGTATTTATTTTTAATGAGTGTAAAATAATTAAGATTATTAAGTTACACGTTCAACTTTTTCTTTGAATATCATTTATATCATTTAGGAAGATGAACGCAGGCAAGTTTCAAAGGGATTTTTTTTTACAACGCAAAAGAAAAACAATTGTGCTAGTACAGTGAAGAACATATGTTTGTGATTGTCACGCAAAAATGATAATATCTCTGCTCATTTATGCACGTGTAGAGTAAATATGGCAGCAGATGCTATCACTTAATCAGCTAAACATGAATGCAAATGGGGCTAATGTAAATTAAGACCGAAATATTGCGTTTTGAATTTTTGTCGCGTTGTGCGTTTGTAATATAAATTGTGCAAACTGGTTTCTGAAAATAATTTTAAAGCTAGTAATAATTTCACGAAAGGAACTTTAGCACATTTTTTTAGGAGTCACTGGAAATATACTGAAGGCAATTGTATTTATTTGTATTAAACTATATATAGAAAATTTTACGGAGTTAAAAGATAGATTTATTAAATTTAGATATTTTATTGGTTAAAAGCTTTTCAGCTGCGTTTCAAGTAACCATCCTGATTGGTCAAGAAATGATTATGTATAAATTTGAATTTGACATTCGCGTGGTCCAGTTTTTGCCGAGAATGGAGGTGATGTCTGTGTGAATTTTTGTACAGAATTGAGATCTTTGTTATATTAACTATATTTATTAATTTGTTACTACATCATTTACATTGATTTTATAGTTACATCGAGAAATAAATATCATTATGAAGTCACTTATTCTGCCTCCTCTTAACTTGAAAATGAAACCATTTTTTTTCTATTAAAAACACACGCGCCAAACATAAGCATATTGATGAAGTTTGAATGGAAAATTAGAGTGTTGTTTTTATTTTCATCTTTCGTTACATTTTAGCTAGATTTTCCATCGGGATTTCTCTAGTCCGTTCACATACTATTCTCTTCTCAGTTAAGATCAAGCCAGCTGCAATTTAACTGTCTTACTCGCTTCAGTAAGTTAGGTTAACAAGTGCAGAAGTTGTTGACAAAAACACTTGATTGCATCTGCTTATAACATTTGTTTAACGGCTTGTGATGCAGTTACACCTTCATTACGTAATGTCTTAAGAACGTACTGGAAGAACAGTATCGTTATCTTCAATTTCAGACCTACATTTGCTTGCAATAATTTTTCTTGGTTTTTAAATCTTTAATTAATATTGTCATAGTCTGCTGAGCAAACAGATATATCTAAGAACATTTCATTATAATGAATATTTTTTTCATTCTGGGGAGCGTTAGATGAAGTTATTTTCGTAATATCTAAAAAGATGCATGTTGCATATTTTGTTATATGAACTTTTGTGGGCGAATGGTTGAAATAAAATACTAAATCTCAAATTGGACTGTGAAGCATCTGGAGACACTATGAGATGAGCAAAACCAGGAGAAAAATATCAAACAAATAATATGGTCTCCTAGAAAAAAAGCAAAATGACTGTGTTGCACAAAGGGAAAAATGTAGAAATTATGAAATGAAAGTCGCGGGGAAAAAGGAAAGTTAGGAAGAAATATTCGGGGAAAATATCACGGAAACAGAAACCATGAAATGTATGATGCTAAATCATGTTAAGCAAATTGAAAAAATATAAAGAATCTAGGAATTGCGATATATATATATATATATATATATATATATATATATATATATATATATATATATATATATATCTGTGTGTATGTATGTGTGTGTAGTAGAAGTAATAGTAGTAGTAGTAGTAGTAGCAGCAGTAGTCGTAGTATAGTTTAAAAGAAGAAATAGAAAACGGTTATGAATTTGCCATGTTTCGCTTTTACTCAAGCCTCATCAGAGTATGAGATATGGAAATAGTCTGGTATTGTTATTTTGTGTTGTTTGATTTTCATTTTTTAAGCAGAGTTCAAGTGAATTTGAATTGTCTAGTAGTGTTCGTCTTAATAATCTCTTTGTGTAAGCGTATCATAATGCCAGTTTGTCTATACGGGATTAGCATGAAAATGTTTATATGTATGTGTATTTAAGTCTGTGTCTAGTAAGCCTTATTGATATTTGGAAATTGTACACATCTTGAATTGGGTATGTTTTAACGTCAACCCCTGTGGTGGTAATTAAACATACGCTAGATTCTTTAAGAATGTTTTAATAACGTTATCTGATGTAAGATAGCAGTTTGACGTTCGATTATAGTTGATACATTTTTTTATCAGGACTCGCCCGAAATATTCTGGACCTGAATAATTATGCTTTTTTTTAAACTCAAAATTATGGTCATTTTTCCCCGTGCATTACAAGTTAATTTCAATTGTTTTCACTGTGTATGTCTTCCTAGTATTCCTTGTGTTCATAGATGCAGGCTTTCAAATTTCGGGATGTCTCTTCAATGTATATATCTGCATTGGAAGTAATTTATTAGGGAAATAAAGGCATCTGTAAGAATGATGGATTTATTTCTCTTCCTAGTTATATATCCGATTGTCTTGGAGTTGCACTTATAAACTCAAATGTAGATAACTAATTTATTTCCAGATGTACATACATTTCAGAAGGTAAGATTAATAATTTTGTGATGTTAATATCAGAACTGCAATCGGGGGTGTCTATTTTTTTGATCAGTGAACATTGCTGTTGCCCAGCATAGAAGTGAGGTGAATAATGAAAATTTGTAAATGTTTTTTTCATTCATTTTTCGCTTATTTATTTACATAGTCCTTCTACTGGTATCCTATGTCTAGTGCTGCTTTTATTTTTTGACGTTAGTGTGAATTTATAAATATTTATATATGTATGTAAAATTTGGATTAAAATGAACTGACTCTGTTTAATTTTTTATTGTATTTTTCTAACGTTCGAATAAGATGTGTATTGTGATAAAAATTATGGATAATTTGTCCAATGTTCAGTCTCCAGTGCGTTCGACCGTCTCATGCATTTTCAAGAACAAAATCAATGTTTTGTCTGTGTGGTAGGCAACAATTTATTTGTCATGGAATTCTTTCAAACTTATACTATTCTTAAATCTCAGTTTCGCAAATAATAACAGGATGTAGAGAAAGGAATTCTGTTTATTATATTTATTAAAATACACAACACACAATTGGAAAAATACAAAAAAATAAATAGACAGAAAGGATCGTTCCTCTATGATCAATATTATTTGGATGAATATCAGATCTGTAAATTTATTGTACACACGCACACACATTTTTGAGCGTGTTTGTGCGCGCGTATATTTACATATAGATTATATATTCATTTTCATAATTTACAATATATGGGGTTCTTGCCTTCTTAGCCAGACGAAGACTCCCCCCTCTCTCTCTCTCTCTCTCTCTCTCTCTCTCTCTCTCACTTTCTCGTTATCTATATATCTTTATATTTATTTAACACACACAGTCATATATATATATATATATATATATATATATATATATATATATATAAAGAAAGAAAGAACAATAATATATATATAATCCGATGTTCTTATAGATATTTTTTATTTTTACAAAATAGTGCTCAATGTAAATTTACCGAGCATTAATATTATAAATTAACTGATTTTAAAATATGGTCTTTTCCCTACACAGTTCTAACCATGTTTCAAAAATGGTAGCTAAATGCTTCGATCTTAATTTTGTATTTAAATTAAATACATTAGTTCCATTTCATTCCGATGCTTAATAAAATTTGCGTATTTTTTCAGTCGTGGATTTTTCAGTCTGATTCGAACACACACACACACACACATATATATATATATATATATATATATATATATATACTACAGATTATAATTCTTAGAAGTAATTAAAAATTAATTATATATCTTTTTATAATTTTTTAGATAATCTTATTTGTTAACGATCCATTTTGCTCGCATACTTTTTCTGATGATTTTGTTATAGAACTTTAAATCAACCGAGCCTTTTCTAGGTCTGGCATGATGCAGATGTTCCGTGGGTTCCATTAAATATTCACCAGTGGCAACTTTTGTCATCATTTCTAGTTTAATTGTGAGCGAGTTCATTAATATTACCAATTGATTAAAGTGTATATAACAGCAGTTTCAATTCAACCATCTTTATCTTTATTTCGTTTATTTTTGTATATTTCAAATCGAATATTGGTGAATATCAATAAACGAGAACAACTAAGAATTTTTTATATTATTATCTGTCGAATTCTGTTTCATGTCCAACTTTTGATTTCTCTTTAAATTTGCTCGAAACTTTGACGCATTATATTTCGTCAATTTTCCTTTTGGAAAAAATAACTTTCAGAAACATAAACTTACGATATAATTTCATGTATATGCTGTCTTTAAATCAGATACTCTAAAATTGCCACATATATTGTCATCAGGTAGAAGTCAACTGTCTCTTCTAGACCCGTCGAGAAAAATGAACTGATAAACAGTGTCTTTTTTTTAATATTGTATTTTTTCCAAATTTCGAATAATGTGTATATTCATCAAATTTATAGATAATATATCCAAATTTTATGTTTCGATACATTCGGCCGTCTCAGTAATTTTCAATAAGAAAGTTTATGTCAATTTCGTAAGCAAAAATTAATTTGTCTACATCTGGCCACGCATATAAATACGCGTTCCATTCGCTGAGACTCTGTTGAATATGTGAAACACATGATGAACAATAAGGACAAAAGAGTACCTCTTAATTTGATACAGATGTGTCACCCCTTTGCAAGTGGATTTTGCAGTGTGTAAATAGTAGTCTCTAGGCTCAGATGTTTTGGATTCGCAGTTGTTCTATTGTGGTGGTAGCTGGAAATCAAGACTAGAATATCAGATTGGCATTAACCGTCCACTGAGGGAGGAATTGGTTGATTCAATATTAACCAAAAGTATTTATGCAATACTAAACGTATCAGCCTCGACCGAAATTTTGAGCTCCGTTTGAGTACTCTCTGTAAACCACATGAAAGGTCAAAATAACAACCGAAAGCTAGACAAATATGGCAGCCTGCTTCTCCGCCCTGTGTTGTTCGCAACGAGGCTTGCAGATAATCATCTGGATTGAGAAGATGCATAGAGGTTGACCGGATAGTTTTAGAGCATGCACATATAACTTAATCTAATGAAGGATCCAGATTTTACGTGTCATATATGCATGATAGGACATTTGGTCTCAATCGTCAACTTAGAGTAATGGCTGCCGAAACAAGTCATCGATTTTGGAAGAGGTAAGTCGTTGTTTTCAGGTAGAGAAGATGTTTAGACGTTCCATTTATTTTAAAGAGGATTTATTTCGTCTATGGACCTGCCTGCCCGAGAAAAAAATAATAAAGAAAATGTGCGCTTCATTTAAAGTCATAATAGAATTTTGCTTTATTTTGAAGCTCATCATAGTCAAATGATAAAAGCACATGCACTCAGGCGGTTGTTCCTCCTTCAAAAAAGGACAAAGATACGAATTTTGCCAAAGAGCATATCTATTAGTGAATTTCCCCGTGTACGCCGGCCGGTAGACGAAATAAATGCTATTTAAAATAGAAAGGGGAAGTCGACTAAAATACGAGTATCCATTAAAGGTTACGTTTCAAGCAATAAAAAGATTTCATAATAAGAAGCAACATCCACTATATATATATATATATATATATATATATATATATATATATATATATATATATATATATATATATATATATATCGTCATAATTCATATTAGCGATTTATAAATCTATCATTCGTCCTTGCATTGAATAGTGACGGCATATATGTTCTAGTGGTCATACTATATGCCTACAGATTGTAATCGAACCTGACCTCTAGCTTTGTGATGTCAACGTTGTCACAAACAGCAATCCCTATTGAGATCGGAATAGAGAAATAGTATATTGAATACAGTAGAGAATAGCGGTCCGTGTAGTAATAGAGGATAGACTAGAAATGCAAATCAATTAGATACATGCTATCTCCCATATATGCTTTTCGTCTATGGCCACATGGTCTACTGAATTCAATAATGGGATCGCCTGTGTTTGCTCACTGGCGATCTATGTTCAAACTCAAGTGTCGCCAGCGACATTTTATTCCTATAAATAATTTATATTTTCCCACCCAGTCACGCATTATTTTTTAGTAGCCTTCCTGGCATGATTAAGGTAAATTCAATAAACTCACGCGCGTACACACACACACACACACACACACACACATATATATATATATATATATATATACCTCCGTGTGTTTGTGTGTGTAGAGTTAGAGAAAGAGTGAGAGAAAGAATGAGAGAAATAGAGACAGATTGGTAATCATTAGCTACATAGACTAATACAGTTAAAAGAAAAGTAGAAAAATGCGTTTCTCTGAAGTACAAATAACGATCGAATTTTGTACGGGAAAAGAGCAACTGAGACATTATTGTCTGTTTATAAACAAATTTCTTGAAAATTATATCGAAAAAGTCATTTTTAGCTATGCGTTTTCGCATGAACTTGTGAGAAGTGTCCGCCCAAATTAGATTTTACCGAACCGCATGTCATAAGAAATAGAGCACGCATTTTGTGTTTTGTCTTTTTTTAATTAGTGTCACATAAATTTAGAACGGTCAATCTCTTTGTTGGCAAATCACCTTTTGCCTGTCTCTTTTAGTTTCCGTCATAAAAAAATATATATATACTAGTCAAATAGAATGACAGTAAAAGACTGCCAAATATGCCCCCATGTGCAATAGGTACACAATTACTAATTACAGTTGCTTGATTTTTCATTTCGAGATTCTTTTACAGTCTTTCCACATTTTGTTTGGTACAAGTAAATTACTAGTTTTATATACACAAGTCTGAAATGATTTCACACTTATGTAAATAATAAAAGAAGACAAATACCATTTTATCACCTTTACTTAATAGAGACGATATTATGTTTTTATATTAATGCATTATTTACAATTCTAATATTCACCTAGGGTAACAGTTATCGGCGTGGAAATCTTCGAACAGAGTTTAATTTCCGGCCTCATTTTCTGTCGTATTGCCTGCTCTTCTCTTGTATTTACTTTCGCAAAAGACAATTGTAAAGAAAAACATGATTCATTTTCATATTGTTCCTCCAACTACAATGGATTAAATACTATACTAAAAGAAAATCTGTATCCTTGCATGGCGGCCACTATACGAGGTACTCAGTTACCCCACATCTTGAAAATGGCAATGTCTATTTACTTAAAATCTTTAAAATGACTATGTGTAGAAACTTGATTTCATAAATATTTAAGGGAAAACGTACTTAAAAAGTTATAAATAATTATGAAAATTCTTAGTTAAAATAATAATAATAATAATAATAATAATAATATGAAGAAGAGAAGGAAGAAGAAATCTGAATCTCAAAAGTGTAGCACATAGGAACATCAACAATCCCTGTTTTCGTTGGAGCCCTAGGATTGGTTGGAAACGATTCCAGTAGACTAACTGAAGGAATCCCTGGAAGTCCATGCCTCAAAGAAATACAAAATTAGTTCTCACAATTACATAACACACATTATGAAGAGCTTATCTATGTAAAATATGTTTATTTTTGTTTTTGTCAGCGGAAAGTGCCATGATGTCATTTCTAAACTTAGATCTCTTGGCGGGACAAAGAAAGAAATGTGTACAGGCCAGAAATCAAAGGATATAAAATGAATAATATTAATAATTAGATATAATGATAACTGATCTTAAACAAAAACTCGTTGTTCTGATATACAATTCCTCTATATATCATATGTTAAATAACTCATTGTTATAAAAATAAATATTATATTGCCGTCATTCACCATTTAATTCTTAAAATATAAGAAAATTTTTCTCTTGAAAATAACCACCTTGGTTAGTTATTAGAAAAATCTGTATCAATATTTTAAATAAAATATTAGGTTGGCGCAAAAATAATGTCATTTTCTCACATATGTTACTATGTGAGAAAACGGCATTATTCTTGCACCAACCTAATATCTCTTCAGGACATAACGGTTATAAAACTCTTTAGCCAGATCTTTTTAAAAACAATGTGTGAAAATCAATGAGATGACGGGAAAGGTAGCAATGAGATATGCCTTCGACTTCTCCACAGTTCTTGAATTAAAGGTTGTTTTTCTTTTAAAATTGTTAACGTGAAAAGCTCTGCTAGGTGGAGAATAGAGGGGTCGACATTCTTGCCAAGATGATAGTAAGAAAATGAACTCTACATATAGGTTCGGAATTTGAACACGGATCGCCGATTGATTTTCTTTTTAATATGTTAGCCAGTTATTTGCGTAAAGCCACTATACCTGAGTAATTCAAGGAATTATTTTATTAGGAACGAATATCCTACGCAACACTACATTATTTTAATGTACCTTTTTGAATTATACATTAATACAGATCTCATCAATATTTTCAAAGGTGTGTTTGTCTATGGAACATTTCAGAAGAAAGTTATGAAATAAGTAAAAAAAAACATTGATATAAAGTAAAATACAGCATTCTCAGAGCGCATTCAAATTGTTTTCCGTATCGTCGTAACCATGGGTAAGTGATTGTAAGGAACCCTGCATGTCAGATGGGAATAAATTATAGACAATATGTCTACTTAATTTTAACATTATCCTTTCATATTCGCGAATATTTTCCGTATATTACAAATGAATAATACAAGAAATGCACTGTAACAGTTAGAATCACTTTTATTTTTCAAGTTCCATAATGAATAAATATTCACGTTCTAATGAACGCTAAATCATAAATATCCGCCATAGCATTTAAAAACCAATAACAAAAAAAAAAAAATAGTAATGGATAGCTACATTTGTTTTTGTATTACGAGTTGCACACTTGATGGTGATCTCAGAAAGAGATAGGAAGTACTTGGGGTAATATAAAAGAGTTTTTCACTGTTAGAGTGCAATTCTTACCTTATTTAATTGGAATATATATAAGTTGTTTGTGAATATGAAAGGCTAATGACAAAAAGAATCGGTTATATTTGTACTTCATTCAATATATATATATATATATATATATATATATATATATATATATATATACATATACATATATATATATATATATATATATATATATATATATATATATATATATATGGAAATTCTTAAATAGTATTAGTTCACTAGTATGCAGATGAAATGATATTTTAAACAATCGCATTATCTTTTGGATTTCGTTATTTAAATGTTGGATTTACAACACGCTTATTCATGAATATTGTATTGTTACCTTCGTTGTCTGATGCCGTTCTTGACCAATATAATTTTGTAAATAATTATATTGGAGATATTCCAATGTATAACAATGACACTGGCGTTACATTTACAGGAAGAGGTTATAGTGGTTCTAACGAGAAAAAGTGTGTATATAATAAAAGACGGAGAAACCACCAAAGTTTTTGGTGTCATGTGGATTTTTAAAAAAAATATTATGCATTATATTGCATAATTTTTCTACACGTGTTTCCGGTCTCTTAACTGTCAACAGGCAAAAGGTGGAGATTTCTACATATTATTAAATATAATTAATTTTTTTTCTTTATGTTTTTGATCTTAAATATTCTCGATATGAGACATTCTCTTTTAGGTGTTCGTGATCCAAACGTATTTCTTGAAGTAGCAGTGAAAATTCCTGCGTGAAGGGTTATAAAACAATTAAGATTGGTTCGAGAAATGATGGAGTGGTTGTAGCCATGCTTATCTTTTAATCACCCCTGTGTGTTCTTAGATCTATTTCCATTTGCCTGTCCTTTTGTCAGCTTGCGTGTATATATGTGTATATCCCCTCTCTATACATTACACACTGTCTCACAACCAGAAATCAGTGAACACATCTGTACACCACGTACATATATACGCACACATACACAGACACATAATTACACACACACATACACAGTCTCACAATTACACACACACATACCGTCCCATTACAAGGAATCAGTATATACACACATATACACACACACACGTACATACATATACTTCCGAAGTTACATGGAATCAGTATACATACACGCACATACACACATATATATGTACACACATGCACACATACTTCCTTATTTGTGTGGAGTTTGTGTGCGTGCCTGTGATTAGCTCTCTTGCTTTTGTTAATATGTGTGTGTTTGTTTGTATATATATATATATATATATATATATATATATATATATATATATATATATATATATATATATATATATGCATATGTGCCCCGCAAACACCCGCATAAGAGCGTGCGTGCATGTATGTAAGAGGTTTGACCACTGTATTTTGTCACTATCTGTGTATGTTGTGTTCTTTTGCGTGTTGGCTTATGATCTATTATTTCTGGTTTAAATTTGTTTATGAATTTTTTTTCTTGTATTTGTAGGTAAGAATTATTGTCTGTATGATATATTGGCATAATTTTTATATTTCTCATGGTTACATTTGAAGATGTGTTGTGTTACAAAAAGTTTTCTGTTGTCTGGTAATTTTATTTTGCTTTTGTGTAGGGAGACCCTGTTGTTCAGTTGTTGACAGATACCTATATATGTCCTTTTGCACTTTGTGCATTTGAGTATATAAATCACATTTTTTTGAGGTGCAGACGGTCACGAGACCGGGAACACGGGTAGAAAAATTATGTAAAGTAAAGCATAATGTTTTTAAAAAAATCCGAATTACAACCAAAAACGTTTCCGGTTTCTCTTCTTTTCAATATATATAAATAAATATATATATATATATATATATATATATATATATATATATATATATATATATATATATATATATATATATAGAGAGAGAGATAGATAGATAGATAGATAGATAGATATAAAGAGAGAGAGAGAGAGTGAAAGAATTAACATGAGCAAATGTTAATCATATAGCTGATTGTTATTATCTTCAACATCTCGAGATTCGTAAGCGGACGTGTCCGTCCAATCTTCAGTGCGTATCACCAATATATATATATATATATATATATATATATATATATATATATATATATATATATAGAGAGAGAGAGAGAGAGAGAGAGCAGGAGACAGAGAGAGAGAGACAGACAGAGAGAGACAGAGAGAGAAAGATAGATGCATTGATTGATATATATGTAAGTATATAAATTAATTTCAGTTTTAAAAAAGGAAGGATCCGGACAACACTCTAAAAATGATCACATTTAACAGATCAATTTTTTCTACAGAAAGTAATCTAAAGTCATTTTCCCGTTTCATTTAACTATCCTTAAACTCATTATCGTTGCTTGCAACATTTAGCTCTGTCTTTGTTATGCAATATATTAAAGGTTACCGCGACATGAGCTTCAATCGTATGGACTATATGTACCAATATCTCCGTTGTTTCTTGTTTAAGGTGTTCTGAAAGAACTTTACCTTTCACATGATTCCGATCCGGATATTTCATCAAATATAGAAAATAGCTAGCGGAAAGCAAAAAGGGCAAAAAAACTAATTTTGAAGCCAACATTTGTGATAGAAAATTGTTTCCTTTTTACTCCTCTTTACTTGAGATCCATCCGGAGATCGGCTTCCATTGATCTACAAAATGTTTCTGTTATTTCTAAAGCTATAAAGATCCAAAGCATTGATTTTCAAATACAAAGGTTACCGTTATAGCTTCAATTGACATTTTATCATTGTTTAAACTCTCTTGGATCCGTGAGGTCACTATCAAAATCAATGGAAAATTCACCTTCAAATGGGAAGAATCGATTTATTGTTTTGCATTTTGAAAGGAAAATAAAGTAAGCTTTGAAATTGTGAAAAAGTTACATTGTAACATAATTTGTTTTGGGGGGAATATTCTTCTTTTCTGCCATTTCCGTTTAAATTTTCTCTATTATCTAGGGTGTTTGCTTTTCTTCGACATATATCCGGATATATAAAGATAAAATGCATTTCAATTGCGTATATTTAGCTTGGAATATTTAAATAAAAACGTATTGAAGGAAAATAATGGGAAATTGAATCACCACAACTGTAAATATTGTACAAAAACCAGTTGACATAGATGTTGAAATAATATTTTCTATAGAAAAAGAGCGAATGACATGCAAACACAGTTTAAATGATGACTTGTGTGAATCGAAGAGGCTTTTCTCATATATATATATATATATATATATATATATATATATATATATATATATATATATATATATATATATATATATCCAGAGCTGCACAAGATCAAGATCTGAAGAAAAAAAGAAATAGACGTAGGAACAAATTTTCAGTACTCATTTATGCAGATAATGATTAAAAATGAACCAGTTAACGCAGATAGCTTCATAAGAAAAAACGTGATAGGTGGATAGATATCTAGATAGAAAAATATGATAGAGAGATAGACAGATAGATATGAAAATTCTCTGACAGATTGCTAGCTATGTATGAAAAGATTGTGATAGATAGAGATAGACAGATAATGACTGTGATAGAAATGTAAGAAAAATTGTGACTATATTTTTATGAATCTATAAGATCAATTCTGACGATATATATATATATATATATATATATATATATATATATATATATATATATATATATATATATATATATATATATATATATATATATATAAGCTTTACCAGTTCCGAAGGTAAAAGATAATTAAATTGAAATAAAATTGATTGCTAGTCAATCTTTCCCACAGGTAGAAACTAAATATTTTATATCTCATCTAAGTCTTATATTATTATTGTTCACTCAGTTACAAGGACCAAGAGCCATTCATGGTGGGACGTTGCTAAATTCGATTTTTGCATGCCCGTAGATGGAGAGAAGTCGTGTTGCATGGCTTGATTGTCAATGGTTGAACTAGATGTTAACAGTGAAAGTTTGTATTAAGTTACTCTCACGAATCCGTTTTACAATGTCACAGTTCTGGGAAAATAGTTGTCTGAATGTAACAGGATATTTGAACACTAATCAAGGTTGAATTCTTCTTGATATTATGCAATGTGGCTGTCATGACAAAAAATTACAGAATGATAAACTTCAAAGACATTGATCTTGAGGGGAGAATGTATTTTAGTACTCATAAAATGCATTGAGGTTTTATATTTTGTCATCGATATAATTCTTTGAATATACAAAGCATAAACATTGAAAAAACGGAAGAATCAACAGTTTTTGTTCATGGTTCCATGTAAACGAAAGTCTCCCAGGTTATACCCGGAATTGTACCACATTCAGTTCAAGTGGCTCTATGGGTAAATACTTTTAATATAAACGAGTTTCGTGAGTTGGAATAAATAATTATGAAGGATTATTTTATATTTGGGGGATAACTTCTTCAAATGGGAATGTTATTATTTTCATTTGGGTGAAATTTACAAATTGCAAGATAAAAGTGACTCAATGACATGTATCATTTTGGTTCAATCCCAAATATTGTATAAAATTCTCAAATTTTAAAATACATAAATTAATAATTTTATAAACATTTTCGGTCTTATCCTTTTATATGATTTTATAAATGTGAAAATTATAACAACAAATGTATTCCTTAATTACATAATTACATTTATTTAATTTCGTATCTACAAATTCAATTATATTAGGTTGGTGCAAAAATACTGACGTAATAATTGTCGTTTTTTGACATTAACGAATACGTCAAAAAACGACATTATTACGTCAGTATTTTTGCACCAACCTAATATAATACTGTACCATTTATTCAAAATTAGATATGTTGTAACTCATTTAATAAAATATATTTAGCTGAAACGTAACATAACTTGGATAAATGTTGGAATGTCGGGGAATTCATATATATATATATATATATATATATATATATATATATATATATATATATATATATATATATATATATATATATATATATATATATATTTTGGTAATATATATTGTAAATGAAGTGTTAAAAATTCAACCACGCAGAAGGAGGCTTCGTGCAGGTTCAACCACCAACTTCGTTTTGTATTCAGACACTGTCAACAGACCAATAATAATGTCACCTTCCTGTCAAATGGCTATGATAAGATTCGAACACGATATGGCGGAAATGCGATGGCTCTAACTGCTCGGACACGTGGGAACACACACATACATATATATATATATATATATATATATATATATATATATATATATATATATATATATATATATATATATATATATATATATATATATATATATATATATATATATATATATGTATATGCTTTGAATGTCAGAAAGAGCAATACAAATGCAAAAGTAAGTGTGGCAGAGTTTTATTGAATACAGAATATAGTCCCGTCTGTGTGAACCACAATAAAGACAATTTCTTCTTGGTATATTTTTGCAATTTGCTGTCAGGTATTGATACCTCCGTAGTTTTGGAATGTTCCGCAGCCAAGTTGTTTTTGTTTTTATCCAAGTTAATACACCGTCTGCCAGGATCCATTCACTTCGTTTATTGCATACAATAGGATATCAGGACGAAACTCAAAATTCATATCATTTTAGATGTTCAAATTCTACGTGAGTTTAATTTTCAAATGCTCTTCTACTGACATAAAAGAATAAACAGACAACATCTTTACTCACTGTAGACCAAACATACTGGGGTTTTTCCAATGTCATATCAAGATTACTTTTTCCTGGTGTCTTCAGTCGTCTGTACTCTTTCAGTAGCTTTTTCTACAAAGTCATCAAAAGAGTAATACAGTTTTTCTGAGAGTAGATTCCTTTCTGCATTTTGTCTGTGAGATTTGCTCTTGACTTGCGCTGATTGTCCTTCTGAACATTTTTTCTAGAAGGTTTTCTTAAGTCGCTTCCATAATACTGGAGCTGACATATCTTGGGTTTCTTGGATAAATACTCGGTGTAAATAGTTTTCTACCATGCATCGAGAGTTGATGTATTATCTTCCCGTAATCCACCAAACTTTGTGCCAGCTCAATGCGCTTTGTTTGCAGTGCACTTTTAAGCACCTGTATTCCCTGAGTACTCATAAAATTTCACACGTTTCTACACATAGCGAACACCTACCGTTCCTTTTGTTGATGTAGGTAAAACCTAGCCAAATTAATCCTGGGATGTAAGCTTCTGTTAATGGACATGATGTTCCTTAACTTTAGGTCCAGGTTTTCCTAGTCCTATTTGATCAGTTCAATAAAGCTTTCAATACACGTCACAAGAGCGAGTATGCAAGTCTTGTTATCTTAACCTAAATTTCTTTCATCACACATGGATTTACAAGGGTTTTTTAAACGCCCAATTTAGTCCTCTAGTATGAATGACTTCATCTTATTAAATACCTTGTCCAGCTGTAGAACATGTATGCATTTATAAATACTGCTATATATCTCCATCATAAATTCATTTTCAGTGAGCTCCATACCTATGCTATTCACATTTATGTCCCGCTTTAATTCTGGGACTACACACGTATCATTTCCAAAAAGTACCGTGAGATCGTGGGAGCATATGCTAATTTTATTTCTTAAGGAGTCCTACTGGTCATTATTGATAGCATATAACATAGGATCATCTATAAATTACTGCTGATTGATCCTTTGGAACTTTCATATTACTGAGAATCAACGCCAATGGTTTCATGATGACAACAAATACGAATAACGATAGTGAATCACCCTGAAAATGCAACGATTGATTTGTAAAGGCTGTTTCATTGACACGGATGAAAGTCAACTGTAAGTAAATCACTGTTATTGGTGAAAATCTATTTAATTATACTGTTATGTAACTCATGGCAATTATTTGTGAAAAATAATATCGCCTAAATGTCCGACAAGGCTTCGCGGGAAAACCTCCACTCGATGCTCAACTTTTTTTTATGACGTCTCTGCATAGTTGCTCCCCAATCTCACTAATATGCCTTATTATCTCATCCTTCTGTTGTTGAATTGTTGTTGACTTGCTGGCATAGATCTTACTTTTGAGATGACCCGGAAGGAAGAATCTAAAGGAGTCAAGATACACTATCGTGGTGGCCATTTTATATCGCTCTTTCGAGAGATGATGCCACCTGGGAACTTCTCATTCAATTTATATTTGAATGTCCATTTTTCTAATAGGCTTCGATAACTTTAACACGTTGTTTGATTGTTAATCTTTCCATGGTTGAAATTGCCAAAAACTTAAGTTGTTAAATCTGAATGAAAAAAAAAAAATACTAGACGCTTAAATTTAATTCACATTTAAAATCAGTCCAAGTTATTGGCACAACCTTTACTTCGCAAAATTAATTTCCGTACGACTTTCATACATTTTTCTACTTGTCTTGCTGATACAATGTTCTTATCCACACAACCATATACAGGTATTTAAGATTCCCGAGTATTGCGCTGTATAGTATGCCCTGAGATAATATTTCCCAACCATAGGCAAGTTTGTCATGAGCAACCTATAAGTATTAAGAATCGTTAATTTTTGTGTTTTTTTTTTTTTTTTGTAATTCAATCCGCTTTTCTCCTCGCAGCTGTGGGTAAATAGCATGACATACTGGGTTTTATAGTTTTGGATGGCAACTGGTCTATCGCAGAAAGAAATGACATCTTACTGCGGGAAAAAATTTACCTCGTCAGACATGTATCGAGAGATAACTGATAGCGTAAGCGTGTATCACGCATGACACATAACTGACTGATACATGATACCATTACATACACTTTTAATATTCAGAATTGGAGGCCCGGTGTAGTAATGGATAGCAGCACGGACTGAGGAATCAGAGAGTCGAGTTCGTATTCCACTCGAATGCATTACAATCAGTTACGTGCTAATACCATTGGCAAAAGTATGAATCCTCTTCTTCTCCCACCAGCTATGGGTAAGTAGACGGCAACTCATCTACTGCAGAAAGAAATGGCAACCTACTACGAGAAAAACAAAATCTGCCTCGTCAGTCATGTATCGAAAGATACATGATCCCCTAAGCACATAACTGACTGGGTTGGACTTTATAGCGTGACCAATTCGTTTCTCCCATCTACTCACCACTTGCAGTAAAAACTTAGCTTAAATGGTTTACGTCAACCTTTTCTGCATCAAAGTTAACAACAATACGACTTTAATTACCTGCCTGTCTACTTTTTCTGGGTCCACCCGCTATTTATCGTATATTTTGGTACCAAATACCTAAGCTAAATATTCTTGTAGATCTTGCAAACTCTCATGCGTTCATGTTAGCATTTTAAATGAGATTTAATGGAATCTAGTTCGGTGACTTTCCATTTATCTTTTCCAGTTAATATTTCAACATCGTTAACGGTAACGACAAACAATTTTATAGAGAAGGCGTCTTGCGCAGTTTGTTTTTTTTTTATCTCATATTGAATCCGTGAAGTAACTTTGTTTTGCTTGATGTCATCCGACGAAATTTTACTCGAAAAATCTGTGAACTCAACAGGATAAGATGGTTGACTCTCCACAACTGTTTTGTCATCCAATTCATCATCAAACAATAATTATTCGCTGTAAACAGATTGATCTAAGGAAATTGATTTTAGTGTTTTCATATCAATTTATATTCACTTCACCTGCCCTAATCTGCTTTACTGTTTTACAAATCGAATAGACAGTTATTTGCAATTAATTTATTATTATTATTATTATTATTATTATTATTATTATTATTATTATTATTATTATTGACATCTTCTATGCTGATTTTTTACAAACGATCTTGCATTATACCTACTCTCCAGTAAGCCATACAACCTCATACAGAGAATAGCTCTCGAAGAAGATTTGCAATGTCAATCGAAAACAGAACTGAAGGATTATTTCAATTTATTACTTTAAGTTATCTGCTGACATAGTAAACTCGATATCTCACATTATCATCATCATCATCATCATCATCATTATTATTAATATTATTATTACTATCAATATTATTTATTAATAGGAATGAAATTTCTATACTTAACATAATTTATTATTTTTCATTCCAAACATGTGTTGTTTTCCTGATTTTGATAGAATGCATAACAAATTTTATCCCCTCGAGAAAATAATTGAGTATTTCCATCAGCTAAGCAAAGAAAAGAAAACAGAGAAAATATAAAATTGCATTTTAAACACTTTAAATTAATTTAAATTACCTGAATATATCACTCAAAATTTCGATGCTTGGTATATAATTATATAAAAAGTTAAATTACAAATGAAAAACAAATATGACTGATTCGTTCAATTAGTTGATTGTCTATTAAATAAAAATAATACAATGGTTATAAACTTCTACTCCATCAAAACATTGGTTAACAGTATAAAGAAGGAAAAAAACTGGCCATCCTCTTTAATTGATGAATAATTGGGACCTAAGACATTTTCCTGCTAATGAATTCAAACGTTGAAAAGAGCATTTCACTTAAAAAAAAAACAGAGTATCCTTGTACAGAATTGAAGGTTATAAATATATGAAACATTTTAATTTTTCCTTAATAGGATACACATAATACATTAAAATTATAGACAGACACTTGTTTCAAACTCTAGCATATGTAGCGCAGATAAGACATGCATATATATATATATATATATATATATATATATATATATATATATATATATATATATATATATGTATGTATGTGTGTGCGTGTGCGCGCGTGTGTGTTCGCGTATATATATATAGATATATATATATGTATGTATGTATATATTTATATATATATATGTTTTGTGTGTGCGTGTATATATATATATATATATATATATATATATATATATATATATATATATATATATATATATATATATATATATACGTACATATACTCGCACATATATATAGATATGTATGGGTGTTTTGTGTGTACCTATATTGTAGTAAATAACTTATCACTGCAATACGCAACGGGTATATGTTCTAACACATTAGCAATATTGTAATATATTTCAACTTAATAGAATTAAATGATCGATTATGGCGATATATTGATAAAATAATACATTCATATTTTAAGCATTCATTAGACGAGCTTCTGTGACGACATGGCACGTTTTTCTATTTTTTGTTTGTGAGTACAAACACATGAATCAGCCTCCTAGATTTTCATTTTTGCTAAGGAGACAAGTATCTCTACTCTTACAGATGAACCATACAAAAGAAGAAAACTCTTGTATATATATATATATATATATATATATATATATATATATATATATATATATAGAGAGAGAGAGAGAGAGAGAGAGAGAAAGGGATACAGAGACAGAGAGAGAGAGATAGAGATAGGGTGTTTCATTAAGACGGATAAAATATAAAGGTCGTTCTTTAGGACGGATCCAAGTCAGCAGTAAATAAATCAGTGTTATTTGTGAACATTTATCTGTTTCTCTTGAATCGTGTTATTTACGTCATGGCAATAATATCGCCCAAATGTCCACCAAATCTGAAAGATAAAGAACAAAATATCATTAGATACTTAAAATTAATTATCATTAAAAGCAGTCAGCAATTATTGAAGCACACTTTATATATATATATATATATATATATATATATATATATATATATATATATATATATATACATATATACATATATATATATATATACATATATACATATATATATATATATATATATGTGTGTGTGTGTGCGCGCGCGAGTGTGTGTGTGTGTGTGTTTGTGTTCGGCACATACAAACCAACGTGTGTCACATTTCCACCATTATGTTTCCGCAGGTCTTTCGCAAGAATGATTCATTATTATGCCCAAAGAGTATCTAAAACTTCTTTCATAATGAGCAAAATACTCTACGTTATGTCGAGATATAAGGTTGGTGCAAAAATAATGCCGTTTTTTCACATATGTTACTATGTGAGAAAACAACTTTATTTTTGAACCAACCTAATACATTTAGGTCTAACTTAAATATCTCTTTGAAAGAAGGTTATTAATTACTTTCTCCTAATAACCACTCTGTATTCATGTACTTGTAAGACAATTTAACTTTAGCTCTGAGCTGAATTTTCTGTTTAATAGTTCAAAAATTTGTACATATATATATATATATATATATATATATATATATATATATATATATATATATATATATCAATTTAAAAAACAAACATACTAATTTTCTGGATTGAAAATAACTAGAAATATTTTCAAGTATAAAAATTCGTATAATTCGGGTGAAAAGTGTCAATAACGAATAGAGTATTTTGAGAGCAGCTTATAGAAAGCTTTCAAATAACATATTATCTGATGGAACGTAATATTTGTTTACCTGAACAGCTTTAATAGTCGGGATTATACTGAAAGGAAATTTACTGACAGCCTTTGTTGCACGTACGCTTACATCAAGAAGGGAAATATATCAGATTTACAGACGAAAACATAAGTCATAATAAGATCTTTATAAATCTTTGGTAATCTTATCCTAGGATTTTCTTTCTAATCATAGATCTCCTTTGGAAATTTAGGGTGTTTCGCGGGAAATTGTTATAGCATCTCTTCTTACCTGAAGGTAGGAATCCGTCTGGGAAAACAAATGTTTATAAATAAATGAAACACATCAGCTGGATTCAAATATTGCAAGAGATACTTTAAATAAATTATAAATATTAAGTGAAATCTCAAATCAATATACTAAAACTGGACCTATATATATATATATATATATATATATATATATATATATATATATATATATATATGTGTGTGTGTGTGTGTGTGTGTGTGTGTGTGTGTGTATTGAATTGAACACTCTGCGATGTAATTTCTAGAAGTACCCGGTTTTTTACTGTTTTAATTGAACCATTCAAGTTATTTACCGCTCATTTGTTATTTGCCTATTATTTCTGTCAAATGATTCAGCAGTTATTACGATAGTCCTTAGCAAGGGTATGTATATTTTACTAGGGATGATATATTCGATGAAGGGATTAACTCAGCAGTTTAATTCCGCTTTCTCTTCTCAGAAAGCAACCTTTGAAATATCGATGAGGGAACACACAGTTAAGCTATCGGAGTTCAATTTAAATCTTAATTTTACTGGATCCCCGTAATTACCTAAGAGTAATTTTCCAAAACTTACGTATTCTCACAGATAAATGTATGTGCGTATGTGCAAAAGCACCACAAACTTTGGTTGTATATGCATATGGATCAATGTGATTTCTGTTGAATTGTGTATTTAAATAGAGAGAGAAAGGATTTAGATTTTCACACAAGAAACTTCGTCAGAAACCCCCTAAACCGAGTGATTATTGGGACTTGTATACGGTAAAATTATATATATATATATATATATATATATATATATATATTACTTATTGCTCATCTCTCCTTTGAACGGTATCTGAATAAAAAATATGTATACCTGTAATTCCACGAGAATTGAAGAATAGAAGGATTGAGCTACACTTTTGCGAAAACCGCCTAAGGTAACTAACTTAACAGACAAGCATTAGCGCCAAATATATGTTACAAATATATTAAAGCTTGCGAGAATCTAATAATATATATTACCACCCAGTGTCTAACTTTATTTAACAACGCCAATTCGATTTACAGCTTAGGCTCGGAATAAACGCTTCTATCATTGAATAGGCATCACACAATTTGATATTTAAAGAAATTGTGTAAAGAAATTAACAGCAATTAACAACAAACTTCTTCAAAATAGCTAAAAATTGTACGAATGCGCCAGGAACAATAAACACTATGGGAGTTATAACACTCGCTTGCCCAGCAAACGGAAACATTTAAGAATACTAGAAAAACTCAATAAATAAAATCATTACAATTTCCTTGTTGATTATATTCAATGAAACATTGCTGCCCATATATACAGTGTGATTGAAAAGTAATTCTCATTTTAAAATATTTAAAATTTATTTATTATTTATAACTTTTTCAATAAGTGGATGCGAAAGGAAAGCATTCAGAATCCGCTTTTATTTAAAATTTAATATAGACACCAAATCTCGCTACCATTTTCTTGAGCCACCCAGTCAACTGATTTAACCAGGAACTCTTGTGGTATGGAAGACATAACTTCTTTTATTAGCCAATCAAGTTCTTCCAAACTCTTGGTTTGTTATAGCAGGTTTTTTTCATTTAAACAGCACCAAAGAAAACAGTCACAGCGTAATATGTCAGGACTACTGGCTGACCACTCATACATAAAATAAGGAGATACTTTGCAATCACCCAATGCATATATGATGTTACTGAATTATCAAGACTTGTTTGTTTGTTTGTGTGTGTGTGTGTGTGTTTGCTTGTGTGTGTGTACAAGCATGATCAGGCATCTTCCAAATACGCTTTTTTTTAGTATTTTATACATTGACAACATACGCTATTATTTGACGAAGCGAGCATTATAGAAAGTTGTGCGTGTTCGCTTTATACTCTTAACGGATAATGAGAAAAAAAAAACAGACACGGAAAGAACGGATTAAATTCAAGGTAAATGTTGTAATTAAAAAAAAAGACTGTATTCACAAGCTAGGAAAAATATCAAGATGTCACAAAAAGTAGACAGACAGAAACACATAGGACAGATGCACCACTTGCATAGAGTGGAAAGTTCTCTGCGCTCAGATCGAATATTGATTGTGAACATGATTGGACAATAATGAATATGAACGGAGTGTGTCAGATTCACGTAGGTTACATGGGAAAATTAACGAGTTCCTGGATGAGAAATCTACTACAAAATGGACCATCCATCGGATTCACCAGTCTTAGCACACAGCAATTTAAAATATATTTTCTTCTTATGCAATAAAATTATGTTTCTGATAATATTGAATAATCTTTTAATCATGTTAAATTAAAAATATATAGACACAAACAAAACAAGAACAATCTATAGTTTTGACTTGTTGTATTTAAATATTTACACTATTTACATTTTTCGTGCTGTTGTTCCTAACTTTATTGCTATATCCACGATATTTCGGTCTTGTACGCTCATACTTCCTTCAGGTGATGTACGTTGGCATTTCGAAACGAAACACTGTTTAGTCTCCGGGGTTAGTGTCTTCTAATTCCATGTTTTATGCCTTTGGTTGTATCAATTTCATTTTTACCTTAATATCTCAACTCTCCCACTTGGTTTTCCAACCGCCATATCCTAGTTGATAAAATCGTTGGTTCAGTGAACCAAAATTGACTTGACCCATAATGTTTTGGTTTTAATACACTACCACAGGAGAGGTAAAAAAAATATTGGAGAATTTATTTACTAAGGTAAAATAACTAAAAATGAGATACCCAAAGACATGGCACATGAGATTAGAACAATCTACCACCGTTTACTAAATAAAGGGTCCATTTCGAAATTCAAAAGTATATCACCTTAAGAAGGTTGGAGCGTGAAACGTCATGAATGTGACAATAAAGATGATGGCAATGGTCCGAATAATGTAAATAGTGTAAATACAAACAACTGTATCTACATCCATTTATGTATCATCTTACACACACAAATCTTATGTGTTCTTGTGTGTGTTTGTGCTTGTGTAGATATGAGACAACGCGTAAAATCTTTGTATTCACAATACGTTTCGTAATAGTAATAATATATTAATCATTTCTTTATGAGGAAGGTTTCGCTATCCATTGTACTATTGACTACTGTTGGTTGTAATTTATAAAATCTTTTTTTCTAAAAACAATATTCGAGAAGATAATTTTCTCATGTCCATTAGCTGTAATTATTTTTTCTGTAATTGTCGGGAATTTACTTTCTTACCTTTTATTACGAATGTATGGAATATCAACATCTTGATTATATTATTATTTTCCCATCGTGCTACATGCTATATTCATTTTTAACTATTACTATTTTTTTTATTACTAGTTTTTTTATTCTTTGTCCGTTATTCTGTAGCGTCATCCCATAATATTCGAAGAAGTATGGTATTTATTAAGATACATAGTCTTCATAACTTCAACGCCATTTTTAAACACTGAAATGCGAATGCGCCTGTATACTGCTACTAGTTAATGTATATCTAAACAGGTTCGACGCCATGCATGACATTCATACCATATGAAAATCTCGATATGCTGAGGATATAGTTTGATGCCATTAACATTATTTGAGTGTTCATGTAATTGCTTTGGTTTTGTGCAAATCTGTAGTCTTAGGCGAAATTAGATGTAGAGCCGCCTACTATAACTTCAATACACACGATAGTAAATTTTCTTATAACTGATTTATAAACTGAGGTATTTAATGCTTTTATTATTTACGAAACACACATACAGAATTTTAGGATGAATTCAGGAAACGTGTCCTGACTGCTTATATTCGAATACGAATTACAATTTCTGTATTGTAAATGTTTACTTTAAGTTATTTCTTGGAAATCTTTGGGAGGATTTTTTGTTCAAGATCATTCATATCCAAACTATGAATAGCGATGTCATCGACAGAGCTCCGTCATCATCTCTACATTGGCCTCGTGATATAAATTATAATCGTTGTCTTCTATCGGTAAATACCTTTGGGAAATGGCATGGGACGCTTATATTTCATTGCGCATTTTCTCACAGCTATCCTTGTCAATGCACAGGGGATACTATAGAAAAAAATTAAATAGACCAAGTTTCTCATCCCTTCCTTGTCGTACTACTGACGAGGTTTGTAATGTTTCCGTCCTTGTGTCTTCGATACCCGTGTTAGATTTTGTGGATTGATAAAGTTGTTTTGGAAAGCGGTTTCTCGTAGATGAGATGAGAAAGTTTCTATTGATACTGCCTTATAATGATATGAAGTCGGTATTACAAGTATACCATTTCCTTATTAGAGTGTTATGCACTTTTATAGGGCTGTTTGATTTTATATATATATATATATATATATATATATATATATATATATATATATATATATATATATATATATATATATATATATATGTCATCATTACAAAACGAAAACCGTAGGAGTTGACTTTCATAAAACGAGAGGACACTAGTCATTATAAAGTTCATTAATACGTTCACCATAATGAAAACAATCGAGATATCTCTGTATTTGAGAAGGCATTGAGGCCTAATACTTTCTCATCGTGCATTAAAGCTTTCTAAAGATCAGATTTTGGGAATGCTTTTCTTATTCCAAAAGTGACATGGAATTCCGGAAGGAAGTAATTTATTTTCAAAAGATCATCTTCCATGACAAGTGATTCTCTATTCTTCCATAGTTCTGTTATAAGTTTCTTAATTTCTTCATCAGTAGGCTAATTTTGCTTAAATTTTGAGATGGATTTGGCAATGAGTGTTTGAATGTTGGTTTATTTTATATTTCTTTAAAACATGTTAGTTAAGTGTTGTGAAAATTGAGATGGGATTGAAATAGTTTTTGAGACAATAATAATTCTTCTATGGTTGATATGGAGATTCGTCGAGATTCTTCGTGTTTTAACACGCTATCTCCGCTGTGGGGCTTTATCAAGTTCGTTCCTATCTTTCGGAAAAACTGGTTTCTCAATGACATTTAATTTCTTGTTTCTGTCTGAATTTCTGGGATAACATTGTATCATTTGCTGTATTTACATTCGGGCTATTTTCCTCGTCTTTGTTGTTGTTATCAGTATGTTTCATCCTGTGTTTCTTCTAAAAATAAGGTTGGATGAATATTGAAAATCCGTAGTGAGGTTTGTGACAATGAAATCGGTTAAAGCTGATAAGAGGGAGACGTATAGCCATCAGCCTCTCTGGAATAAAGTAGAAATACTGGAAAGGAAGAACACTTAGAGTTTTAATAGTAGTTAATATACTAGGCTATAAGGACACCCTTAGTACACTTTGCAGAGAAATAAATACAACTTTGGAGACGCTACAGTAGCATCTGCATCAAAAGAGAGAATGGTTCTGTGAGTGTAGTCAGGCATGACAACCAACAGCAATACTCCTCAGTAGACATGTTATGTTTAAGGCACCACCTTCTTTAGAGATATTCTCGGGCGGGATAATAACGTTGGCTCTTGAATTACTTTACCTATATTGGGTATGCCATATTTCAAATTTAAATTGAATTTTACCATTTAGAAGGACCACACAGTGTGTAAAATACACCGTCGAATTGAGTATATACATACTTTATATCTATTATAATAATTTGTTATATAATTTTGCTGTTTTTTTACATATTTGTAAATGCTGTCTCCAGTACAAAAAACATTATTATTTAATGTTGGTTGAATATGCGAATATTTTGTGCTGTGTGAGCTGTATATTATTTTGGTGTTATTTATTAATATTTATCTTGTTAAATATGTTTGTCATATATTGATGAATTTAAGTAATTTAGATAGAAGCAAATTTAACTTAATTGTAGTGCATGAATTATCAATGTAAAATGTACTTTTTAATTATTAGTATTATAGATGCAATATAGGTTACATGTTTAAATCTAATAATGTTGTATAATATATACAACAAATGTGTGGGGGTACGAATAACATAATAGCAATATATAATGAAATTTGTAAATTCTTTTAATATAATTTACATGTGTTAATTTTCTCAAGAAATTATTTAATCTTAACAATTCTTGAAAATAACCACGACTGATAAATCTGTACTTTCAAATCCAGATCAATTCAATTTCTATTGCTTGATTTCCGAATATATTTTTTTATTTTTATTTTTCGGCTACGGAATTTTTGATGGTTTCAACTCGAATAATCTGACGCTTCTATTCATCTAACTATCTACCTAGTCCAACAATATATAAAGGCAGATTTTCACGCTAAATATATGAGAAGAAAGGAAACAGACCGATAATTCCGTTTGGATGGTTTATTTTTGTATTTATTGTGCTACCTGTGATTAATACTAAACTTGTCTGCTTCACGGGCAAAATTCCAAAAATCTTCAATAGTTTCTTGGTTAATTTCTTTGGCATATTTATCAGACTTTCTTTAAGACTAGAAGAGAACTTTTTACTAAAAAACGTACATATATTTTTCAAATCACTTGAATACACATAACCAATGAATAATTATATCACGTTGAAGAAAACAAACCAAAATTAATGATTTCTGACCGTAATTTAGAATCCTAGTGAACAGGAATTAAAGAAATAATTATGTTTCATGATAATCCGGGATAAGTACGCTACAATACCCATAGACAATATTATTAACAAGAAAATCGAGTTATTCTCATCCTCTAAGCTAGCAGAACGTCTGCGTAGGATGTCAAAGTTCAATATTCTGGTTTTACCTGAATTTGTATAGCATGATATCACACAAGAGAAAATACACATACCTTTAAGAACTAAATGCAAACAAGTGAAAATAATTTCTATAAGGGTGTCAGATAAATGTAGATGTATTAGTGCATTATGATTTCTTATTAAGCAAATATACTTGCATAGTTGAAATAAGATCTTACATTCAATAAATGCCTGAGATCGTTGTTCATTCGCATTACGAGTTAGATTTTCTAATTATATTGTCAAAGCAAGTAAGCACACTCCAGATTTTATCACGTCCTATGCTATGCGTCTTCGTTTCTATTCTTTTCAGGTAAGGCAATAAAAGCAGTAAAACGTAAGTGCTTATTGAGTGTTAGAAAATGTGAGAAAAACACTATTAAGGAGAGAAAAAATAAAAGTAATGGAATCGAATATAACGATTGGTATTGCATTGAAATTCTTGAAGTTTGAAATTTTGATTGTGAAGAAAAAGACGTAGGAGATTTGCACCAACTTGTGGTGTGTGAAATAAGAGACTGTTGCTATAGAGCTTACGTACACATCCAGCCTTTTTACCGATGAGACCTTACTGCCAATTGAGTACTACGCTTAAATTTATAAAGTCTAGTGACAAAAGAGGAAAGTGATATTTATTTTGAAAATGTAATACAAGACAAAAAGTGTAGGGGAAAACAGGTCTTCAGTCTGTCTTATGTTGAACGTAGCTAACCAGATTAACTGACTCAAAAATACCACAGTATTCCTTGCGCCAAAACAGCGCATTTTTACTTAACATTCTTGCTAAAGCTACCATAATGCCTCAAAATCAAAATTAAATCCTGACTGTACAATTACGAATGAGGAAAGTTCATCAGAAGAATTACCATGAAAGTATTTATAGAAAAGCTAAAAGAATGCTAAGTAACGGCCGTGCGAATGTGACAGAAGTCGATATGAGTTCTTGAAGTGAGCATAGCGTAGCATTTACTAGCGTGGAAAATTTAATTGACGTGTCGAAATTAAATTCCAATCAAGTCCGTTGCGTTCTGTTTCGTACAAATAGCATTGGACAAATATGGATATATATATTCTCAACCTAGCTAGGAGTTAATAGCTGTGTAGACTGTATTCTTTACCTTTGGTTGGCAACATAGCAAGGTGAAGAAGTATGAACCGATATTAATCCGGCTGAGTTTCGTTTTTCTAACTCCATCACCTTACCAAACCTACATGTTACAAAAATTGAAGCAACAATACGAAGATTAGTGATGTGTTATTGCCGTACAAAGAAGGGAATAATGCAGGATTAAAATTTACTTCTTCCAAATATGACTTACTAACTACAAAAAATGTATGGCTTGAATTTGTAGGTTGTAGGAAAACCATACTCTTTGTCAACGTTTCCTGACTAAAGTTGACACTAAAAAGCACGGAAAGTAGATTAGGATATGTATATTGCAAGAGATATTCCCTGACGTTCACTTAGTTTGAACAAACATTTGACATTTCATGATGTATGTAGTATCTGACAGAGAAGGGTTACATTTGTGTAACATCCTGTACGACGATATACAGGGTCATTGAACAAGAACTCATTATTTTTTGTACGGGAGCCCAGTCAGGTGTCCTGATGACTTAACATCCTGTTACTTCTTTTGTTGCGTGTTGGTTAAATGAGTAAGTCTACAATACGAAACCAAGACTTTGGAAGACATTGAAGGGCAAATACATGAGGTATGTCTTCCATATCACAAGAGTTCCCAGTGAAATCAACTGACGCGTTTCCTGGGAGTCTCGGTAAGCTAGTTGAGAAATCTGGGGTCCATACCGAATTTTAAATAAAACCTCACGCTAAATGATTTCCTCTCCTATCCATTTCTTGTAAATATTATAGTAAAAATATACAGTATTTTTAAATGGGGAGATAATTTCCAACCCTCTTGTATTAAAAGGGATAAATGACGTAAAAACATAGGTTTCTAGCAGTATTCATTATATCTAATAATATGAGACTCTGAACTAATTATGAGTGTTCATAATTAAAACGTGAATTGATTAAAAACACGTAATAGATGTAAGGCATAAGAATGTAATACAGGAATAATTTTGGGATAGTTATGATATTTATTTATGCTTAAAATTATTGGTGTGATTAATTTTGTGGTAGTTGTTTTGTCTAAAGGCTGGTCGATAGTAGTCACAGAAAACGCCTGTCGCTAATTTTAAAAAGGGAGAGATAAATCGAGGTGTGCTATTATAGGTCAGCTCATTTTAAAGAAACAATCACCAGTCAGTATTAACCGAATTAGGTAGTCGCCTACTAACAAATGAGAGAGAGTGAGTGTGTTTGTGATATATATATATATATATATATATATATATATATATATATATATATATATAGATAGATAGATAGAGAGAGAGAGAGAGAGAGAGAGAGAGAGAATATATAATAGAGATAAAAATCTAAACAAGTTTTGGAACAAACAACACGAATTTATTCGACGAAAATGAATATCTACGCGAAAATATGTATGGCTGGTCTTGGGTTCGTGAAAATATCGTATGTGAGACATATGGGAATGATATGCTCTGTTGGAATTGATATGTTTGCTATGTTTTCCGTCAGTTTTTTTAATATTAGATTGAGGAAAAGGGTATGATTGTTGCATGTTGAACTTCACTACCTCCCTTTTTATACTAACAGAATCACGTTGATATCTAAAAAGAGTCCCTCATGTCTCGAGAAATTAGGTTGCTGATTCGTCACCAAAGTGACGTCAGGTAGAGTTAGTAAACGTAGGCTTATCACGCACGAGTTTTTTTATTATTATTGTTGTTTTTTTTAATCGTATCACAGACAATCATTTGGGGGAATGTTTAACCGAGATAATTTTGTTAGTACACCGGATAGAAATGGAACTGCATCTAGGTAGACTAGGATTACGCAAATTTGCTCTCGGCCCATTTGAGACGTGTACTCTTTTCACTGGAGCGTTATGCCTGCGTTTTTTTTGGTAGTTGATTTATATATTTTCAACCTTTGCTCATTGAATCTTTTAATGTCATATATTTCAAGACGTAAGGGATCACAGCTCTCCACATATTCCTTTTTTATTGTAGTATTAAATTGCCAAGATATCTTAGGAAAGCCGAATTATTGTTTCATTAACTTCTCTACAGCTTTCAATTCCAAGTTTTCCTTCTCTAAACCAGTTGACACCCAAGGCTAGAAAGTCAGTCTATCCTGCTATAGAAACAGGCTCTGCGGTGTTTCAACGGAAGAGAATGGTTCATGGCTTCTGCAAAACAGCGTGAAATTTAGCGCAGCAGACTGGAAAATATAACATTCAACTATGCACGATGATTCCAATTTAGGCGCCGATAATCAATACACTACCAAAACTTACAATATTAAATCTTTGAATTTTCTCGTCAGCGTGAAATTCCTGAAACTGTCGGCTTATGAATCAGTTATTATTAAAAAAAATTCAAACTTTGATATGATGCGCAG
>OZ010571.1:40397950-40410450 GCA_963932145.1 Acanthosepion lycidas | reverse complement strand
ATATCTTCTTGAAATAATTTTAAAGAAGGAATTACATAACAGAACCTGATGCCAAAGAATAAAAAGGAAAGAATATTGATAAACAACCCAGTGTGTCTGAAGATTTTAATTTCTTCATATATTTTATTGTACAATATATATATATATATATATATATATATATATATATATATATATATATATATATATATATATATATATATATATGATAGAATATAATTTTGAGGTATGCTGTATTTATGGAATACAATATTAAATATCAGAATATCAGGTATATGTAAATATAAATTTGGATATCCAGATGGCCTAAAGATAGCTTTTAGCATGAAACAGACTGTCACCCCTGTTTTTTGACTGCAGTAAGCCATTTAAAACACATATATAAAAGTAGAGGAAAAGTAAATAGTGTTTAGAAATTAAAAAAAAATTCGACGTGTGATTAGAAGTTTTATTATCCAGCATGAAAATTTCAGGTAAACATAAATAACACTACGGCCAGGAAGTCAGTTCAACTTTAATTATCATATTTAATATTTTCTTGCTTGAATATTTTTTTTGTTGATGGTGATATAATGTATGTGTTTGTGGCGGGAATTAACTTTTAAAAATCATTTAAACCTGACAGGGAATGTAGCATATAAGATATAGGCATAGAAAAGAGAATCAATTTCTCAAATGTATGCCTTGCTTCGTCTGTTGACTTCACTATATTATAATACTTGAGAGAGAGTTTAAAGAGAGTGTTTTCATCCCACTAATCAAATGAGAAATCATCTGTCATCCCCAAACATCCCAACAAATTCAGAGACAGATGCGATCTGTGTATACAAGACAAAACTGCAATAATTAAATGCACAAACACTAACCAGTTGTTAAATCAACGAAAGGAACTGACCTTCAAGAACAAAAGAACAAATTTAAGATCCTATAAAAACGTTTTTTTGTGTCGGTGTAGAGGGTATGCAGACTTGAAATATTGTTTCGTTTATATGGATAATAGCATATGTGGGTGTGCATTCATGTATGTATGCATTTATGTATGTTTATTTGTATATGCGTAGGTGCGATTAAGTGTTGGTATTGCGTATCACAAGATTTTGTGTTTTTGTGTGTTTTATGATATGTAGTTGGATCTATGTCTGTCTTGTCTATGTATACAGCATTGACATTTCTAAATTAACGTCCCTCTTTCAGTTGTATTTTCTTTTTACTTTTAGTTTTGTAAATATATTTGTTTTATTTATCTATTTTTAAAATCCCTTCAGTTACGCCTGATAATATCATCATTAGTGTAATTTCTATTTCTCATTTATAGTAAGGACATTGATATTAGACAAACTAATTTGAAATTGCTTTGATTTCTCCTGCTTAAAATAACGGGCCATATCGGTCAATTTCCTTAATAACCAGATGTACAAAAATCCAAACTTTAATCTTTCTTGGCGGAATCAATCGGTTTAAGCTTCCTCCAACCAATTCATTACTTACTTCTCTTACTTTGCCATACCCCTTCTCTATCTCATCCTTTTAAACGAGAATTTACGGTGTATTGTCTCCATTTACATCGAGATCTCGGTCTGAAGTGTTGAATATTTCGGTAATCACGAAATAATTTATAACCTAAATAAGCATTTAAGATTTTCATATATATATATATATATATATATATATATATATATATATATATATATATATATATATATATCCTACTGGTTTCCGAGTTCCGTATATATATATATATATATATATATATATATATATATATATATATATATATCCTACTGGTTTCCGAGTTCGGTAACCGGACATCTAGCCACAGTGAGGAGGTGTGATACAGCGAAACTGTGTGTCTGTGGATGGCAATATATATGCTCTTGAAAAATTTATTTTCGCTGAGCTTTCTGGGGTGGAAGTATGAGTTTGTAAACAGTGACTCTTACGACTAATAATGCAATTCATTTTGGTAAAGCGAATCGACTTCTTTCAGTCACTGTGTGTCTAAGAATAAATACGCTTAAATTCACCTTCATCCAATTCAAACGGATTTCGATCCTAGAGCGAGGCAACCAGAGATCTAGCTACACTGATGAGCTGTGATACAGCGAAACAGTCTTTCTGTGGATGGCAATATATATATATATATATATATATATATATATATATATATAAAGAAATATAGTCTTAAGGTGTGCTATATTTATGGAATAAACTGCTCAATATCAGAGATAGAGCGTGTGTAAATATAAAAGTGAACATAGAAGTCAACACTTAGAGGCGACAGTCTGTTTCATGCTATATGCAATCGTCAGGCCACATATGCTGTTATTTTTCTCGGCTATTTATATATATACAGGTAGTGGTGCATTGTGGGTATTCTGTTATGGCGGTTATTTCACCGGAAGTCGTTTGTTTATCTATTTAGGTCAAATTATATTGCTTGTTTTTATTTTTTGTTTCTTATTTTATTTATTTATTAGCGTAGTAAAAATTTGTTTATATCACTTATTTAACAGTTTTGTTTTGGTTTGGGAATTTAATTAAAGCTATTTGTTCAGTTTTGGGGTTGATTGTTGTAGTTCATTCTAAGTATTATTTTGGCGGGAACAGTTTTTAATTGATTATCTTTATTTGGGATTGGTTTGTTTATTTATTTACTTGGATGAATTTAGGTTAATTTATTTTACTTGTATATTTTCTCTTTTCGGTTTTCGATTTTTAAGTAACATAGTTTTTATTTATGTTTTATTGTTATTTTGTTTATTAGTATATTTATTTGTTTTTATTTTATTTTTTCCGTTTTTAATTTTTTAGGTTACGTAGTAAAAATTTATTTTCATGTCTGCATTTTGAGATGAGCTCGGATCTTTTGTTTAATAATTTATTTTGGTCGGGGAAAGTAATGATAGCTATTTTTTGCTCCGAGCAAAGTTTGCAAGTTTTTGATTGGTTATTGTAGGCTGATGATTTTTTCCTTATCTTCCAAGATATTTTTGGTGTGATGTTCGTTTTGTTTTTAATTTCCCAGATATACTTAGAAAGCATTGTACTGTTTGCATATTTACTATTTGTGAAAGATTTTTTGTGTTATATATATATATATATGTCTGTCTGTGTGTGATTTAATATTGACGCATACGCACAATATACATACACACATTTATTTATTTCCTTTTGCATGTGATAAGCCTAGAATGCCGACACGTCTAATCAAATTTATTTTCAATGGAAGATTTTCCATTTATCAGATTTTGTAATAGTTTTTCGGGATTCTATATTCTATTATGAACAAACAAAAACACAAATACACGCACACGATCGCGCACACATTTCCCCGACATATATATATTGTGTAGTTGTCGATATTTTATTTTATTTCGTGCATGTGAGGTTTTTGTTTTTTTTTATTTTTGACTACTGTAATGTGAAGTAAGGACAGATCGCAATCATCTGTGAGTAAAACTGCACCAAGACGTTAGAAATTTGGAAAAGGCATATTGCACTGTTTGGCATACTCACCGGCAGCTCGAATACGAGCATTTCAGAATGTATGGATAATGGCAGTGCAAAGGAATCAGAAAGAGTTGAATGATATAGCCATTCAAGATCATGACAATGTTATACCTCCATTCATCTCCCTACGGTGCCTCAGACTCAACACAGAGGCCTACATCAATTGCGTTGAGAAGTTAATGCTGCCCCGGGTCAACATTGTGGCTGCTGGAAGAACCTATACCCGACAACAGAACACTTCATCCTGCCACAAAAGCAAAAGAACCCAGTCATGGCTGTCAGATGATTTCTGTGAAAGCATTATACCTTATATCTGGCCAACTAAACCCCAAGACTGAAAGCCCCGCAATTGTTATGTGTGGGACTCATTTGATCGGAAGACCAAAAATCTCCTTGTAACACCATAGCTGAACTATGATTGTGACAACATTCGCCAACCTAAAAAGGAGACCATCCAGAAGAGCTGCATGAGATTCTCTCTGGAGGCCATGGTTAATGTCTATGGAGATTTTATTGAATAAATTCATATTTAGTATTTAAAGATATTTTTCTTTACTTTTGGTAAATATATTTGTTAGAATGAAATGTCAGAGTATTTTTCATTTCTAGACGGCAATTATCCACCGCACTCTTTATTTGCTCATGGAACGTCGATTTACAAATGTTTATTTCAATCTAAGAAACTGGCATTTATTTAGATATAAACAAATTGTGCAAATCATATTTGTCTCGAAATTTCAAAACTTGCTGCAAGGTTAATGCCCATTTGATGCCACAAACATTGTTGGCTACTTGAGAGTGACATTTTAAAATACTAGTCAGTTTGGTTTACATTAAAATTTCGATTAAGGTATTCCGGTAATACTTCTGGAAAGCAACATCATTTTGTCATGTATTGGTAGATCTAAATCAGTACTGAAAATATGGTAAGATTTTATCCAACGGTTTGTCAACATTGATGGATAATGTTAGGCCAACCAGCTAAATACATATTTTACATAGGCAAACGGGTAATCACGAGGTGGTGTAATGGTCAGCAAGCTTGTCTTACTGGAATTGTTGCGACTGAGTAGTGAGTTCGATCCTCACTGGGTATATCATACTTTCTCCCTTGTGCCGTATCTACGCTTGAAAATTATATTTATACTTTCCTTTTTTCACTAGTTAGATGAACCCAGTTTCGTGGCTTAAATTCATTTTAAATAGATTGTTCAATCACTGAATTTGAATCGCATAAAGCATATCGTTAAGAAAACAAATGATCAATAAACTGATGAAGTTGTTTACACTACAATTATTCCGATGATTCAGAATGAAACTAACTAATATACAAAACCTAAGAAAGTCATACTATATTGTAATAGAGTAATAATGTATTCTGCAATGGGAGATGCTGGGTTAATGGTTTCGTTCTAGATTTTCTGAATTTAATTACGAAAAGAGTATTTATGAAATACTTTGTTTGCTGACATTACCAAAATGTCTATTATCAACATGTATTAGTCACTGGCTCCTTCGTTAGAATTGTTATATCCGCACAATTTTAGCAACATCTGGCAGTTATTGCCCACTAAACCTTAACCGGAATAGTAAGATTTGACCGTCTCTCTACGTATGTACATAATCATTTCAATTACTTTTTGTATTAAAACTCATATATTGTAATGGGAATGGAAATATTTGTCGTTTCCTTATACCTTAACTTACTTCTGAATTAAATATATGAGATATTAATTAGCATTAATGTCAAGTCCGACTTTAAGCCAAATAGCAAAAGAAATCGTGATTTCTCTAAAGACCTTTATAGACAGGCACACATGATGTACACAGTGGATTTCATTCAGTTTTCAACATAGAATATTTCAGATAACTGACGTATTGTTGCCAAGAATATTTCCTCAATAGCCTACGCTAATCTCTGAATTGAGAGACTGATGAAAGAAGACACGTTCTAATAAATTGCATTCTGACATTAATGGAAGTCACTTAAGGACATAATCTTATCCTTAGTGTGCTGTTAAATTCTATGAAATATACAAATCGAAGCGAGAGATGTGATAAGTATAAACATTAGACAGATAATATCTTCTAATTATCGAGGGGTCTTGAGATTAGGTCGGTACAAAAGTATCGAAAAGCGATGCACTATTTCTAAAGGGTTTGATCGAATTGATAATTATATATGATATATTATTAGTTTTCCTTTCAACATATATATACAATTACAAACAAAATGAAACATTTGCGCACGCACATACATACACAGACAATATATATATATATATATATATATATATATATATATATATATATATATATATATATATATATATATATAATTAGACATGCATATCAAAACGCAGGCTTCGTCCTGACGATTGCTTATTAGTATGAAAGAGAAAGTAACCTCTAGGTGCTGACATCAATATCCACTTTTATATTTACATTGATATTGAGCACATTAGCCCTTAATTATAGCATACCTTATAACTATGTTTTATTATTATTATTATTATTATTACTATTATTATCATTATATATATATATATATATATATATATATATATATATATATATATATATATATGTATGTATATATATATATAGATATATATATATAAAATAATAATTGTTCAAACAAGAGAAAAATGTATGTTTTTAAAAAAGAGAAGACCGCAAACGTTTTTGCGTATAATGATGATTTGATTTTGTGAATATATTAGGTGTTATTCATAATATTTTTCCTACACGAGTTTCCGGTCTCGGGACCTTCTTCAGACAAATTAAATGTATCATTTTTTAAAGCCATAATATATCCCTATATTCTTTTAATGTTTCATTGTTCATTTTCAATATTTGTCGTGACCATTTATTTCATTATTAGACTATTAGCAAAATTGAATTCCTCCTCTGTTTTGGTTTTAGCGGTGGCAATGGCAGATGTGTTGATGATAGATACGCCCCTATCACTGTCCCCTTTAGCTTGAACATGAATCAACATACACACACACACACTCACACACACACACACACACACACACACATATATATATATATATATGTGTGTGCGTGTATGTGCATATATATACATATATATATATATATATATTATATATATATATGTATAGATAGATAGATAGATAGAGAGAGAGAGAGAGAGAGAGAGAGAGAGAGAGAGAGAGAGAGTCAGAGAGACAAAGTTCTCTTACCGCCTGAGGATTGTGAAAACGCATAACAATGTCCGTTGCTGAGAAGTGCGAGATGAAAATCTCATATATATTGAAGACACAGCATTTTATAGTTTAAATTCAATTTAGTAATTCTACTATTTCTTTATTCGTTTACTTATATCGATCTCTTATTACGGCGTGGCAAAAATCTCAGGGAGCCGTCATAGAAAACTCGTATTGCGACTATGGAAGTGATATTCTTTGTTTGCCGCAGGAAGAACTGCACTGATGGCGCGTAGCAAGCCCATTCCTCTCGATCTAGAGGCTCGAAAACTATAGTATAACTTCTTAGTTCTGAACGTAATCTATGCCAACCGGTGACCCAACAATCTTCGCTTTCATAACTCGGCAAAGTTCTTTTCAACGGAGAGTAGTATTGCAAATATGAAACTTATATGAATTGACAGAAGAGCGCCACCAGCAGTTGAATTTCAGCTTACGTTGTATCATAATGGGAAACACATTGTCGCATGTTCACAACCGTCCTGATATAGTTGCTTTACCGTCCAGGTAGGTTTTTAGTTCGTTAACGATTATACAAGCTGAAAAAACCCGGACGTTTGAAGTAGAAATTAAAGAAAATACACACACATTTTACATGTGTTGATTAAACAATATAACTTCACAGGCACACTCTATGTAATGTACTTTCAAGACATACACAATAATGATTGCCAAGATATTTATTATTTGTCTTGAATTCTCTGATACTTGCTCTTTATGGTAATTAATTAAATTAATTTCACTTGTAAGTACCAAATTTGTAGCTCTGTGACAAGCTAAGTTGATCGCTCAGAAACCTCTCTATAAAACAAGATTTATAATCCTACATAAGCAGTCCTAGAATATTCCCCCTTTCGCCTATTTCAAGTTACAATGTTAGTGAGATTTACTTCTGATTAAAAAAAATACAATAAAATTCGAGTATTTACACAGATTAGCTTTGCTTCACTATCTATTGTTCAGTTCCTGGTAAGCTAAATAGATTTACTATTATCATATCAGAATTGTAACCAGTGTTTAGAAACCGCGAATGTTCAACGCAATGTTTTCACATTAATGCTTGCAGATACGACACAACAAATAAAGCCGAGTCGACATTCTCGAAGAGCAGGAAGCGATAAGAATTAAGTGTAAGCTAATTCATTCAATTCTTTCAAATTTTAGTCGATATATTTGAAACCAATAGGCGCTAGTCGACTGTCAGGACAAAATGGATAAATAACGTTGAAGACAATTAAGGAGATAATAACCGAATGTATTCATCCTCAGGTGAAACAGGAGTAAGACCTTTGATCTTTCTAATATAATTTTAGAATAATTGAAAACTGACTAATAAAGTTACATGCAGGTGTTTATACATATTCACCTCATTATGGCTGATTGACTTTGTAATTATTGTTAGCAACCTAGTTTTGTGGTCTTTGCTACTAAGTCGAGAATCAACCCGGAAATATTTGCTCGTACACTAGGCCTTCTGAGCTTGTAATAACGATCCTCCTTTATTTCAGTTAAATCCTGGGCAATCTCATCACGGATGAAGGATACCTGTTGGCAACAGAAATTTGGGTCTACAGAACCATATTGAGAATAACATGGAGTTAACATATGATGTTAAAGAAAAGTACGATTACATTTAGAATAGGAGAGAAGTTGCTGCAATTACTAGTACACATAATTCGGAAAAAATAGTCTGATTCACAGAGGACGTAATGAACGCAAAAAAGGGACAAAAGGGAGCAAATTGCAACCGATCTAACGAGGAGGTATAGGTGATCAAAAGAACAGGGATTGGGGAAAGTTATTGATCAATTGGATTTTTTATGACTTATTAACGCTCTTTGGATATTTTAAAGCCTAAAGAAATGGATTGTGAGAATAATTTTCCTGCGATGTATTTTGTTAATACAGATACACATTCAATTATTTAACACATAGAGCGGGGTGGGGAGATGGATTTATACCATTTCTCCAGATTATCTGCATATCTCAGTGTAAATAACCAAACAGGAATTCTGATTCAGCTATCCTGATTATAATTCCGAATTCAAACACTTTATTCTGATTAATTAAAAATAGCCGTGAGCGAGTAAATTTTTTCGAATTTGGCTAATAAATTGCATCACTGAACACTGCGCATTAGCGCAAGAGAATCGCAAACAAAGAAACCATAACACTTTAGAATAGTCAACAACAGCAATAACTAAAACGGATGGCACATGCAATTTGCAGAAAACCAACTTTTTATATAAATTTAAATGTTCTTGGGAGATTGTATCTCCAACAGAAAAAATAACACATGTTGGCCATACAACTACTACGTTATCTAGAAAGTTGATTTTTCATTTGAAGGATGTATCTAGCATTTCTCAACATTTAAAACAGCATGCCTATCCACATTCATAATTTAGGAAAATCCTTGTTGAAGATACATCCATAACTTATCATGAAATTAATAAATATAAACTAAAAATTCTTGAAGATGTCTATATTAAAAAATTCAAACCATCCTTTAATAAAATTGAATATGAATACTGCACATATTTCTCTCTTCGCACATAAAAAATATATTTTCAGGTGAGCACAAAATCTTGTTGTAGAAAAAAGATGAACAGAAAATTTTCTGTCTTAGAAAAAACAAGACCCTGATGACGACATCGTGCTAAATATCGAATGTACTCAGAATAAAATGAATATTCAACAACTGGGTAATTTTCATTTTTCCTTTAATACGAATACTCAGAAACTTGTCCGTAATAACGAGAGGATCTTATTTAAAAATAAGTAGACAAAACTTGTCTAAATAATGTAATAAGAGATGGCATAATATATGAATTGAGACCTCTCTGTCACTGGCGCGTTTATTCAAGGAATAAATACGCAAAAATTCACCTTCGTCCCTACCAAGAGGTGATAAAATCACACACTAGTGCCAAAACAATCGGATTTCTATTCCTGCTTGAGGCAATCAGATGTCTAAGCACGCTGATGAGCTGTTATACAGAGAAACAGTCTATCTGGGGATGAAAATATATATACGCCCCCAAAAAATTAACTTCCTTCAAGTATTCTGGAGAGAAAACGCGAATTTGTAAACAGTGTCTACTACTGCTGAAAATGCAAATTCATTCTTTGAATTAAGCCCTCTCGATTACTGGTGATTGCGTATTTATTCAAAGAATAAATACGCCCTCATTCGCCTTCCTCTCATTCAGGAGTAAAATCTCCGAATGATGCCAAATAAGTCGACATCCGTTTCGCGGCTTGTGGCAAACGGACGGATGTGATACAGCGAAACAGACTCACTCTGTCTGTGGATGACAATCGTTATGTCTCGCACCTCTCGCCTGTGGAACTCCCTCCCTATTCCTGTTTCCCTGTGAGCTATAATCTCCAACTATTCAAGTGTAATGTCAATCGACACCTCCAGTTGCCTTGATCTATCCACTACCCTCATCCTTTCTTCTATCACTCCTATCTGATCTTGCTCTAAATTTTCCGTAACCCCTTGCGTCTTAGTGGCTTCCCGCCTTGCTTGAGGTGAAATGCTTATATATATATATATATATATATATATATATATATATATATATATATATATATATACACACACACATATATATATATATATATATATATATATATATATATATATATATATATATATATATATATATATATATATATATATATATATATATAATCATTAGACGAATATATGACCATGTAATGCCCATATACTCCTAAATTACATAAATGCTGATTTGGAAAGAAATTATCCGTATTTTTCCAGAAAGCAATGAGCAGTTAAGAACCGGAACACAATTATCTAAAATAACGTTTCAGATTTTTCATAAAATTTACCCCTTTTCATCCTGAATAGCAAAACAGTAAAATGTTGCTTGTAAAACACATATGATAGACATGCATGAGCATAAAAATTGATAAATAAAAATATTTTCTACTAACTTAATTTTCAAGTAATGTCATATTATGTGAAATGTATTTGGAATATCCATATATGTGCGCGCCTTGTGAATTCTCATGGTCGCTGCTGATTAAAGTATCAATAAATTACAGGCGTAATTCACATGCACATTTTTTTAATATACGTTCTGCTTTCATAGCGGATGTGTGTGTAGAATAACGGCTATCATGGAGGAAATTGAAATTGGCGTACTGATTCAAATTCTAACCGTATCTGTTTCGTTCACTTCCTGCTAAATGGCATGCATCTATCTTTCTCCAGCAGTTTGTTAAAACAACAGAACAGACTCTTCTTTAGAATGTGTTAGCATCTTCGAGACTGAAGATAGCCAACTTTTCCGAGAGATGCATTTATGTGGTACATCTACTGGCCTAATTGTTTAAGAGAACTCTGAATGCTAAATGCACAAATAACAAAAACGTATAGAATGAGGGCGTTCACTAGTTATAATAATCTAATCTCTTGATATATGCATAAAACAAAAAATGAGAAATACATGAACAGTTAGATAAATGATTGATTGATTGATTTACGTTATAGGTTATCAAATTTTGAAGGTTATTTAAAGTCAGAAAAATATTTTTGGCTTATATTTTTAGTGATAATAATGACTTAATGGAATAAGCCCTTCTATTTAGCCAATAGCTGTGGGTAAAAATGTAAATGCATAACATTCTCAATATTATCTGCTTGATCCCCCGATTTCCAATTCTGAGGCTTTTTTGTATCCTACCAGCCTACATCCAATCATACAGCATCTTGTATTTCCAAGCTTTCAACTATCTAGGTACTGACCTACCTCGACGTTTCTTAACTTCACTGATCATAGGAGGACGGGTGTTTCTACGTGATATGGTCATAAGCCGTTAGATAAATGAAGAGAGATAAATAAACAGACAGTTCACTAGGATTAAGAACTTTCAAAGAGAGAACACTATATATCCACATTTGAACATTTTAAGAAACCACTGCTCACTGCTGAAAAAGGGATAACAATAAAACAGTAAAGGAATAAACTTTGAATGATGATGGCTTCCAAGTGTTGACATTTGCCTCCCTTGCTGTTAAAGCAAATCAACTTTAAACATGCTGCTTTGCATTGCTTTCTTTTTGTATGTTTTTTTTTTAATGCTTTGTCCTTGTTTCGAAGCAGTCATTAAACAAATGGAACCTCAAAATTAATTTCGCTGTTCATGTCGACCGCTTTTACGTTGGAAAAGTTTTCTTTTTTTCCTTTACGCTACACATACAATAATAAAAACATCACATGCTGTAATTATCTAATATTCTTTTAAAATATTCTGATAGTTTTTCTATTCTTTGCATTTTATCTAGATGGAATTGGTATGCCTTTTGGTTTTCAAGAGATAAACAAATTAAGAAAAGCTTACTCGTAAATATCTCTTTGAAATAATATAAGTAATAATATGAAAGCAATGTTCAAGTAAATATAAATAGGAATATAAAATAAAACCAATTAAAACATTACAGATGTCTTTCATGATTCCTTTTCGTAATGTATCCCTTACTCGCTTGAAGTGCGCATGCACAAGTACATTAAGTGAAAAAAGAATTATCAAGATGTAATCTAATTGTCTTTGATGCTTCAAACATTAAAACCTCTGTAATTCTATCGCTGAAATTCACTCAGTGAGATCCACGAAAAGCACAGTGTTATTTCAAAAATATCATTACGTCGCTCAAATGTTTAGAAGATTTGGTATATAGATTATCTAGCTTTCGAAACAGAAATCATCAATATGTCGCTTATG
>OZ010571.1:40392950-40395450 GCA_963932145.1 Acanthosepion lycidas | reverse complement strand
GAAAGATTTCAGACTAATTGTAAATATGCAAGTGAATGAAACTGTGTTCTTTTGTAAGCATATGCATGCATACATGCACACACACACTATATACATATATATATATATATATATATATATATATATATATATATATATATATATATATTAATTATATAAGAAAAAATATGATTCCATCACGATACAGAAACTACTATGTTTCAAAACTGAAACTAAAGTGCTAAAAGTTCAATTTCAATATTAAAGCTTAACTCCAGAGGACAGTTTCAGTTTAGAATAACTAACCGAAGAAGTGTTTTACTCATTTATATGTTGGAAATGATGGTGTAATCTAGGCTTTATTTTTTATTATCAAGTGGACTCTGCTTTTATGAAAGTAGGAATGTTTTTTATATGTCAAATTTTTCGAGTCGTGAAAGATTGTTTTAGGCATTTTTTTTCGGGCTACAATTGGCTTTACTATCAGTCTCTGTTGTTTTTATTACTATCTTCTAAAACTCTCAATGATTGCTGTTCTAGTTCCAGTCTTTTTGGTGTTCATTTATTTATTTTGTTGATTACATTAAAGGGGTTCTAATGTATGATTGGTTGTATTTCTACATATAAAATTATACGTGTCTGAAAATAATTGAATTTGCTTATAATTTTTATATCGTATTGTGTAATTATTTATATATGGTATTGTTGAAATGCTTTTTGATATATTTTAGGATTTAATTTGTCTTGTGAATTTGTTTTTCCTCTCTCCATTCATAAAATATTAATTTGTAAAGCCGAATATTTTGCGGTGCCTGCAAAAAGCCGCTGTTTATTTATTTTGATTTCATTTATTTTTTAGAAACGTACTAATGTGTGGTTTTTCATGTCGGCATACGGGTATGGGTCATCCCAAGTGTTACAAGTTCTTGTTCTATTTATTATTTTCAATTTTAAGTTATATAATTTTTTATTATTGGCTACTTTTATTTTTAGATATTTATTTATTTGATTTTGGCATGCATATATTTTCAAGATTTTAATATTATGTTTTCTTATACTTACTAGATTTTCTGTACAGCTATAACTTAATTTTAGGTTTTTTATTTTCATTAAATACCTTACTAAGTTTAATATTATTAGAAAAATGTTCTTCGATTAAAGCTAGCAATTTTTGTCCTATATTATTGCATAAATATATTTAAAATAATAGTAAAACCAGAGGAAAAACAGAAAAAGAAAAATCATTTACCACACCTCACGTTCAACCAAATTGTTTGTAATAAGTTAAGACAACGTTATTAATAATAATTAAAATTTTAATTTTATCTTTCGTCAGCAACGGTTTTTTTTTAAATTCGACACTAAGATCTGGTATCTGATTAGAAAAATTTTCTACGTTAGTATATCTGAATCGATATTTATAATAATATAAAAAAATAATTTACTAATAAACTACTAATTTACTAATAAACTACTGATAAAAATGTCACCCAAAAACCAATATCTTCTGAAATAGCTGTTTTTCTTTTCAACATCTCAAACAAAAGTGTTTTTTATGCATTTTTCAAAGTTTATTATATCTCCCCGCGTAAAGAAAAGGTGCAATCTACCATTTAAAATTCTTTTAATGAACTAAATAGATAATACATTGCCCTTTGTATGCAAGATAACCTTCATCCTGACGAGAAATCATTCAAAGCCAAAAACCTATGCATACACATACACAAATTCATCTAATAGGGAAAACGTTTAGAATTTAGGTATGTCAATAATAACATGGTAGTTCCACAAAATTTCCAATGGTATACCGATATTTATTTTACATATTCTCATAAGCTGTACTTGCTACTCTCTTATAAAATCCTCATTCACTTAAACCTCTACCTTGTGATTCTAGGGCACTGTATTGGTTAAAAAATTTATTAATTATTCTACATTTATAGCAACACATTTGAGACGAAAGACAAACACACACACAATATATATATATATATATATATATATATATATATATATATATATATATATATATATATATGTGTGTGTGTGTATGTGTGTGTGTGTGTATGTGTGTGTGTGTATGTGTGAGGCAGTTTTTAAGTTAGATACTACGGAGAGCTCTTTATTGAGGTAAGGAGGAGTAGATGTGATAGGCAACAATATACTACAAAGAACTCAAAACTAGTTGTTACATTTAAGTATTGCATTAATTATTAAGCTTAAATTTTAAAAGGTCATCGATAATTCTTCTGCCGCCACTTAATTTTAAAGAAAATTTGATGTACGTAGGTCTTTTTTTTTCCGTATAAACAATTATTTTTATTTCATTGCTGTCTTTCGCTGGATTCAGCAATTAATTTCGACTATTCCTAAATTTATTGATGAATTATAAAAATTGTTTTCATACAAATAAATTAAACTCAAAATCATGTAAAAGAAAATCGCCGAAAACAACGGTAAAAACAATTGCAGTGATGAAAAAATTGGTAAACAAAAATTTCAGGTCCGGATTCGGTACTGA
>OZ010571.1:40380450-40387950 GCA_963932145.1 Acanthosepion lycidas | reverse complement strand
TATTACGTCATTATTTTTGCACCAACATAATACTTGTTTCCAGATTATTTTTATTCGGTTTTCGAATACTGCGTCTTTTGTTCATGTGATGGCTATTACATTCAGCTTACGATATTAACGATATTAGCATTGATTGTGCAATAAGAAAATATTTACTCTCATTCATATTTGAGGGAACTGTTAATAGTTTGGTTCCGACTAACAAAATTAAAAGAAATTATTTTGACTATGATTTCAAAATTATAGTATCCAAGGAAAACCGAACCGAAAAATGTGGCTACCAATTAAATGCAACAACAGAATGTTCAGAAGTCTCGGAAAAATTTCGTGAAGTAATTCTTCACTAAACTTAAATGAAATAAATGTCTATATTTTAATGTTAACATTATTTTATTTTTCATTTAAAAGAAAGACGGGTTATTTTCGAATATGCATGGGGACGGCGTTTCAAATCCTATTCTTTCATTTATAATATTTATGTATATTGTTTATTCTGTATAATCAATATATTCTATCATTTGGCATTGTTTTAAAAACCAAAAACAAAATGAATAAGTACTGTTATATATAATCAATTGCGATTTCCCCTTGTTTTGTTACTCTCCACTTTGAGTGACCTATTTCTTTTTACTGAGACTATAAAAGGACACTAAACGCGAACCATGTATTCTCTGAAGCTTTCTTAAAACCTAAACCTGCGTAATTTTGTCATTACAATTATACCAAAAACAAAACAAAAAAAACAAAACAATAAATCAATACTACTGTTCTTACTGCCGCTGCTACAACAACTACTACTCTAGGTATTCCCCCTCCTCCTCGAATTAATACTACTAATAATAATGACACTTTTAATTTTACCACTACAACTGCTACTACTATTGATACTACTACTACTAGTAGTATTACTACTACTAATAATAATAATGTTATTACGTGTCCTCTGTATTTTCGGCATTCAATGTGATACTAAAATCCAAGGAAATCTACCAGATTTCATTATGGAAAACATTGTTGTAAACATGTCTTTTGATTGATGCTGCTGCCCCAGCCGACAAAAACATATCATTGAAAACGTTTGAGAAACTAAGTAAATACACCGACCTCAAGGTAGAAATTAGTAGAATGTTGTATTTCAGGACAAAATCCTCACATCCTTATTATTGGACTGAATCAGGAATGATATCAGATGTAGCAAACACAAATATGGATGAAGTTGCTGGAAGTCATAATATATGTGAATTGCAAGAAATTATAGGCATGGCTACCTCTCTTATCATGCGTAGATTTCTCTCCATGCATTGAGCATAAATACATTTTTATTATTTTTTTATCTGATTGCATTGCTCTTCATTTGTTTCCATCTTCTGATTCTAAATATTTTGTCTAATGAAACCTCTCCTTCAGATTTTCTGACAACACAAAAGAAATGCGAAGCGACAACAACAACAACAACAATAATAATAATAATAATAATAATAATAATAATAATAATAATAATAATAATAATAATAATAATAAAATCACACCACTTCCAACTGTTTGAATATACGACGTGAAATCATTCAATGACCCCCCTCCACCTGTCACACCTTCTCTTCTGTCTGTCCTTAATCTCACTTTCGCCTGAACTAAAACGTAACATCTATGGATACAAATTATAAAAGAATGTATTAAATCATCTATTCTACATGGATGATAGCAAACTCTTTGACAAAGTCGACAATAAGTTTCAGGCTATACTCACTCAATGCTGTATCATTTTTCAGTGATAAAAAAGTTATGGATTTCAGATGAGATAAATGTGTAAAAGTAACCTTCAAGAAAGAAAGAATTACAGAAGCACACTAAATACTCATGGATTGTCACAAATATTAGGAGACTAGAGCAAGACGAAACCTATAAATATCTAGATATCGCCGAAGGAGATGGAATAGAGAATACTTAAATGAAGGGTAGTGAGAAACGAATACTGCAAGTGAGTGCGTTTGGTATTATGTACCGAGTTGAATTCACAAAACAGAATATCAACTATAAACACTTTGGCTGGCATTAAGCGAATGGATGTCAACATGAGAAAGCTTCTTATCGCATGCAACCACCTCATATGATCGCCTGTATGTGACTAAATCCGAAAGAGACATATGATTCATTCAACAAGTATTGTCTTCAAAACTACAATAATCGGTCTTCAAAGATTCCTGGAAATTACAGAACATTGGATGATTATCTGTGTCAAAGAACATGAAAGAAAGGAGAAATGTACCATAATAAAGGAAGTCAATAAATTAAAAAACAGTAATGTCAGTTTGTTGAAGTAGTGCAAATCACCTATAATAGTGTCATGGGTCCTTACCTATAACTACAGAATGAACTCTTCCTAATATTATGTATACTACGCCTCTCTCTCGAGAGAGGGTCGAATCGAGTCGAGCCGATAGTAGTTCACTCCAAACAAGACTGACAGTCATACTAACACCTTCCACACCTTGTATTATTATTTCGTGTGATATACCTTCGTTATTTCTACTCTTGTGTTCGTGTTGTTATTCCTTGGTCCTAACTTGGGCCATAACAAAATAGATATACTGCAACGGCAAACAACGTAACAATGAAAACAATGTACTAAATGGTGAGTACTAAACCAGCTGACGTAGACAAACTTTGTCCGCATCAGCTGTCATGTTGTGCAGGGTTAAAAGATGAAACGGAAGATTTTATTCTTGCTGGGCATAGCCAAGTTTGCTAACTGTAAATTAATATCAGATATGAAGAAGAATTGTGTTGGCCCCAAATGCAGATGTTGTGATAAATATTTAGAAACAAATTACCATCTTGTGTCAGGTTGCACAGTGTTAATACCTATTGAATATAAAAAAAAATATCGACATGATAAAATGGTTTAATATATGCACTGGAAAATATGAAAGTTTTACGTGAAGGCAACTGCAAGAAACTGGTAAGAATATCACCAAGACCCGGTTACAGAGACATGACCTGTAACAACTTTATGGTACTTTAAAATAAACTAAATCACAACAATCATAGCTAATCGCCCAGACATGGTGATCAAAGACCATAAAAATAAAATATACTTTCTAATTGATATGGCTGTTCCTGCACATTGTAATGTATATATGAAGATTTAAAAAAAAAACTCCATGAAAATGTAAAAACAGGTTTTATAACCAGAAACACTCTGTAAAAGTTTTTTGAAGGCCAAAAAGCCAAATATTACCAACAATAGGTTTTTGGAGAAAAAATATTGCCAGCAATTTTTTTTTCTTTAAAATTATCAAAAATATATTTTTGAAGGAAAAATATTGCCAGGAATAGATTTTGAACAAAACAAAATATTACCAGCAATAAATTTTTTTCGGAATTAAATGACCCGCCGAGGTTGAAGGACCTTGACCTTGATCTCAAATATATGAATAATTCAATTTCAAGTTGGAACCCTAGGATTGATAGGAAATATTCTGATAGACACATTGAAGAGATTCTTGTTCTCACATGAATTAAATAAATAAAAAAAATACTAATACTAATAGAAGAAGTAGAATATCTGTGATCGTTGTTTTTATCTTTGTTTTTTTTTATAAGAAAAATGTAAAAAATATAAAATATAATGAAAGCATATCTGATTTGAGATCTCGTGTTGGGACCCGGAAGAAAAAGTGTCAACAAAATATATCAAAGTAAGAAATAATAATAATAATAATAATAATAATAATAATAATAATACGTACTCCGATGTGCAAGTGCAAAAAATATATTGCTCTGAGGCTCTCATCAGTGGGTCGTTCAACCAAGAGACGATATCTGCAGTGAATTTCGGTGGGCTGCAATGTAAATCTGTGTTTGGAAAAGAAATTCTTGCAGTACATATAGGCATCACTGTGCCGAAGCATTTCCATGACTATGGCAACGGCTAGGCCATAGCGTACCCTAATATATATTTTTGTTGTGTTGTTCTCTGTTTTACTTGTCATTCCTCACTGTATAATGTTGTTGCAATGTATGGTGTATTCCCAAAGCAGTGTAGCATTTTCAACTCATAGATATGGTTATAGTTTGTCTTCAGATACTTTTTGGCACGAAAAATGTTATAAAGTTGCCATATCTGTCCCTTAACTATGATGGCTATATACAAGTTCCCTGAGGGTTGTTTTGAACATTTTTATCTTAAATGATTTATAGTTTGAGAAAAGGAGTACATGCGAATCCCACATTTTATAGTTTCAATCTGAACTTTAAACATTTCTTCTATGTGACGTGTCCATCGAGCACATTAGCGATCATGGCTCCTCACAATTCCCTACCCTTCGTGACTATTAATAAATTTTGTCTTTTTGATATATATTCTAAAAAAGTTTCCGCCATCCATTTACTCAAGCTCGCTAGATGGGGTATGCGTTGTTTTCTTTTGTAGCTCTTGCTCTTAATATGTCCTGCCAGTATCACATTTTCCAGGCATTCTTTCCTGAATATCTACCCTGGAAAATGAACTGTTTTTTCTTATTCATGTTAAGCGTAAGTGTTTTTATCCTTTTCCATTTTTAAATCTTCGTCGGTGCTTACATGTTAGGCCCATGGTTTTTACAGCAACCTTCTTTAGAAACACATTTCTGTTGCTGTAAGTGCCTTCTTCATCTATCAGGCCATTGTTCAGCATTCACTGCCATATGTGTTGGGTGATATTACATAAGATTTCCGTATATATTAGGTATACCAGGGAATGTGTTTGCAACTTTTGAAATCATTTGCAGACCAACAATCTCAACAGGAATTATCTTTCTCGTGGGATGCCATATTTTAGTGTTTTCTGTCGCCAGGCCTTGCTATTTGCATATCTTTCATCATAATTAACATTATTATTAATATTATTATTATTAGTAGTAGCAGTAGTAGCAGTAGTAGTAGTAGTAGTAGTAGTGGTGGTGGTGGTGGTGCTGGTAGTAGTAGTAGTAGTAGTAGTAGTAGTAGTGGAAGTATTAGTAGTAGTTGTAGTAGTAGTATCAATAACATCAACAGGATATTGTATGGATCTCTATATTCACACATTTGATTTCAATCAAATTTAATTAATTTTTATGTTTTTAATCCTTACATCCAGATTAATTTTGGCTGAAAATCATGCAGCCGGAACGGTGTTCCACAAGCGAGAATGTGAGAAAATGACTTGTTAGCATAGAATTTACTCTTACATATAGGTAAGCACAACTGTAAATTAATGAGACCTCATCGAAAGACTAGTACTGCGATTAAATCTCAAGAGTCTAGACATCATAACGAAGATCTCATCCCAACAATTAACATGAAATATTTGCAGAAATCTTATTTCATCTCTATTATTTTCTTATTCCCATGAATAATAAACCATTGACGTGAAGGAGACCCCATATGACATGAGTGGATTTAAAATAAGATAGCTTTTTGTTCTTCTCTAAACATATTTTAAGATGGCCAAATTAATACAGGAACATATTTTACATTAAAAAAATAACCATATACATGTTAAAAACTGTGCACTTTTAGCACTTAATATACAAATTGTGATGCCACCTTTAAGACTATTAGTGCCGCATAGATTTTATAACTTTTGATCCGATAATTGAAGATTAAATAAGTTCGCATATGGTTCTTTAAAAAAAAATATTGATATTAGCATAAGGATAATTTAAATAGATCAATATAGTCCCGTTCGATCAATAAAGACTAAATCGATTTGCTTTTAGATTCCAGGGGGACGAATTAATTTCATTGGGTGGTGTTACAAGGATTTCTTTAGAAAGTAATTACTTTGTCAGAAATTTGCTCAGAGTAAACGATGACGAGCCAATGGCTAATGAGACCTAAACACACACACATAAACACACACATACAAAGAGAGCGAGTGTGCCTGTATGTGAAAGAGAGAGAGAGAAAAATAGAGAGAGATAGAGTCATTCACACATTTATCAACGCGCTCAGATTTTCTGCGCTTTCTAACTTGGATCTGCTGAGCAAACAACATGGTTTTGATTTGATCGGAAGAAACAATTAAAGATGTAATTACATTTTTGTACGGCGAGAAAAGCGGGAAATATTGTTCGTAAAAGGAGTTTCAATAACATAAAGCAGATATTTATTAGCACGCATTGGAAAACTTTATTTAAGATAAGTCTTTGTTTAGATTTTGGGTGGACTTGCCATCACGTAATCCAATTAAGAAAAAGCATGGACGCATTCCTAGTGCAGTCTTGGGAAGTTACAGCTACGTTTAAAGTATTTACACAAAAGGTGAATCAATTACTGCAATTTACATGGATTTGTAAATTGAATCTACAAATGAAGACTTCGAGGTTCTTTAAAATATAGGTTTTTAAAAAGTAGTGATACGATGTTTAACATCTCTCTTAGGTTGGTACAAAAATAATGACGTAATAATGTAGTTTTTTGACGTTATAAAAGTTGTCAAAAACGACATTATTACGTCATTATTTTTGCACCAACCTAATATTTACCATTGTGTGTATATATATATATATATATATATATATATATATATATATATATATATATATATATATATATATATATATATATGGGAGCGTATGCATGTGTATGTACATATAAAGAAAGAAATAAAGTTTTTTATTTATTAAACCGACAGATTTTTAATATTTGAGCGTTATTTTTAGTGCATACGTGTATTTAAGGAGACGTTTCGTAAATTAAACGATATATATATATATATATATATATATATATATATATATATATATATATATATATATATATATATATATATATATATATATATAATGCTCTCGTGGCAGATGACAATTGAGGGCTCATTAAAATCAAGAGGTGCTCAACATTTATGGGCACGCATTTTACTCACGTTACCCGCAGTTGGTACATGAAGATGAGTCATTCATTTTTCTCGAGTACTTTATGATCAATTGACACAAGTTTCCACGAGTGGAGAGAAAGGAGTGATTTACTGGTTGCGACAAGGACAAAATGGCGGGACAGAATATCATTAAGACGAGCAGCATGTTGCCAACGTTCTTAAATATTTGCACGAAGTTGATCCTGATATTCAGGCCGACCTGGAACAAATATCTCTATAGATGAGACGCAAGACAGGGACCAGCTTTATATATATATATATATATATATATATATATATATATATATATATATATATATATTCCCCCCCACTTTTTTTTCATGACAGTCCGTGAAGATGTTCTCTGTCTTGTCTCTTTTTGTGTGTGTATATGTCTTGGTGCTTATATATTAGAATCTGACTGCGTTTGTTTTACGCGTGAGTTTAGGACCCCATTCACACACCATGAGGATTAAGATGTATAAATTGTAAAAAGACCGGATATTAAATATAGCTAAAGTAACTTCGATGAAGAAATAAATTGAATAACATATATATTTCTTCTTTTCTCCTCAGTAATTTTATAGTTGTAAACTTAATAGCGAATAAATTTTAAATTTTGA